>CM022302.1:279059245-279391674 GCA_011799875.1 Thinopyrum elongatum | reverse complement strand
AAGGGGGGAGAGGGGTGGCTTGGGCGAGGGGGCGACGGGGCGGAGGCGCGGCGGCGGCGGACTCCTCCGGCGGAGTCCGTCTCCGGCACGGGACGGAAGGCGGCACGGGGCGGCTGGGCCGGCTGGGCTTCGGCCCAGTTCGGTCTGGCGGAGTTTTTTTTTTTTTTTATAATTCCGCGCAGAAAAACAAATAAAAGAAATACTAAACGGACTCCAAAATTCCCGAAATAAATTTTCCCCGTCCTCTAAAAATCTCCCGGACAAGGTAAACATTTATTTGGGACTCTAATGCAAATTTTGAAAAATGCATATTTTTTTTCTAAATCCAAATAAAATTGCAATAAAAATCCAAATAAAATATTTATTTGATTTTAATATTTTTCCTCCAATATTCCATTTATTTTGGAGAAGTCATATTATCTCCTCTCATATATTTTTAATATGAAATATTTTCGGAGAGAAAAATAGTTAAACCAAATTGATCCCTGTTTCAATATTTGAGAAAATTCAAATATGAAAACGGTGAAATCTCCAACTCTCTCCGTGGGTCCTTGAGTTGCTTAGAATTTTCGAGGATCGCAAAACGAAATGCAATAAAATATGATATGCATGGAATGATCTATGTATAACATTCCATATTAAAAATTTGGGATGTTACACCTTTCGAGGCTGGGTGCCCTGCCTTCACCCGCGAGCTGCGGCAAGTCCGTTGGTCGTCCACTCGCACGTTCAAGCCAGAGATACCAGAGAAGTATGACGGAAGACTGAACCCGACAGAGTTCTTGGGCATCTACACCATCGTTGTTCAAGCTGCCGGGGGAAGAGATGAGAAGGTATTCACCAACTACTTCCCTTTGGCACTCAAGCCAAATGTGCGCGCTTGGCTGTTGCACCTACCGGAGAACTCCATTTCGACCAGGGCTGACCTGTGCCATGAGTTCGTTGGCGCCTTCACGGGCGGCCATCAAGAACCAGGGCGGCCCAGCCACTTGCAGCTCCTCCCGCAGAAGGAAGGCGAGAGCCTGCGGAAATACATGCAGAGATTTAGCAGAGTCCACAGGAATATTCCGGACATCCACCCGGCAGCTGTGATAGCTGCGCTCCAGTCCAACATGCGCAAATCGTCGGATACGTTCCAAGATGAACATTCGATTGCCCAAGATTGTGAAGGAGCTTTACACTCTGGTGGATAAGTGCGCTCGGATTGAGGAAGGGAGGAAGCTCCCCAGAGAAGAGGATGGCGTTGACATCAATTCAGAAGATGATGACGAGGCCACCAGTCAAAAGAAGAAGAACAAGAAGTGCAACAAAAGGCGCAAGGATAAGGCAGTGATGACCGTTGAGGGAGCGGGCCTGCCTAGTACCGACAAGAAAGCCAAGGCTGAGATACCCGGCAAGGAGGTTGCCGCGTGCACTGACTGCCAGGAAGCTGCGGCTGCCGAGAAGGCTGGGAAAGGCGATGGGCCATATTGCAAGATCCATTAGACCAAGGGCCATGACCTCCAGGAGTGTCATCAGGTTGAGCAGCTTGTCAAGAAGCAGAGGGCTGAATATGAGAGGCGAGATAAAGAGAAAGGTTAGAATGGCGCTGGCGGAAAGTGCCGGGGTGGCGGAGCAAGCCGCCTTGGCAAGGCTCCTCAAAATCAAGGGAAACCCGTCAGAGGCCGTGAGAAGGGGGATTGCAACGATGAGAGTGATGGAGGAGATGAGGAGGAGACCAGCGAGCAGGAATTCCAGAAAGCCACTGATGCCCTATGCATTGACGGGGGTGCATCTTTGTGCTCCTCTCACCGCCAACTTAAATGATGGGCGTGTGAAGTCAATGCCGTAGAGCCAGCGGCAGACTCTCGAAGTCCGCTCAAGTGGTCCCACATGCCCATCATCTTCGACGAAGAGGACCACCTTAACCGCACCATCATGGTAGGGTGCTTGCCGTTGTTGGTATCACCAACAATCCGCAACCGCAGAGTCACAAAGATGCTGGTTGATGGCGGGGCCAGGTTGATTCTGATTTCTTCAAAGGTCATCAGCAAACTCCAGATGGCAGAAGAAGAGCTCAAAGTTACTGGTATGTTTCAAGGGATCAACCCCGGCAGGAGTCGTCCTAAGGGGAAAATCATGTTACGAGTGACATTTGGGGGAGAGTTGAACTACCGGACTGAGAAGATCGTGTTTGATGTGGTTGACCTCCCCCTGCCATACAATGGAATCCTTGGTCGCCCAGCTTTGGCCAAGTTCATGGCGGCATCCACCTATGCCTACAACACCTTGAAAATGCCAGGGACGGTGGGCATCATTTCCATTCCATCAGATGAGAAGGACGCAATTATTTGCGTGGACAAGATGTACCGGGATGCAGTCGCGGCAGAGGCCACTGAAGCTGCAATCCCCGCCAAGGAAAGTAATGGAAAGAAGGAGGCTAACAGGAACGCCGACAAGGAATCCGGGAAGCGTACCTCTTCGGGGTATGCTGCGCCTGTTGATGACTCGCCAGAGAATTCCAATAGCAAGAGATCCAAGGCCTTTGCACCCGCTGTGAAACAGGTCCTGGCAGGGCTGGCTAGCACCGGTGGTACTTTCACCATCAGCACCACCCTCGATGACAAATAGGAAAGCGCGCTTGTTGCCTTCCTGCGGACGAATGTCGATGTGTTTGCCTCGCAACCATCTGACATCCCCGGTGTTCCCAGGAAGGTAATCGAGCACCACCTTGCTGTCTGCCCACATGCCCAACCCGTCAAGCAGAAGGTCCGAAAGCAAGCTTTGGAGTGGCAGTAGTTTATTGCCGAGGAGATCAAGAAACTTGAGGCAGCTGGTCAGGTTAGAGGACTGTTACATCCAATGTGGTTAGCAAATCCAGTGGTGGTACGCAAGGCCAATGGGAAGTGGAGGATGTTCATAGATTTTACTGATCTGAACAAGGCATGCCCAAAGGACCCATTCCCCTTGCCGCGCAACGACCAGATTGTGGATTCCACCTCTGGGTGCGACCTGCTTTCCTTCCTGGATGCCTACTCTGGATATCATCAGATCTTCATGTCCAAGGAAGATGAAGAGAAGACCGCGTTCATCACCCCATGTGGCACATACTGCTTCGTGCGGATGCCTTTCGGGTTGAAGAGCGCTGGGTCTACTTTCGCAAGAGCAGTCCAGATTGGTTTTGAGTCACAGTTGCACAGGAACATTGAGGCCTACAGGGACGATATTGTGGTCAAGACCAAGGACAGATCAACTCTCATCCAGGATTTTGAAGAGACGTTTGCTAATCTGCGCAAGATCAACTTGAAGCTAAATCTAGAGAAGTGTGTGTTTGGCGTTCCTTCCGGCAAGCTACTTGGCTTCTTTGTGTCCCACCGAGGGATAGAGGCCACCCCCGACAAGATGAAGGCTATCGAGCAGATTCAAGCTCCCAAGACAATCAAGGACGTGAGGCATTTGACTGGATGTGTTGCCACGCTCGACATGTTCATTTCCAAGTCTGCCGAGCGTGCCTTGCCAGTCTTCAAGGTTTTGAAAAAGGCAGGGCCCATGGAGTGGACCCCCGAGGTAGACGCCGCACTACAAGATTTGAAGGCCTACCTTTCCTCTGTGCCCACTTTGGTTGCTCCAAAACCTCAAGAGCCGTTGCTGCTATATTTGGCGGCAACTAATCAGGTGGTTAGCGCAGCACTGGTGGCGCATAGGGAAGTGGATGAAGCAGCAGTTGTCCCTTCCGGGGAGGGAAGCGAACACACCCCGGCAGGGTCAGGTCCAGATCAAGGTAGAGAAGAGCAGGACAGCGGAAGCAGTTCTCTGGTCATGGCAAAGAAGAAAGTGGTGCAGTGCCCAGTATACTTCGTCAGCTCCCTGTTGCAGGGGGCTAGATCCAGGTACTCTGGCGTGCAAAAATTGATCTTTGGCCTTATCATGGCCTCAAGGAAACTGCGCCACTACTTCCAAGCCCATGAGATCACAGTTGTCACCCGTTTCCCTTTGCAACGGATACTCCGAAACCCTAAGGCTACCGGCAGGATAGTGGAGTGGGCTTTGGAGTTATCCAGCTTTGGTTTGAAGTTTTAGAGCACATCAACCATCTAGAGCAGAGCATTGGCAGAGTTTATTGCAGAATGAACACCAACTCCTGATGAAGAGGTATTTGAGACAGTTATCCCCGGCAAGGAAGCACCCCAAGAATGGATCATGTATTTTGATGGTGCCTTCTCCCTACAAGGTGCATGGGCTGGCGTGCTTCTCGTTGCTCCCACCGGAGAGCACCTGAAGTACATCGTCCAGATGCATTTTCCCCGGGAGGAAGCTACCAACAATCGAGCAGAGTATGAAGG
The DNA here is from genome assembly GCA_011799875.1 of Thinopyrum elongatum. NCBI lineage: Eukaryota > Viridiplantae > Streptophyta > Magnoliopsida > Poales > Poaceae > Thinopyrum > Thinopyrum elongatum. Next base: position 279,387,352 of record CM022302.1, on the reverse strand, counting down.
GCTCCTTGCCAGGCTCAGGATTGCAATAGAACCGGGGGATCAAGAAGCTGATCATCCGTGGAGATTCATAACTTGTGGTGAGACAAGTCAACAAGGATTACCAAAGTCCATTGATGGAGGCATACGTTGAGGAAGTGAGAAAGTTGGAGGAGCGCTTTGACGGATTGCAAACAGGGCACGTACCCCGTGCGGAAAACAGCATTGCTGATCATCTGTCAAAGTGCGCTGCACAAAAGCTCCCTTTGGAACCAGGAACTTTTGTTCTCCATTTGACTCAGCCCTCCGTATCCCCGGCAACAATGGCCAGAAAGAGGAGGAAACTGGACTTCGGCAAGCCTCTCCCGGTAGAACCCCTCGAGGATCCCGGTAGAAAGCTTGTCGGGCACAACTCCCCTTTGGTTGCTGAGCTACATCCTCCTGCCAGGCCACCGGTCCCCACGGTCGAGGATCACACTCTCACGACTGGGGAGGTGCCATTAGTCCTCGTTGCCGAGCCACAGGCTCCGCCTTGGGCACGACACATAGTCCATTTCCTCCAAACTGGAGAACTTCCTAAAGAGCAAGAAGAAGCTGAAAGAGTAGCCCGGAGGGCCAGTATGTATCAGTTCATTGATGACACGCTGTACAGAAGGAGGCCCAACTGTGTGAAATTGAAGTGCATTTGCCAGGAAGGAAGGAAGGGAACTGCTTGCGGAGATACACAATGGTATGTGCGGCTCCCACATTGGATCAAGGGCGTTGGTTGGGAAAGGTTTCCGGCAAGGATTCTACTAGCCCACCGCCCTCCATGATGTGGTCGAGCTTCTCACCAAGTGTGAAGCCTGCCTGTTCCATTCCAAGAACATCCACCTGCTTGCCCAAGCTCTTCAGACAATCCCTTTGTCATGGTCGTTTTCGGTTCGGGGGCTCGATATCCTCGGCCCTTTCTCCCGTGCTGCTGGGGGCTTTGAATTCTTGTTTGTTGCAATCGACAAGTTTACAAAGTGGCCGGAAGTAGAGCCCGTGAGAAAGGTGACTGCTTAGTCAGCTATCAAGTTCTTGAAAGGATTTGTGTGCCGCTTCGGAGTTCCTACTCGGATCATCACTGACAACTGCACCCAGTTCACGAGTCGCACCTTCATGCAATATGTTCATGCCCTCGGAAGAAAAATCTTGTTCGCCTCTGTGGCCCATCCAAGGAGCAACGGGCAAGCTGAGAGGGCGAACGCTGAAGTGTTCCAAGAACTCAAGACAAGAACTTTTGATAGGGTGCAGAAGTGCGGCAGGCAGTGGATCATAGAGCTGCCGGTGGTTCTTTGGTCCCTCAGAACGGCACCAAATCGAGCTACCGGGCAGACTCCCTTCTCCCTAGTCTATGGGGCAGAAGCAGTTATCCCCACGGAACTCATTTACGGGTCACCTCGAGTGCTTGCCTACGATGAAGTAGCGCAAGATCAGCACCAGCGTGACGATGCTGTGCTACTCTAGGAGAACTGTCTCCGGCCTGCTACGCGTGCCGCACGCTATCAGCAGGCCCTGCGTCGCTATCACAGCCGCAGGGTTCTTGCCCGGTGTTTTGAGGAAGGCGACCTTGTCCTTGGCCGCGTTCAGTCCGCCAAGGGTGCAAACAAGTTGACGCCGAAGTGGGAAGGCCCTTACCGGGTAGTACGAGTCACCAGACCTGGCACAGTACGTCTGGAGACCGGAGTTGCAAAACTCATGGAACATTGAGCATCTCCACAAGTTCTACCCATAAGGCGTGGCTGTCGGGCCTTGCCCGGCAGCCACCCTTTTGTACAGACCATACCTCTGTTGCATGTAACCCCTTGTACAAAGCCAGGCGCAGACCCTGAGCAACAGAAAAATAAATGAAGCGCTTGGGGGGGGGGGCCCGGCAGATTGCATGCATGCATAAGCATATCATGAGCATTGCATGTTCATGTAGATAAGATCGCATGAGGCATCATTTTCATCTGCATCATACTGCAGGCTCCTACCGTGGATTCGGTCCCGAAAAAAGAGAAGAGAAGACAAGCCTACATCGCGATCCCCGGCAAGCCCAAACAGATAAGTTCTCTCTCTTATCCATACGAGTTCTATAAGTAAAGCTTGTGCATAGTAAAACCTCGCCGCTTTCGAGACTTAGGTGCTCCCATCCCTTGACTCGAACGGTGCTTCGACCAGGGAGGTTGTAGTGGCCTTTGGCGAGGAAGTTGGCGGGGGGCGGTCCCTCTTCATGATTTGTGCCCGGCAGGCCCAGCCCCGTGGCAGCAACTAGAGGGTACAGGCAGGATAGCCTACCGGGTAAAAACTTGTTTACTTGAGCGTAAAGAGGCCTTCTCCCTCTGCCTGGACTTCTTCCATGCACAAGTGCCCGGCAAGGTTTATCTTTTTTATTAATATGCTGATCAACAAGTACAGACCTTACAGAACACAAACATGGATAAAAGAGATTACATAATTTGAACTAAAGTTTGGCAAGTGCCTACATATTTTAGAAAAAAAAAGAGAGAGATAAATGCTCATGATCCCCTTTTCTACTCCGTCCTTCCCTTCTTCAAAACTACAGGGGGGAACAAAGAAAACAGAGGGAAGGCCCGGCTGGGATTCGACGCCTCCCTAGGATCAGGAGGACGCCATTCCCGGGCTACGAGGAAGAAACCAGAGGGCATGTGTGGGTGGTGACGCTGCCGGAAGCTCAACCAGTGGTGATGGTGCTGCCGGCAAGCACGGCCCGTCGGAGCGGTCGCCCCCGCTCTTGGCGGATTGTGGGTCGCCGCCACCTCCTTTACCACTGTCGCTCGAAGCTCCCACCACGCCGACCAGGGCGAACACCAAGTGCTCCGAGTAGAACCACTGAGAGCATGGTCGTCTCCAACAACCCGAAGACAAGGGACCGCCGCCCTTTAAAGAAGCACAGATGGGGACGAAGAGCCCGCCCATACGCCGGGTAGGCGGTGCCCTGAGAGGAGGAATCCAGCCACAACTGGTACCGAACCACCTTTGTGGCCTCCCTCCGGCATCACAGGAAAAGGAGGACTAGGCCACGATCGACTACCATGCCTCGTGTCCCTTATGGGCCTTTGCGTGGTGTTGCTTGCGTCGCCCCTCACTAAGATTGGAGCTACGGGCGACCCGGCGACGAGCGTACCAGAGTCGCTACCATCGTGCCGCCCACGCACCCCCCTGAAGCCCGGGGCTTGGCCCCAAGCTCTCCTCTTCGGCATACCTCAGGAGGAAGCAGAGAATGAAGGAGGTGAGCGGACGAATACTCCCACTCCTCCCCCGTCCCTCCTTTTATAGACAGGCCGGGGTCGGGAGCCGCTCCCTCAGCAGGGGACCACCGTCCCCCTCCACCGATCGATGAAAAACAGGCCCCTACCTTAACGCTTCCCCCGCACCACACGCCTCCATTACCTACCCCGCTCGATGCATGCAGCATACGTGGCCGGGGATAAGGGCGTGGTGGGAAGAGTGAATTGGTAGTTACTCACCCGTGCGTTAAAGTCATTCACGGGCCATTACAACAGTGGCCCCACTGCAGTTGGCGTTACGCGATGGACGGAAGAACCGAAAACTGATGCGAGCGCGGTTAATGAAGCAACAAAGAATATCTCAAAGGGCGAGCGGCTATTTCCCCCTCGCCTGTGCACAAGTTAGGGTCTACCCCGACGACGCCCGCCAGCTCGTTCGGGCCAGGCCCGGGGGCTCCTGTCGATGCAACAAACCCTGGGTCTGTTGCCCAGACCATGCACAGGCCCAGGATCAAGATTGCAACATCCAAGACAAGACCAAGGTAAAGAGATAAGCTCTTTGAGAAATCAAAGGGCAAGCTGAGAAGACCAAGTCAAGCCAAGAAGCAAGACACCGCTAAGGGAAAACCTCCCTTGCCATGCAGGAGAGCCTGGCGAGGTCAAGGTTACCCCGGAAGCGAGCCTCAGGATCGCCCCGGCAGGCCTGCCGGGGCATACGAAGGCAAAACGCCCCGCCAAGGCTACACCGCCCCACCTCACGACGACGCAAGTCACCGATCGGTGTGGTGTCAAGTCCCGAGATGACTAAGTGGCTGCCTTTGGCCACATGGCAGCCATTTCCTATAGGAATCACATCCAGATGATACCTGTCCTGCGACGTGTCATGCAGACAGGAGAGAAGGTGGCCAAGCAGGCCGGCAAGGCTTGCCGGGCAGGCCATGATGTGACACTGAGCGGCGCATTTAATGCGTACTACTATGTCTGCAGAGGAGATATGATATCACTGTTTGCTATCTAATCAGTACACAATGACTGATTTGCCACTGTGGTGACCCCTTAATCTATAAAAGGAGGCCCATGGCAACAATAGAAAGGATTCAGACCCCTGTACACCTATATGCGCGTAGCTGCTCTCGCCCTGAGGCAACCCTACTAGGCAAGAGCGCTGCATTTCCACCACCATCCACTATCAATCCACCAAAGCAGGAGTAGGGTTTTACGCCTCGCGGCAGCCCGAACCAGGGTAAAAACTGCCTGTGTGATCTCTACCGTGCTACGCTGTGCTCCTCCGCTCTTTGTGCAATGCGCTCATCCCCCCTGCCGAACCAAAAGGGGCCCTTGGCCCCATAGGTGGCTGTGGTTTCCCATGACACACTGGGACATGCTCTAAATAATGAATAATGATGATCATCACACTTCTATTTACTTACAACTCAAAAGAAATAAAAATTACAACTTGATCCCTAGAACAAAGTATGACTCTATATGAATGCCTCTGGCAGTGTGCCAAGATGTGCAATGATCTAGCGTAACAACGATATCAAAAAATGGACAAGCCATGGAAATATCATGCTAGCTATCTTATGATCATGCAAAGCAATATGACAATGAATGCTCAAGTCATCAAAACGGAAGCGATGGAAGTTGCATGGAAATATATCTCGGAATGGATATGGAAAGGCCATAATAGGTAGGTATGGTGGCTATTTTGAGGAAGATATAATAAGGCTTATGTGTGATAGAGCGTATCATATCACGGGGTTTGGATGCACTGGCGAAGTTTGCACCGACTCTCGAGGTGAGAAAGGGCAATGCACGGTACCGAAGAGGCTAGCAAATTGCGGAAAGGTAAGAGTGCGTATAATCCATGGACTCACATTGGTCATAAAGAACTCATATACTTATTGCAAAAGTGTACTAACCCTTTAAGCAAAGTACTACTACGCATGCCCCTGGGGGATAGATTGGTAGGAAAAGACCATCGCTCGTCCCCGACCGCCACTCATAAGGAAGACAATCAATAATAAATCATGCTCCAACTTCATAGCATAATGAGAGACTATACGTGCATGCTTCGGGAATCACATACCTTAACACCAATCTCTTACTAAACACGATCATCCACTAGTACCTCCCACATATTATCATCTCTATATCGCAAAACTATCGCAAGGAATCAAACATATCATATTCAGTGATCCACAAGTTTTATGTAGGATTTTATGACTAATCATGCAAATGACCAATTCTTGTTGACACTCTAAATAGATATAAGTGAAGCATGAGAGTTTAATTCTTTCTACAAAAGATCACGCTCTAATAAATATAAGTGAAGCAAAAGAGCATTCTACAAATAACGGTTTTCTATGTGAAGACAAACAGGCAATCCAAACTTCAAATGATATAAGTGAAGCACATGAAGAATTCTATAAAGCCAACCATGTACTATCTCATACCAGCATGGTGCATAAAATAAAAAAATTAAAACTAAACACAAAAGACGCTCCAAGATTTACACATATCACATGAACAAAACGAAAACGAAAATATACCGATACTTGTTGGAGAAAGATGGGATGCCTTCCGGGCCATCCCCAAGCTTGGACGCTTGAGTCTCCTAAAATATTTACTTGGGGTGCCTTGGGCATCCCCAAGCTTGAACTCTTGCCTGTCCTCCTTCACCTTATATCGAGACCTCCTCGATCTTTGAACACTTCATCCACACAAAACTTAAAAGAAAACTGGTGAGATCCGTTAGCATAATAAAGCAAATTACTACTTTAAGTACTATTGCGAACCCATTCATATTTTAATTTTTGCATTATAGCTACTATATTATAACATCTCCATGGCTCATACCACCGATAAAATTGATAGTTTCATCAAATCAAGTAAAACAATGCATCAAAATCAGAATCTATCAAAAACAGGACAGACTATAGTAATCTGAACTTTGACCATACTTCTTAACTCCAAAAATTCCAAAACATTAGGAAAAAATAAACAATTTGCATAGCAGTACTGTGTAAAATTTTTAGAAACTTCTGACATTCTAGTAAATATGTAAAATCACGCACTACAGCCAAAGTTTCTGTTTTTGCACCGCACATACCAATAAGCAATCTAATCATCCTAAACGCAAATCTTGTCACATTATTTTTATAATAAAATGGATTTGTACAAGGGGATAATTATTGTTTCAAGAAACTTTCATGAAAAAATTCTACATTGTTTCCATGAGCATGAACACAAGTGTTCAAGGTCGACCCTCACTTCTCCAATGCATAACCTTCCAATCGCTTCTCTTTTTGAATTTTTTTAAGTTCCTCTCTATATTTTTTTGTTTTTAAACTTTATAAAATCACACAACAAAATAAAATGACTCTCTAAAACTTAAGGGTTGTCTCCCTGGTAGCACTTTCTTTAAAGCCATTAAGCTAGGCATAAAGTGCTCAAGTAATGGATCCACCCGGATCGCAAGGTATATCAAAGCCAATTTTAATTAACAATGAATTGACATTTAGTAGTGAGCACAAAGCAACATATATCATGCAATGACAAAGTCTAACTCTCTTCCTATGTGTCTTCATTTCATAAAGGAACAATTCATGCACATCAAGTAAAGGCTAATACATAGCATAAGCAGTTTCTTACAATTTTATTGTATTGAAAACATAGAGAGGTGGAGATGTAGTTTCTCTCTCATAATAATTGCAAGTAGGAGCAGCAAGCACATGCATATTATAATCATCAAAATTATCATGTGCAATGGTAAAAGGCAAACCATCAATATAATCCTTAATAAGCGCAAATTTCTCCGATATAGTGTAGTTGGGAGAATTCAAAAAGATAATAGGACTATCATGTGTGGGTGCAATAGCAACAATTTCATTCTCCACATAAGGAACTATAGCAAGTTCATCTCCATAAGCATAATTCGTATTGGCATCATGGCCACAAGCATAGCAATCAATAAGTTCATCAAAAAGGGACATTTCAAATGAATTAACGGGATCATAGCAATTATCATAGCATTCATCATTGGTAAGAACGAAGGGACATTAAACAATGTATGGGATAAAGAGTTACTCTCATTAGAAGGTGGGCACGGGTAGCTAATCCGCTCTTCCTCCTTTTGTTCTTCGCTCTCCTCCTCATCTTTTTCATCTAATGAGCTCACAATTTCATCAATTTCTTCTTCCATAGTTTCCTGCAAAATATTAGTCTCTTCTTAGACAGCAGAGGCTTTCTTAATAAACTCATTAATATCAGCATTGTATTTATAATTCTCATAGCAATATTTAAGTATAGCAAAAAATTTAGGTCTATAAACTGCATCATCAAAATCTTCATACTTTTCAAACATAGATTCAATTTCATAAGCACCCTTAAAAGCAACAAATTCTTCTATTCATTCCACATCATAGTAATCATATCTACCATTAGCATAAGAAGCTAAGGTTTCATCATTAAATTTTCATGAAAAGGGAAGGTGTCGAGCCTTCATCCTAGAGCAACAAGTATAATCATATCTCTGGCATAAATTCCAAGCATACCAATGCAACATATCAATTTGATGCCATAACAGTTTCCCTTTTGTGTCAAGCGATAATCCCCAAACTATTCATGTTCACCCAACGTGTCTCCCATTATCATGTTGAATGGGGTTTTCTCAGGATTATCAAAGTAGTGTTTAATATTTTTCACATAATGAGCATGAGTAGCAAGTACAACTAATTTTTTTGGTATTTCGTGTTCCATATCCATAACTAAAGATAGAGAACAACTTAGAATAGAAAATAAAAACTACTTAGTGATAAAGCAAACAAGCACACACGAGAATATTCACCCCACGCTATTGCTCCCCGGCAACGGCGCCAGAAAAAGGTCTTGATAACCCACAAGTAGAGGGGATCGTTTGTAGCCTTTTTCGATAAATAAGATTGTCGAACCCAACGAGGAGCTAAAGGTAGAAAAAAAATATTCCCTCAAGTTCTATCGACCACCGATACAACTCTACGCACACTGAACGTTTGCTTTACCTAGAACAAGAATAAAACTAGAAGTACTTTGTAGTTGTGGATAGGTTTACAAGATAATAAAGAACGTGAAAATAAAAGTTAGGTGCTGTTTAAATAAAGAAACAATTAACTTAGTATAACAAGTGTGGATTAGTAGTGGTAGGATTTGCGGAATTGTCCCTTAGGAATTGACTACGTTACTAGACCGATAGCAAGTTTTTATGTGGGAGAGGCCACTGCTAGCATGTGGTCCCATACTTGGAATTCTTTGCACTTATGATTGGAACTATTGCAAAGTATCTGCAACTACTAACATTCATTAAGGTAAAACCCAACCATAGCATTAAGATATATATATTGGTCCCCCTTCAATCCCGTATGCGTCAATTTCTATGGTAGGCTGAAGCTGCTGTCACCATTGCCCTCCAATGCATAGTCCTATCAACATACAACTAACCCTATGGTGTGATCCACGCACGCGCTCATATCCTGGGCACCAAAGGACAGCAACATAACCACAAGCAAGTCATAGCAATTCACCAATTACTGACATGACAACAAAAATCTACTCAAGCATCATAGGATGGCAACATATCATTGGATAATAGTATGAAGCATAAAGCACCATGTTTAAGTAGAGGGTACAACGGGTTGCGGCAGAGTGGACCGCTGAATATAGATAGGGGAAGGTGATGAAGATGTTGGTGAAGATGATGGAGTCGCTGGAGTAGATCGCCGTCTCATGATGATTTCCCGGGCGGCGTTCCGGCGCCACCGGGAGAGAGGGGGAGAGAGCCCCCTCCTTCTTCCTCTTCCTTGGCCTCCCCCCTAGATGGGAGGAGAGTTCCCCTTGTGGTCCATGGTTGCCATGGCGGCGGAGGGGAAGGAGCCCCTCCTAGATTGGATCTGTCTCTCTGTTCTCTTCTGTTTCGCATTCCCCAGATCTGGCCGAATACCGTTTCTTAAATATCTGGAGATCCGTAACTCCGATTGCGCTGAGATTTTAACACAATTTTTTTTCTGGATATAAGCTTCCTTGCACCCGAAGTAGAGCTCCAACCGACTTATGAGGAGGGCATAAGACACCTGGGCGCGCCCTAGTGTATCCTGGGAGCTGTGGGCCTCCTTTTGTGTTGCTTCCACCTCTCAAAAATCACATATATTCCAAAATAATTCTCCATAAATTTTCATCATGTTTGGACTTCGTTTGATATGGATATTCTACGAAACAAAAAACATGCATCAAACAGGAACTGGCACTGGGCACTGGATCAATAGGTTAGTCCAATAAATCATATAAATTGTTGCCAAAAATATGTGAAAGTTGTATAATATTGGCATGGAACAATAAAAAATTATAGATACGACGGATACGTATCATGGATCATAAAGAATATTTTCTAACTTAGACAAGTTGTCTGCTATGGGATTCTCAGCTCCTTTCCTGTCAGTAATATGTAAATCAAATTCTTGTAGCAAGAGAACCCACCTAATGAGTCTAGGTTTAGCATCTTTCTTTTCCATAAGGTATTTAATAGCAGCATGATCAGTGTGAACAATTACTTTAGAATCAACTATGTAAGATCTGAATTTATCGCAAGCGAACACAACTGCTAAGAATTCTTTTCAGTGGTAGCATAATTTCTTTGAGCACTATCTAGAGTTTTACTAGCATAATGGATAACATTCAATTTCTTATCAACTCTTTGTCCTAGAACAACACCAACAACATAATCACTAGCGTCACACATAATTTCAAAGGGTAGGTTCCAATCAGGTGGTTGAACAATAGGTGCAGAGATTATGGCTTTCTTAAGTATTTCAAATTCTTCTACACAATCATCATAAAAAACAAATGGAACATCTTTTTGCAAGAGATTAATTAGTGAGAGGCCTAGAAATTTTAGAGAAGTCCTTAATAAATCTCCTATAGAAACCAGCATGACCAAGGAAACTTCTTATAACTTTGATATCTTTAGGACATGGCATTTTTTCAATAGCATCAACTTTAGCTTTATCAACTTCAATACCTTGTTCGGTGATTTTATGCCCCAAGACAATACCTTCGTTAACCATAAAGTGGAACTTCTCCCAATTCAAGACAAGATTAGTTTCTTCACATCTCTGCAAAACTCGATCAAGGTTGCTTAAGCAATCATCAAAAGAAGTTCCCTATACGAGAAAATCATCCATGAAAACCTCAACAATCTTTTGACAAAAGTCAGAGGATATAGGAGTCATACATCTTTGAAAGGTAGCAGGTGCATTGCATAAACCAAAAGGCATACGTCTATAAGCAAAAGTACCAAAAGGGCATGTAAAAGTAGTTTTTTCTTGGTCCTCTTGTGACACAGGTATTTGTGAAAAACCAGAGTATCCATCTAGAAAGCAGAAATGTGTATGTTTTGATAATCTTTCTAGCATTTGATCAATGAAAGGTAGAGGATAATTATCTTTCCTAGTAGCTTTTTTTAGTTTTCTGAAATCAATTACCATTCTGTAACCTGTGATAATTCTTTGTGGAATAAGTTCATTTTTATCATTAGGAACAACAGTGATACCTCCCTTCTTAGGGACACAATGAACAGGATTTACCCATCTACTATCAGCAATAGGATAGATTATACTTGCTTCTAGAAGCTTTAATATTTCATTTCTTACCACTTCTTTCATCTTAGGATTTAATCGTCGCTGATGATCAACAACTGGTTTAGCATCAGGTTCCATATTAATTTTATGCTGACATAGAGTGGGACTAATGCCCTTAAGATCATCAAGATTATATCCAATAGCGGCTCAGTGCTTCCTCAGAATTTTCAATAATCTCTTTTCTTCATGCTCTGAAAGGTTAGCACTAATAATAACAGGATATATCTTCTTTTCATCAAGATAAGCATATTTCAAAGTATTAGGTAATTGTTTAAGCTCAAACACATGATCACTCTTAGGTGGGACAGGATCTCTAAGAGTCTCAACAGGCAAGTTGTGTTTCAAAACAGGCATTTGTTTGAAGAATATCTCATCTATTTCATTTCTTTCATTCATATGCATATCATTTTCATGGTCTAGCAAATATTGTTCAAAAGGATTAGTAAGAGGCACAACAATAGAAGAAAGACCAATAATTTCATCCTTATTATGTAATTCTTTATCACAGGGTTGTCTACGGAATTTGGAGAAATTAAATTCATGAGATACATCACCGAAACTTATACTAACAGTTTCTTTCTCATAATCTATCTTAGCATTAACAGTGTTCAGGAAAGGTCTACCAAATATAATGGGAAAAAATCATCTTGTGGGGACCAAGAACTACAAAATCAGTAGGGTATTTTATTTTCCCACACAAGACTTCAACATCTCTAACAATCCCAAGTGGTGTCATAGTATCTCTATTAGCAAGCTTAATAGTAACATCAATATCTTCTATCTCAGCAGGTGCAATATCATTCATAATTTCTTGATATAAAGTAAACGGGATTGCACTCACACTAGCATCCAAATCACATAGGCCATGATAACAATGATCTCCTTTTTTAACAGAGACAACAGGCATGTCAACAATAGGTCTATGTTTATCTTTTTCATCGGGTTTAGCAATTCTAGTGGCTTCATCACAGAAATAAATAACATGCCCATCAATATTTTCAGCCAAGAGATCTTTAACCATAGCAACATTAGGTTCAACTTTAATTTGTTCACATGTTGTAGGTGTTCTTGTATAACTCTTGCGAACCACAGCTGAAGCTTTAGCATGTTCTTTTATACTAACACAAAAAGGTGGTTTCTCAATATAAGGAGTAGGAATAACAAGATCAACATTATAAGTGGTGGTTTCTTCTCTAGCTTCAATGGATTCTACTATTTTTACTTCAATGGAAGGATGATATTTAAATCACTTCTCCTTAGGGAGATCAACATGAGTAGAAAATGATTCACAAAAAGAAGCTACTATCTCAGAGTCAAGTCCATATTAGTGCTAAAATTATGAAAAGCATCGGTATCCATCAAAGATTTAACACAATCAAACTCAAGATTTATACCTGACTCCTTACCTTCATCAAGCTCCCAATCTTCAGAGTTGCGTTTAATTCTTTCCAATAGATCCCATCTGAATTCAACAGTCTTCTTCATAAAAGAACCAGTACAAGAAGTATCGAGCATGGATTGATCATTATGAGAAAGCCGAGCATAAAAATTCTGAATAATAATTTATCTTGAGAGCTCATGATTGGGGCATGAATATAACATTGACTTAAGGCTCCCCCAAGCTTTAGAGATAATTTCTCCTTCACGAGACCAAAAATTATATATATAATTCCGATCACGATGAACCAGATGCATTGGATAAAACTTTTGATGAAACTCCAATTTCAATCGGTTGTAATTCCAAGCTCCAATATCATCACATAGCCTATACCATGTCAATGCCTTGCCCTTCAAAGATAAAGGGAAGACCTTCTTCTTAACTTCATCTCCAGGTAAACCCGCAAGCTTAAATAATCCACAAACTTCATCTACATAGATTAGATGCATATCAGGATGTAGTGTTCCATCTCATGCATAAGGATTAGATAGCAGTTTCTCTATCATACCCGAAGGAATTTCATAATAAATATTTTCAGTAGATGTAGTAGGTTGAGTAGCAACTCTTTATTCTTCCGAGCGGGGTGAAGATACCCCGAACAAGCCCCTCAAAGGATTATTTTCCATAGCGACAAGTGACAATAAATTTCAGCACATAATATAAATGTTTCCTTACCAAATTCCACTCACCAAAGGCGCTTCACTTCCTGGCAATGGCGCCAGAAAAGAGTCTTGATGACGCACAAGTACAGGGGATCAATTGTAGTCCTTCAATAAGTAAGAGTGTCGAACCCAACGAGGAGCAGAAGGAAATGACAAGCTATTTTCAGCAAGGTATTTTCTGCAGGCACTGAAATTATTGGTAACAGATAGTTTGGTAGTAAGATAATTCGTAACGGGTAAAAAGTAACAAGTGTAACAAAGGTGCAGCAAGGTGGCCCAATACATTTTATAGCAAAGGATAAGCCTGGACAAACTCTTATATAAAGCAAAGCGCTCCCGAGGACACATGGGAATTATTGTCAAGCTAGTTTTCATCATGCTCATATGATTCGCGTTCGCTACTTTGATAATTTGATATGTGGTGGACCGGTGCTTGGGTGATGTCCTTACTTGGACAAGCCTCCCACTTATGATTAACCCCTCTCGCTAGCATCCTCAACTACAAAAGAAGAATTAAGATAAATCTAACCATAGCATGAAACATGTGGATCCAAATCAGCCCCTTAAGAAGCAACACATAAACTAGGGTTTAAGCTTCTGTCACTCTAGCAACCCATCATCTACTTATTACTTCCCAATGCCTTCCCCTAGGCCCAAATCATTGTGAAGTTTCATGTAGTCGGCGTTCACATAATACAACTAGAGGAAAGGCAACATACATCTCATCAAAATATCGAACGAATACCAAATTCACATGATTACTTATAACAAGACTTCTCCCATGTTCTCAGGAACAAACGTAACTCTTCACAAAGCATGCTCATGTTCAAGATCAGAGGGGTATTGAATATCATTAAGGATCTGAACAAATGATCTTCCACCAAATAAACCAACTAGCATCAACTATGAAGAGTAATCAACACTACTAGCAACCCACAGGTACCAATCTGAGGTTCTGAGGCAAAGATTGAATACAAGAGATGAACTAGGGTTTGAGAGGATATGGTGCTGGTGGAGATGTTGATGAAGATTGACCCTCCAATGATGAGAGCATCGTTGGTGATGACGATGGATTTGATTCCGCCCGCCCAGAGGGAAATTTCCCTGGCAGAATCGCTCTACCGGAGCCCTAGATTGCTTCTGCCCAGGTTCCGCCTCGAGACGGCAGCGCTTTGTCCAGAAAGCTTCCTTCTAATTTTCCTAGGTCAAAACCCTACATATAGCAGAAGATGGACAATTGGGGCTGGCCAGGGGGCCCACAAGCTCGGGAGGAGCGCCCTGGGGGGTAGGGCGCGCCCCCCAGGCTTGTGGCCACCTGGTGGGTCCCCCTCTGTTGTTTCTTCGCCCAATATTTTTTATATCTTTCAAAATAATTCTCCATAAAGTTTTAGGACATTTGGAGTTGTGCAGAATAGGTATCTCAGATTTTATCCTTTTTGGTCCAGAATTCCAGCTACCAGCATTCTCCCTCTTCATGTAAACATTGTAAAATAAGAGAGAAATGGCATAAGAATTGTATCTTAAAGTGAAATAACAGCCCATAATGCAATAAATATTAACATAAAAAGATGATGCAAAATGGACGTATCACGCGGCCCTGGCCGGCGGCACCGTCACCTACGGGGGCTACCTGGCCCTCACCCCTGAGCTGCGCCGCGTGGTGTGGCCTGACATGTTCAAGCCTAAGCTTCCACCCCGCAATGACGGCAGTGCCAACCCCACGGAGTTCCTCCTGCGAAGGTAGACGACCGGGTCATGGCGAACTGGTTTCCCATGGCCCTCAAGGATGCCACATGCTCGTGGCTCATGAACCTTCCAGAGGCATCCATCTCCTCGTGGGGAGAGCTGTGCATGCAATTTGTCGCCAACTTCGCAGGCACGATCGACCGTCCTCTCACGCTCAACGACCTACGAGCTGTGCGCCAGTGCCCCAGCGAGACCCTTCGCTAGTTCATCCAGCATTTCATTCAGGTGCGCAACAGGATCTCAAAGGCCTCCGACACTGTGATCGTCTCCGCCTTCACCAACGGCGTCCCGGACATGAAGATGTGAGAGAAGCTCTCCATGAATGACGATATCGACTGCACGGCAGAGTTGTTCGTCCTCGCCGACCACTACGCCAAGGCTGAAGAGGGCCGCCTTTTCATCCACAACGATCCTGACGCTGAGCCTGGCATGGCGAAGTCCAAGGGCACGGACGCCAAGTGCAAGTGACCTGCCGTGCTCGCGGCGGACCCAGACTACAAGTGCGGCTACAACTGCGACGAGGCCAAGAAGGACGACTGTCTTTTTTGCGCCTACCACAACATGAACTCCCACAACACTGAAGGCAAGGAGCATGGCAAGGGCCGCGGTGGTGGCTACTGGGGCGACAACAACGGTGCCGGTGACAAAAACCGCCAGGGCTGGCAGAACTAGTCGCGGCCGCCTGACCCCTAGGCCAACGCCACCCCGCCGCGCATCAACGACCATCCCCACCGCCGAGAATGCTGGGGGCTACCAAGAGCCCCGCAGGGTGGCCTGCATCCTCGGCGGGGCCCAGGCCCCTCCATCCAACCGCCACTTCAAGTAGTTCTCTCATGAGGTGAACGCGGCCCTCCCGTCACCCGAGTCCACCATCCTCCTCAAGTGGTCCGAGTTACCCATCGCCATCGACGCCAACGATCATCCCAAGTCCACGAAGGTCGTGGGTGCCGTCCCCTGCGGTGTACTCCTACCATCAGCAACGTGGCCGTCACCAAGACGCTCATCGATGGCGGCGCAGGCCTCAACGTACTCTCTGTGGAGACCTTCCAGACGCTTCAAGTGCCCTACGAGCGCCTGATGCCGAGCAGGCCCTTCTTGGGCGTCACCCATGGCTCCACTCTTCCCCTGGGGCAGGTGCGCCTTCCTGTCACCTTCGGCACTCGCAAGAACTACCGCACAGAGTTCATCATCTTCGCTGTGGCTCACATCAGCCTGCCCTACGACTCCATCTTGGCCTACCCGGTGCTCTCTAAGTTCATGGCCGTGACCCACCACGCCTACGGCCTTGTCAATATGCCCGGCTGCAGCGGCACCCTCACTGTCTACTGCGATGAGAAGGATGTGATGCGCACTCTTGGGCACACCTACAAGGCTGCTGCCACTGCATATCCGGCCGATGAGGATAGATGACCACATCGCAGACGCATAGTTATGCAAAGCGTATGCATTCCTACTACCTATCCCCGACGATTTCTGGGTCGTGTGGGAAGGACCCCCCTATCGCCAACACTAGCAAGGCGGTGGTTGAAAATGTCGTCGCGGAAAGGGGTTAAAAACCGTTTGTATAGCAACTCATTGTACCAGTGGTATGTCTTGCATATGAATACCCGAGGTGACAATGGGGTATTATATTGATTCACTTGATGTATGTTTTGGTACTCAACTCGTAGATTCCCGAGGTGACATTGGGGTAATCTATGCATAGGGATTGGTGCACGTTTTCGTCCTACTTTCTCCGGTAGAAATCTTGGGGCACTCTTTGAAGTTCTTTGTGTTGAATTGAATATTATGAATCTGAAGTTGTTTGATGCATATCGAATAATCAACTCACGGATACTTGTGGTCACATTGAAGTATCTAGGTGACATTAGAGTTGGTTGACGTGTATCATATGGTGTTATTTTAGTACGAACTCTAGGGCTGTCTTTGACACTTATAGGAATAGCTCAATAGATAGATGGGAAAGAATAACTTTGAGGTGGTTTGGTACCCTACAAACAATTTCATCTTATGTTCTCCGCTAGATGAGAACTTTGGAGTGACTTTTTGTCGCACATGAGGGATTGTTAGATGATTAAATTTCGTTAGCACTGTTGAGAGATTGCACTGGTGAAAGTATGAACCCTAGGCCTCGTTTTCAAGCATTGCAATACCGTTTGTGCTTAGTTTTGTACTTGCTACCTTGTCGTTTTTATTTTCAGATTACAAAAACCTATATCTACTATCCATACTATACTTGTATCACCATCTCTTCACCGAACTAGTGCACCTATACAATTTACCATTGTATTGGGTGTGTTGTGGACACAAGAGATTTCTTGTATTTGATTGCAGGGTTGTTTGAGAGAGACCATCTTCATCCTACGCTTCCACAGATTGATAAACCTTAGGTCATCCACTTGAGGGAAAATTGCTACTGTCCTACAAACCTCTATGCTTGGAGGCCCAACACGAGTCTAGACGAGTAAGTTGTGTAGTAGACATCAAGCACCTCCACGCGAATGCAGAGGTTGTCAATGTCGCTGGAGACGTTGCCGCCGTCAGACGGCGGTGGGTCGGAGATGGTGAGCACCCCGCTAGGGTACTCTTCGGGGACGAGCACAACGAAGACGTGCAGCTCGCCGAAGGCGACGACGGAGCCACCCGCAGGGCAGGCGACACCCGCACCAAGGGATGTGCCAGTGCCAGAATAGCTGTCGGCACCAGGCAAGCTGATCAGACCGTGCGTGATGCGCTCACCGAAGGGAGTGAAGGGTCTTGTCCGGAAAAAAACTCCAGCCAATGCCACGGACGGCCCCATGGTGGGCGCCAACAGTCATGGTATGCTCACGGCAGATGCCATGGGTAGGCTTATCAAACGTGGTTGGGGCCAAAGGACGTCGGTGGGTTCCCGAAAAGAGATTGGGGACAAGCAGTATGAGACACTAGATGTACCCAGGTTCCGGGCCCTTCATGGGAGGTAACACCCCTAGTCCTACGGGATCTACTAGATGGGTCACAAGAGAGCTACAATGGTGCTCCTGGAGCTGTGTTGGGTGGAGGAGGAAGAAGAGTTAGCTCTCTACTTCTCCTTGCATGAGTGTGTGGAGTAAAACCAGAGAGGAACCCCCCTGGATGGAGGGCTCCAGGGGGTCTTATAGGCCGCCCCGGGTACAATGGTAAAACTACACTGGAGCGGTGCCCTGGTGTCATCGTCTTGGTCTTCTCGTGGTGCCCGTCAGTTGTGGGACCCACTGGCAGGATGTCACTATGGCACGTCTCCGGCCGTGTCATAGAGTAGTTGGTACCGTACCGGGATGCGCGGACGCCGGTCGCCCAGGTCAGTGAAGTGGCGCACACTGTAGCTACGCTTGCTCCAGTCAGCGGTGAGGGGTGCACTGCTTCCATGCTCCTCCGTCGTGAAGGGGTTATCGTGTCGTATGGCTGGATGGGACGGGTGCTGACTCGCCGTCTACCAGCTGCGGCCTATGGTGTCGCGGCGTGCCCAGCCAGACCGCCCGAGCCGGCAGGCCGGCTGGAGGGTTAGTCGGATTGAGGGCGCTTGCCGCCCTGATGTTTTTGAAAATGGTAAGTGTGGATGCTCCTACCCGGGGGTCATCCCCCGACAGCTTAGAAGAAAACATATGATCACGAGGTAGATCAACCTGAACCCGATACTCCATCATGAATATAATCAAGTAGGACATAGGGTTTTACCTCTTCGAGAGGGCCTAAACCTGGGTAAACTTCGTGCCCCTTGTCTTCTGTTCACCATCGTTCCTAGATCCACAGCTCAGGACCCCCTACCCGAGATCTACCGCCTTTAGTATTGACATTGCTAGCCCATACAAGTCCCGCTATGTGGTAAAAAAGGATCAATGGAAGCATCGGTTAATGATCAAAACCCTCATGGTGTGGTTTCCGCACCGGAATTTCTCATCGGATCACCTGAAGAAAAAAACTCTACCGATCGCACCTCCTCCATCAAGAGTCGAAGCATGATCAGTGAGAGCCAACATCAGAGCCTCGCTCTTCTTCTCCCACCTCATCTAAAGATCTCTATGTTGAATAGAATCAAGGGCCAAGGCACCTGTTGGAAGAAGCTGAGGACTCGGATCCCAAAAATAATTTGGCTGGCTCCTCATCTGCACTCCCTCCTCGGGATAAACAAGTCGGAGCTTCCAGCCCGCAGATGGCTGGTATTGAGTTTTTACTCCCACCCACCCCCCACATCTAGTATTGCCCGAATAATTCAGGACCTCCGGATGTCTGGGTTCTAATCTACATAAAACAACAAGTTGATGAGATAGTCAAACAATTCTAGACAAGGTTCCTATTCATTAAGAACAAAATACAAATTGTCGCGACTGAGATATCTTAGCAACTATTCGGCTAACTACCAGGATGAGGGCATCCTAAACGCCCTCGCCCGGTGCTGAGTTCAAACCTTTCCAAAGCTATTAGATCTAATGTCAAGATTTTGTGCCATGGAAGACGCATGGTTGGCTAAAAAAGCGCAAGCAGATTCAATCCGCACCGCAACATCAAAATAGGATGGGAGGATACGTCAAAAGAAGCAATCCCCCGGCCCACACACACTCATCAGTCGAGCCATCACAGAAGAAAAGGAAACCTGCATCAAGACCTAAAACCTCCCTTGACATCCTGCTCGACAAGCCATGCCCAATCCACTTTGTTTTGCAAAACGCCAAGCCAACTCATAGCCTTCGAGCTTGCTCGGTGGTCAAATAGGTGCGTAAGAGAGGTGAAGCACTCCTTGAAAACACATGCACACACAGTAATTCAACAAACTCTTCGGATGAGGAGGGGATCTTGATGATTTACATAACTTACACGTCAAAAAACCAGAGGAAAAGAGACCTTCCAGACCTAAGCCACGTCCAGCACATAGCGTCTTCGGATACGTAGCTAGACACGCTGATCACCTTTGAAAAAACAGGACTAGCCGAAGTCTGGCACAAGCCTATGTATGGCAGCCTTGGTCCTCAACCCCATAGTTGACGGTTGTCGGATTCGAAAGGTTTTAATTGATGGTGGTAGTAGTCTAAACCTTATCTACGAGGATACTCTAGATAAGATGCAACACAACAGGCCGCACATCAAACAGAGACACACTACTTTTAAGTGAATCATCCCTGGAACAGAGGCACGATGTAGCGGAAAAGTCACCCTTGACGTGGTTTTTAGAACTCCCGAGAACTACCGGCCGAGGAGTTGACCTTCCACATTCTAACCTTCCAGAGTGGTTACCATGCCCTATTAGGACATGACGCCCTCTCAAAATTCCATGCAATGCCGCATTATGGATACATGAAGCTTCAAATGACGGGCCCAAATGGAGTGATTACCATCACAAGCAACCCGGACAGAGCACTTAGAGCCAAAAAAAATAGCATCACTCGCTCCCGAATCATTGCCGAGACCCTCGCTGCCAAAGAATTGACAACACTTCGGGCCATGGTTGACAGGGACGATGTCATCCTGGATAAGAGATCTAAATCCACTTCATTCAAGCCAGCAGATGAAATCGTCAAATTTCAGGTGCTCCCAATGGACCCAAACAAAACAGTGTACATTCGTGCGCAGCTCCACAAAGAGATTGACGAAGCCCTGTGCAATTTCCTTAGGGAAAATTGGGACATCTTTGCTTGGCACCCCTCTAACATGCCAGGAATCCCACGGAACCTGGCCGAGCATAGCCTGAATATAATCAAAGGCTCTAAACTTGTCAAACAGGCGCTCCACCGATTTTTCGAGCCTAAGCGTCAACCTATGGCCCAAGAACTAGCCAAGCTACTTGAGGCCGAATTTATTAGAAATATCAAACATCCCGATTGGCTGGCCAACATGGTCATGGTACCCAAAAAAGACAAATCCTGGCGCCTGCAAGTTAGTTTTAAAGACGTCAACATGGCTTGCCCAAAGGATCCCTTCCCCTTGCCATGCATCGACCAGATCGTGGATCCACAGTAGGGCACCATTCTTTGTGCTTCCTGGATGCATACTCGGGGTATCATCAGATAAAGATGAAGGAATTTGATCAAGCAACAACGGCTTTCATCACTCCTTACGGGCCCTTCTGTTTCAACACGATGCCCTTCGGACTAAAAAACCGCAGGTGCAACATACCAGCGCATGATTCAAACATGCTTAAAATAGCAAATGGGAAAAACCGTAGAGTCTTACGTGGATGACGTGGTTGTGAAAACCAAAAACATCAGCTAGCTCATCGACGACCTCCATGAAACATTCACTAACCTCCAAGCATACCATATTAAGCTCAACCCGGAGAAGGGCATTTTTGGAGTACTTAGTACTTGAAGGCAAGCTTCTAGGATTTATTGTTTCCCACCAAGGAATAGAGGCTAATCCTGCTAAAATCCGAGCACTAGCTCGACTAGAAGTTCCTACCAAACTCAAGCATGTCCAAAAGCTGGCAGCTTGCATGGCCGCACTGAGCCAATTTACTTCACGACTCGGAGAAAAGGCCCTTCCTCTTTACAAACTGCTAAAGCAAACAAAAAAATTTAAGTGGACTAGCGAGGCCTGAGCTGCCCTGGAGGAAATTAAAACCCTCCTCGCTAACAACCCTATACTGGCAGCGCCTGGGACAGGATAGCCGATGTTATTATACATTTTGGCCACCAACCAAGTGGTCAGCCCAGTCCTTGTTGTTGAGCGCGACTTGGAGGGCCATAATTTCGAGGTTCAAAGACCTATCTACTATGTTTCCAAAGTACTTACCCCATGTAAAATGAGATATCCTCAATACCAGAAAAGAATCTATGCGGTCTTTATGGCATCTCAGAAACTTCGTCATTACTCTCGAGAATGCTCGACCACAGTGGCATCTGAAGTAACCCTCAGCGTCATAATCAACAACACGGATGCTACAGGACATATTGCCAAGTGGGCAATAGAAGTCCTCCCTTTTGAAATCATATACCGACCACACCGACCTATTAAATCTCAGGCATTGGCAGATTTCATGGCAGAGTGGACGGAAGCCGAGCTCCCTAGAGAGAATAGTACATATTCACATTGAACGATGTAGTTTGATGGCTCCAAAATGCTCGCCGGATTAGTGGCTGGAGTAGTTCTCACATCACCAGTCAGCGACTCGGTATGTGTTACAAATTATGTACACCAATTCCACCAACGCGGCTGAATATGAGGCACTTCTGCATGGACTTCGGATAGCAGTCTCAATGGGTGCCCGATGTCTCGAGGTTTGGGGAGATTCTAATCTCGCCATCTGTCAAGTTAACGGAGAATTTGACGCCAAGGACCCAAAGATGACAACACATCTAAATGTTGTTCTTACAATCTCAGCCCGGTTCGAAGGGCTAGAGTTCCACCACATCCCACGTGACAACAAACAAGCTGCTGATATTCTTGCCAAAATGGGCGCTAAACACGACCCAGTCCTGGAAAACACTTTCCTCGAGTGGCTTTTTAAGACATCCGTGGTATGGCAAGACGGGAACACCATATCCAAATCAAAAGGTTACCAGAAAGGTCACCTCTCTGGTAGTCAAAGAAGACGAGGACATAGTTGGGGGCTGCTACTTATGAGCTTCGTTGGGATTTTCCACGAAGAGGAAGGGTGAAGTAATATAGTAGCGGAGAAGTATTTTCCCAGTGAGAACCAAGGTTATCGAACAAATAGGAGGACCACACAAATTCTCATCGCCAACACCTACACACACGAAAGCAAATACTTGCAGCCAACACGGGCAAGAGGGTTGTCAATCCCCTTGAACTCGTTACTTGCAAGGATTAAATTCTAGTAGTGGTAGATTGATAAAAAGAAAAGTAAAATAAAAAGTATAAAACTGTAGCAAGTTATTTATGGTTTTAGCAATATGATTAAAGTAGACCCGGGGGCCATAGTTTTCACTAGAGGCTTCTCTCTCGAAACAATAGCATACGGTGGGTAAACAAATTACTATTGGGAAATTGATAGAAAAGGGCATCGTTATGATGTTATTCATGGCAATGATCACATATATAGGCATCACATCCGTGACAAGTAGACCAACTCCTACCTGCGTCTACTACTATTACTCCACCAATCGACCGCTATCCAGCATGCATCTATGGTATTAAGTTCATGACAAACAGAGTAACGCTTTAAGCAAGATGACATGATGTAGACAAAGTAAACTCAAGCAATATGAATGAACCACATTGTTTTATCCTTAATGGATACAGTACAAATATGTGCCTCGCTACCCCTTTTGTCACGAGGTGAGGACACCGCAAGATTGAACCCATTACAAAGCACCTCTCCCACTGAAGATAAATCAATCTAGTTGGCCAAACCAAACGGATAGATCAGAGAGAAATACAAAGTTGTCATAATCATGCATAATAAAGTCAAGAAAAGACTCAATTACTTTCAAGGAATAATCTGATCATAAACCCACAATTCATTGGATCCCAACAAACACGCCGCAAGAGAAGATTACATCGGATAGAACTCCAAGAAGATCGAGGAGAACATTGTATTGAAGATGAAAGAGAGAGAAGAAGCCATCTAGCTACTAGCAATGGACCCATAGGTCTGTGGTGAACTGCTCACACATCATCGGAAGGCAACAAGGATGATGTAGAAGCCTTGATCCGTGATCGATTCCCCCTCTAGTAGAGTACCAAAAAAGGCCTCCAGATGGGATCACGCAAGAACACAAGCTTGCGGCGGTGGAAAAATTGTTTCAGGTGGCTCTCTATGGGTTTCCCAATATTTTAGAACTTATAGAAGTGGAATTCGGTCAGATGGAGCCATGTGGGACCCACAAGGTAACAGGGCGCGCCAACCCCCCCTAGGGCGCGCCCTATTGCCTTGCCATCTCCTCGTTTGCCGTTTGGTCTCCTCCCGAACCATCTAGGGTCTCTATTGTCCAGAAAAAAAATCCTCAAAAAGTGACATAGCGTTTGGACTCCGTTTGGTACCAATTTTCTAGAAAACCAAAAAGAAGAAGAAAACAACAAATGGCACTAGGCACTAGGTTAATAGGTAGTTCCCAAAAATGATATAAAATAGCATAAAAAGGCATATAAAGCATACAATATATAATATCATATAATGCATATAAAGCATCCAAGATCGTATATAAATGCATATATAGCATGAAACAATTAAAAAATATAGATACGTTGGAGACGTATCAACATCCCCACGCTTAATTACTGCTTGTCCTCGAGTAGCTAAATGAGAAAAATATAATTTTTGATGTGGAATGCTACCTAGCATGTGTATCATGTAATCTCTTTATGGTATAAATGATGAGAGACGATGAAGTAATAATATCAACATAATAATATCCATGAATATAAGAAATCTAATCATTACTTTTCATAAATATACGATCCTTATCTAATGTTATCCCAACTCATTTTATCATGTTAACATGGCATGACTCCGCCTTCACCGCATAAATATAAATCATATGCACCCCGGTGTTCAACCAGGGAAATGGATCGTACTTCTAACATGCTTCAACATTTTCATCCCCACGCAATACATGACCTTGAGCCATGGATATAGCATTATAGCTGGAATAGAATGCGGTGATAGAGATCAATAAGGGAAGTCAAAAAGAAACAAAGTCTTGCATCAACGCGGCTAATCAACGGGCAATGGAGAGGCCTATCAATCGATATCAATGCAAGGAGTAGGGATTGCCATGCAACGGATGCACTAAGAGCTATAAGTGTATGAAAGCTCAACGGAAACTAAGTGGGTGTGCATCCAACTTGCTTGCCCATGAAGACCTCTGGCATTTGAGGAAGCCCATCATCGGAATATACAAGCCAAGTTCTATAATGAAAATTCCCACTAGTATATGAAAGTGATAACTCAGGAGAATCTCTATATGAAGAACATGGTGCTACTCTGAAGCACAAGTGTGGTAAAAGGATAGTAACATTGCCCTTCTCTCTTTTTCTCTCATTTTATATTTTTTTTGTTGGCCTCTTTTGGCCTTCTTTTTTTCTTTTTCTTTTTCATCCGGAGTGTTATCCCGACTTGTGGGGGAATCATAGTCTCCATTATCCTTTCCTCACTGGGACAATGCTCTAATAATGATGATCATCACACTTTTATTTACTTACAACTCGATATTACAACTCGATAATTGGGACTATATGAATGCCTTTGGCAGTGTACCAAGATGTGCAATGATCTAGCATAACATGTATAACAATGACGAATGGTGGTTGTGCCACAAATATCATGTCAGCTCTATATGATCATGCAAAGCAATATGACGATGAACACACTTGTCATGAAATGGAACGGTGGAAGTTGCATGGCAACATATCCCGGAATGGCTATGGAAATGCCATAATAGGTAGGTATGGTGGCTGTTTTGAGGAAGATATAAGGCAGCTTATGTGGGATAGAGCATATCATATCATGATGTTTGGATGCACCGGCAAAGTTTGCACCAACTCTCGAGGTGAGAAAGGGCAATGCACGATACCGAAGAGGCTAGAAAATTGCGGAAAGGTATGAGTGCGTATGATCCATGGACTCACATTAGTCATAAAGAACTGATATACTTATTTTGAAAGTCTATTAGCCCTTGAAGCAAAGTACTACTCGCATGCCCCTAGGGAATTGGTTGCTAGGAGTTAACCATTGCGTGCATCCGATTATAAGAGCACTCAAGGATTTCTATCAGAAATTCAAATGCTCAAAACTCCCCACCATGCCATGACCAACAATTGGATGAGAAGCTAATAACAAGAATTAATACTGATATTTCTACTAACCAATGATCATGAACCAATATCCTTTCATATTACGACATCAATATAATTAGACCATACGTTTTATATTATTGATCTACATGAAAGTTTTTATTATATCCCCCTTGAATACCCATCCTTTTGGGAATAGTCTTATAACATGTGTATATTGCCAATTACTAATTAATAGACTCTAAAAAAGATTTAAGTGAAGCATGAGAGTGCAATCATTTCTATAAAAATATAGCCACTGTCGTGCTCTAACAAGTAAAAGGGAAGCACAAGAGCAACTGCCTAGCTCAAAAGATATATGTGAAGCACATAGAGTATTCTAACAAATCACGATAAATGTGTGTCCCTATCAAAAGGTGTGTACATCAAACAATGATTGTGGAAAAATAAAAAGAAAACAAACTAAAAACTATGGTAAGACGCTCCAAGTAAAACCCATATCATGTGATGAATAACAATGTAGCTCTAAGTAAGATAGCGATAGATTGTAGACGAAAGAGGGGGTGCCATCCGGGGCATCCCCAAGCTTAGACGCTTGGGTCTTCCTTGAATATTACCTTGGGGTTCCTTGGGAATCCCCAAGCTTAGGGTCTTGCCTCTCCTTATTCCCTCATCCATCATGATCTCACCCAAAACTTGAAAACTTCAGCACACAAAACTCAACAGAAACCGCATGAGATCCGTTAGTATAATAAACATATCATAAAATTTAGGTACTATAATAAAATCATTCATAATTTATTTTTGCATAATACCTACTATAATAATTTATTTTTGCATAATACCTACTATAATAAACTCATTCATCATTAAAACAAGCACACTATGCAATAGAAAACAGAATATGTCTAAAACAGAATAGTCTGTAATGATCTATAAAAAATAATACTTTTGTAACTATAAAAAATCCTAAAAAATAGAACAACGTGGGCAATTTATATATCAATCATGTGTGAAAAGTTTAGAATTTTATCACATTCCAATGAATTATAGTAATTCCAGCACTAGGCGCAAAAGTTATAAGCAAACAAAATCAAGTCAACTATCAACCAAATCATCCCAAAGGGTTTAGTTGGCACAAACACTAATTATAACATAAAAACAAAATCATTACAGTAGTAATAACCATGTTTTAAAATAAAAACAAAATGATAACTATTGGGTTATCTCCGAACAAGCTCTTCTTTATAGCCATTAAGATAGGCTTGAGATTTTATCGACGCTCACATGAAAGACAAAAATGGAAGCACAAAGAGAGCATCATAAAACATGTGACAAACACATTTAAGTCTAACACACTTCCTATGCGTATGTGTTTTGTAAGCAACCAAATTATCATCACAAGAAATATCTAGCATAAGCAAGAAAGTAGAATAAAAGATTGACAATCTCAACATAGCGAGAGGTAATTTAGTAACATGCAAATTCCTATAAACATTTTTTCCTCTCTCTTAATAATTACAGGTCATATCATATTCAAATTAAACAATATAGCTATCATAAACAATATTCTCTATATGATCCACATGCATAAAAAATTTATAATCTTCCAAGATAGTGGGATTAACATCAACTAAAGTCATGACCTCTCCAAACTCACTTTTACCAAAACTTTCATAAGATTGAACACTCTTAGAATATGTGGGATTATTTTTACCTAAATTTGACACGCTTCCAAACCCACTTTCAATTCATCATGAGGCTTAAATAACTTTTTCAAGATCATAAGAAGCATTATCACCACAATCATGATCATTGCAATAAGTGGTGGACATAACAAAACTATCATCCCCAAGCTTGTAGCTTTGAATATCATTAGCACAATTGACATTAATAGAATTTATAATAACATCATTGCAATCATGCTTTCATTAAAGGAGCTATCATGAATCACTTTATACATTTCTTGTTTTAACACTTCATCACAATTTCCAAACTTGTGACTTTCAAGCAAAACTTCATACAGATAATCAAGTGCACTTAACTCACTAGCAATTGGTTCATAACAATTCAATTTTTTGAAAAGATTAGCAAGTGGATGAGAATCCATATCTCTATATATTCTGTTTCTGTGTGATAACATAATTATTGCAAGCAAACAAGCAAAATAAATATTGTTGTGTTTTTCGATTTTTGAGAAGTGGAGGGAGATGAAAAAGAGGCAAAGGCAAATAAAAACGCAATATATGTAGAGCAAGTAATTGATAATTTGTGTGAAGGAACCTGATAAGAATTTGATGATGTCTCCCTAGCAACAGCGCCAGAAATTCTTTCTGCTACTTGTGAGCTACGTTAGGATTTTCCCCGAAGAGGAAGGGTGAACCAATATAGTAGCGGAGAAGTATTTCCCTCAGTGAGAACCGAGGTTGTCGAACAAATAGGAGAACCATGCAACTTCTCGTCATCAGCACCTACACACCCAAAACCAAATACTTGCACCCAACGCAGGCAAGAGGGTTGTCAATCCCCTTAAACTCAAATACTTGCACCCAAATACTTGCAAGGATTAAATTCGGGTAGTGGTAGATTGATAAAAAGAAAAGTAAAATAAAAAGTATAAAATTGCAGCAATGTATTTTTGGTTTGAGCAATATGATTAAAGTAGACCCGCGGGCCATAATTTTCACTACATGCTTCTCTCTTGAAACAATAGCATACGATGGGTAAGCAAATTACTGTTGGGCAATTGATAGAAAAGCGCATAGTTATGATGTTATTCATGACAATGATCACATATATAGGCATGATATGTCTCCAACGTATCTATAATTTTTTATTGTTCCACGCTATTATAGTATCGATCTTGGATGTTTTATATGCAATTATATATCATTTTTTGGGACTAACCTATTAACTTAGTGCCAAGTGCCAGTTGCTGTTTTTTGCCTATTTTTGGTTTTCCAGGAAATCAGTACCAAATGAAGTCCAAATGCCCCCAAATTTTTGGACAATTTTTTCTGGACATAAGAGACGCTAGAAGCTTCGGGTGGAAGTCAGAAGGAGAAGGAGGTGGCCACGAGCCACCAGGGCATGCCCTGGTGCCTCATGGGCCCCTTGTTGCTCCGTTTGACCTAATTCCGCCTATATAAATTCTCTAAAATCTTGAAACCAATGTAGATCCACCCAAAACACTTTTTTCGCCACCGCAAGCTTCTGTTCTCATGAGATGCCATCTGGAGGCCTTTTCCGGTACTCTGCCGGAGGGGGAATCGATCATGGAGGGCTTCCAGATCAACCTTACTACCCCTCTGATGATGTGTGAGTAGTTTACCATAGACCTATGGGGCCTTAGCTAGTAGCTAGAGGGATTCTTCTCTCTCTTTGATCTTCAATAAAATGTTCTCCTTGATGTTCTTGGAGATCTATTCGATGTAATCTTTTTGCGGTGTGTTCGTTGGGATCCGATGAATTGTGGGTTTATGATTAGATTAACCATGAATGTTATTTGAGTCTTCTCTGAACTCTTTTATGCATGATTGTTATAGCTTTGTATTTCTCTCCGATCTACCCATTTGGTTTGGCCAACTAGATTGATTTATCTTGCAATGGGAGAGGTGCTTTGTGATGGGATCGATCTTGCGGGGATAAATCCCAGTGACAGAAGGGGACATAACACGTTGTCGGCGTGGAGCCGGCGATCTATGGGACAATGTTGTCCCTTTCTGGTTCGGCAAGGGGGTGCACTAAACGCAAAGAGCAAGAACAACAAGACGCGCTGCGATTTTTACCCAGGTTCGGGTCGCTGAGGAGCATAAGACCCTACTCCTGCTTTGGTGTATTGAATGGGTTTGTGAACGAGTACACGGAGCGCTCTCCCCCGACAAGGAGCAAAGAGAGGCTGCTACACAAGTACATATCCATGGGGTTGCTATGGGTTCGAACCCTTTTAACGGTTGCCCTGGCCCTCCTTTTATAGCTTAAGGGTTTACCACAATGGCAAAAGGGTCATTACAGGATGATTAGATAGAAACAGTGTTATCATACCTAACTCTGCTAGTTAGGACAAAATGCATTAAATGCATCACTAAGTGTCACGAGGAGGAGGGATCCCGGCAAGGCTGCTGCACCGCTTGCCTAACTGCATCTCTATTATGCTGACACATCAACAGGACGGGTGTCAATAAAGGTAATTTCATCCCCAGCATACTCCCACATACTGGCGATCTCCACCTAACCATCTATGAGGTCGTCACCTCATTGACCAGCGACCAGCTGGCCAGAGAGGTAGAGCGCTGGCGGTTCGCAGGAGGTCTGCCAGCGATGGAGCTTGCTGGGTCTTCGTCTTGCCGGCTCGTCGTTGCCGGCAGGATTGCTTCCATTGCAGATCTTGTGGCTTGTCTCAAGCCTTGGTCTTCCTGATGCGCTTTTTGATTTCTCGAAGAGTTGCTTCTCTGGTCTGGTTGCTTGCTCCGCCAAGCTTTCCTACCGGGGAAGCTACTACTGCCGGTGCATTAGTCCGGGGAACTAAGGGCCCCATTCTTAGTACACCGACAGGAGCCCCCGGGACTGGGCCACACGCGCACCCGAGGCGTCGTTGGTCCAGGCCCGAAAACATGCATGGGCACATGTGGCAGAGAATCTCTATGGTAATCTCCTGTTCTAATATGTAATCATGACGGTTCTCGCTGACGCACGTCCAATCCGCACATTAAACATGGGGCGTAGGAACGTGGGTTTCTGCTGGAGTTACCCGTCGCTGCGTGCCCGTGAGATGCGCAGCTAGGGCGAACAGCAAAGAGCCATCCCCCTCGCGTCTTTCCCATAAAAAGGTACCAGCGAAGGGGCGTTGCTCATTCGTCTCTGTTTGCCCCCGCTTCATCGTCTTCTTCCTACCAGAGCAGCTTCCGCCGCCGCTGCCGCCGCACCCCTAGAAATCTATTCCTCTCCGCCCTTCCGAGCTCTTGATGGCTCCCAAGAATGGCACCGCGAAGGGGAAGAAGGTGGCCAAATCACTCGACCCCAATGCGGAGAAGAAGAAAAGGAACTAGAGGAGATGGAGAGACAGCGGAGGGAGAATGTGGTTTTCACGTCGCCGTCCTTGGATGCCAACTGCTTGATCGAGAGGTATGCATACATGTGGGGGAGGGAGACAGCGGACCACGTAGCCCCCAAGGTTCTTCCCTACGGCCCTAAAGTTCCGGCAGATTCTTTTTTGTTTTTCTATGCGTATTTCTACTGCGGCCTTTCGCCTCCATTCTCGGATTTCTTCTGCGAGATGATGTCTTCCTTTCGGTTCCGACTATTGGATTTCACCCCCAACGCCATGACTTGCATGGCGGTTTTCGGTCACTTTTGCAAAAACTTTGTCGGGGTCGTCCCCAATGTGGATCTATTCCACCACTTCTTTGTTCCCCGGATTGAGGACAAATCACTGTCCAGGAGTGTGACATGGATTCCGAGGGGAAAAAAGGATCAGAGGGATTATCTCCCTGGGAAACTCCATGGAAAATGGGACGAGTGGAGGGGAAATTGGTGTTGGGTCCAGGAAAAGATTTCCTGGCGTTCAGCTTGCCGCGAATGGAAAGGATCGAACGCGGTGACAACTGGAACAAGCTTGGCGCTACCGACAAGATGTTCCGCCTAGTGCCGGAAAGAATTGCTGGTTTGAAGAGACTCGGCTTGACAATACATATGGTGGGAGCCGATTTTCTCCGGTACCAGATTGCCCTGCTGCAGGGAAGGAACATGCCCGCCTAGGAATACCACAATGCCGTTGAACGAATGCGGTTGTACCCAGGGCGTGGCAACAACTTGACTCTGATGGGGCACGCCTGGCTTTGCCAGCAATTATTCCGAAGAGCCAACATGTTCCATCTGCCCGCCAAGGTTGTGCCTTTGCATATCAACTCTGCAAAGAGTGCCATCCAGGCGTGGATGCCTGAGTGCACTGCCAGAGGGGTCAAGGAAGATTGGGAATTGCCCAAACTAGAGGATGAAATGGAATGGGTCTCCAATCTGACAGAGGTAGCCTCGCAGGAGGAGACAGATCTTATCAAGGCCACAACAGAAGAGGAGCAAGCATACATCATCGGCAGGATTGCAGAGGCCCAGAGAATAGAAGCTGAAAAAGCTGCCAGACTCGAGGATGATGATGAGGAAGAGGAGGAAGGAGACAAGGAGGAACTCACCGAGGAGGGGCAGGAGGAGCTTGGTGGGGGCGAGGTTGCCGGGGCTGAGAATATCGGGAAGCCCGGAGGAGAGGAGCTAGAGGAAGAGAGCCCTCAAGTTCCCGAGCCACCACGTCGCCTTCGAAGCAGGGCTAACCAAGAGATTGCGGCTACTCACCCACCCGATCCGTTCTCGTGGTGAGAAAGTCAACCACCAAGACGGGGCGTTAGGAAGTGATACGCCAGCAATTTGCATGACAGGCAAAGCTCAAACCTCCGTCCTCCTGGCAAGTACTTTTCGGGGAGGGTGAGGGTTCCTCTCTGCCAAGGTAGCCGCCGCCAGCCATCAAGAGGGGTAGGGAGACTCCCCCGCCTCCTCAACACAACATGAATGTCCTCCTCGAGTCTGATGAAGAGTAGGCAAACCTTCACTCCTCCTAATTTTACTTTGATTCTGCTCATCTGCCCGTTTTGACTTAATTCCTTCATTTGTTCCAGGGATGAAGAACCAATCGCCCAACGGGTGAAGCGGACTAAGCTGTCGGCAGAGCACGGCTCCTCAATTGGCGCCTGGCAAGGGACACCGGCGGCTGACGCCATGGATGGTAGCCCCCAGCCCAGCCCTCCGCGCGAGAGTGTGTCGCCAACCCAGCAGGCCACCAGTGGTGCTGAAGCCCCTACTTCTAAACCCGATAAGGAGACGGGAAGGGACCAGCGATAAGAGGAAAGAGCACCAAGAGGCGGATCTCAACAAGGGGTCCTCGTCAACCGCCGTTTCTAGGAACGTCTCTCCGGCAAGGGCCTTCACCGACATACCTGTCCACACCGGCGCCATCCCGACAATGGAGAATATTGAGGGCAGTGCACCGGCAACGCAGATTGTCGGGGGAGGAGACGTTCCTCCACAACAAGTACCGACGGGTAATCCTCTCATCATCGAGCACCTTCCACAAAAAACTATGTTTTCTATTTCTTTCAACTTGTACTTTAATTATCATTTCTGCCCTTGTTTTCCGCTTTGGTCCATAGTCCCCACTTCTCCCGAGGAAGGCGAAGAACTTGTGGAGGTGGCGGACATTGCAAAGGCTGCCGCCGAGGAAGCCGTAATGATTGCTGCCGCTAAAGGTCTTGAGCAGGCTATCGGGGACATCGAAGAAGTGTCCAAAGAACCAGAGGGACCTCATGGCGATGAGCGTGAACCCACCAATATTGATGTGGACGAGCCGCCCACTACGGATGCCACGCTGAATCCCATCAATCAGCCAATGATAGCAGTGGCTCCGCAGATCCTGCTGGGCAGCACAGGACTGGTGACTCCTCAGACTAGGCTTGGAGCCCCCAGCTCATCTGGCACTACGGAACTAAAGTTTGATGAAGAAATTGCCCATATCCTTCTTCCCTTGGCCCGTAGGTCCACATACACCGACGATATTGCCAATGAGCATGAATATTTCATGTTCTTGCAGGCCATGGCCGTCGGGTTCAGGGGCATCCAGGACAAGTATGGCAAGAGGTGGAAGCAAGCAGTGGAAGAGCATAAATCAATGGACTCGATTGACTAGCAGCTGAAGGAGAAGGCAGAAGAGTGGTGCACATGGTACAACGATCGATCCAACAATCTTAGAAACTAAGAGGAGAAGTTAGCTGTCGCTAGAGAGAAGGCAACAGCCCGTGACAGCAAGTTGATGGAGCGCAAAGCACTATTCAACACCAAGGACAAAGAGCTTACTGCCCGGGAGCAAACCATTGTCGCTACCCTCCGCGGCAAGGATGAGGATATTGAGGAGCTCGTGAAGTAGTGAACCCAGAAGCTGGAGGATGACTACTAGAAAGCCCTTGAGGCACAAGTTTCCGAGAGTGCCACCAAGCTCAAGGAAGCCGCTGACGAGGCTGCAATCACCATCATTGCCAAAGCAGATCTGGAGGCCCGGGCAGGCCAGTTAAAGGAAGAGCTCACCGCTAGCGGCAAGGACGAAGAGGCCATCAAGGCCAAGGCGCAGAAAATAGCTCTCACTCCAGAGGAGCTGCAGACACAGCTATCGTCCAAGGGCCAGGAGCTAACCACCGCCAACGATGCGATCCAGGACCTGAAATCCAAACTTGCTAGCCTAGAGGAGAATCTTGAATCCGCCAATGAGCGGGAGAAAATGTTGGCGGAGCAGCTTGCCACTGAGGAAATCCTCCGGAAGGACGTCGAGAACAAGCACGAGGAGCTGCATAAGAGTTGGAGCTTCACCGCCAACGAGAATGAGATCGCCAACGCCAGACTGGCCAAGTTCTTCAATGATCTGATTGAAGCGTTGAAGATGTGTCATGATGACATGAACGCCTCCTTTGCCAATGAACCCCGACAGTTCGCCCGAAGCGTACTTTATGATGCACCGCTCAACCTTGTTCATCGCAATCCAGGGCTCGATATCTCCAAGGTCTTCAAGAAGCTGTCGGCGAATGCAGATACCACAGCCTCCGACAAGATCACCATCCCTTTCGCTGACAAGGTCCTCAACATTCCCAGGGTCTAGCATGATCGCATTAACTATGCTCATTGTCGCATCCATCGCCGTGCTGCCAAGTGAAATATACGTTCGACCTTATGTTAGGTCTGCGCCACTTTTGTGATGTAATATAACTTTAAATGTGTGTATGGACACATGATATTCCTTTGTTTTACTTTGCTTTTGGTCCTTGTATAATTGAGCACCCACTACTGCAGGATGCTGCTAACGCGACACTACAATCAGAGACCCTTTGACGAAACTGTGTGCGATGCATTAATCGCAAACGTTGACGTAAAAAAACCATCAAAAAAGATGCAAAACATTTGCGATGGTGGATACATCAAACACGATTCAGATTAGAGTTGCGTGTGCGATGCGTGGCATATGGTTCACTCCAATAGACTGTTTGCGTTGAGGCAGAACAACAGAAACGGGCAGCCAGATGAAGGTGTGTGCGATATATGGCATACAGTTCACTCGAATGAACTGTTTGTGATTAGGCAACACAACAGAAATGGTTAGCCAGATCAAAGGTGTGTGCGATATATGGCATACAGTTCACTCGGATGAACTGTTTGCGTTGAGCCAAGAGAACAGAAATGGCTCAACTTAACAAGATGTGTGTCGTACGCGGCAAACAGGTCTGTAATCAGAAATGTGTGTGAAGGCCGATAATAACACAGACGATTGCTGCTAATAAGCCATGTGTGTTGTGGGCAAACAAGTCCTGGTATACAATTGTTAGTGATTGATGAATTCATCACTGATGGTTTCCCTAGTATGTTCCTTTTGCGATGTGATTGCATACAGAACAACAACATATATACTAATAAGGACATGATTGCACAACCAAATTAAACATCCAATTACATAGGTGGCTAGTACACACATCACATTTCCACACACCAAAGTAAACTATTACATGCATAATTAACTAGGATAAATGATCATCTTATCATCATCTACTTCTTCTTGTGATGCTTGTCGCCACTGCTCTACTAGGATAAACGGAACAATATTCTTTACTATGAATAGTGTGCTCTTTTGGGCACACAAGTATATGGATCATAGCCTTGTGCGAGCAATGCCTGCACGCGTCATGCTAGCTCGATGTTCCTTCTATGCTAAGTTTCCATTAATTGATGGCGTTTTATGACCATGTCACCGATTCCCGCCATTTCCTCACCGGTTTCCCACCGCCACCTAGCGATATTGCACACAAACCTAGGCGTCACGCAATGCACCGAGGCAACAAGCGCAACCTGTAGCACATCCACCTTTTCCAAGCATGCCAACCCACCGAAGTGCCGCCTCTGCCATCAACCTCCTCGACAAGGAAAACGAGAAGGCGCCACGGCCCGTCAATGCCGAGGCGCTCCCCAGCAACACGATGGATGATGTCGTGTTGCGTGTCATCGCTAGGGTTGAGCAGACCCTTGGCGCACGGCGCTTCAGCACCGTGGATCAAGATAGGCATGTTAGTGCCAAGAGGCTGCAGCTCACCGCACAACATGATCGATTGTGTGCCGCAGAGCAAGCTACGCGTGTCCGCGCTGATAGGCTGCAGCTCGCCACACAGCGAGACCGTTGGAGTGCCGTAGAGCGAGGGACGTGGCGTGCCGCATAGCAAGAGCGGATCCATTGGCGCTTGCCTATTGTCGAGAGGCCATTGCAGATGGGTACATGTCCCGTTAGTACCCCCATTCCTCACCAATAGTGGGCAGAGGCCGTCTGCGCTGTACTTGCATCAGAGGCCGGCCGCGCCGTACTTGCACCGGATGCCCGTTGTGCCGTTCATATGGGTCGCGTTGTTCACCTTGTCCATGGCCCGCTCGATGCCAACATGCTGGTCGCAAGGCTCAACCGCCTCCTTGGCCCAGGTGTCCACCGGGGCGCAGTAGAGGAACATGGCCGTCGCATCCTCGAGCTGGTGATCTCCAATGAAATAGCCAACTTGGAGCTCGAGATCGCACTCCAGATATACCACGAGCGTGTCGACCGCTTGGACGAACGCCTGCATGAGTTCAGGAAGAGCTAAGAGCTACCGTAGGCAAGGGCTGCTGGTCATGGACGTGTTTTATTTTGTTGAGTCATTTCGACATGGATCACTATGTATTCACAACAATCATAATATTGCTCTGTTTATTGCTCCATTTCAATGTATGCACTCTGTTTTCCGTTCTTATATGTTCTGTTTAAATGTCCGTATATGTGGATGATAACAGCTAGATACAAATTAGTATAAGAAAATAGATAGAAAAATGGAATTCATAATATATATTAATTGTTCATTAGTTCATCACAGAATATATATAATATCATCACATATACGTGAGGATACTTAACTACTAGGTACAATGCATAAAATTGAAAACGAACAATACTAAACCTAATAATTCCTCCTGGGGGCAGTATTCCGGCAGCCCCTCACGAGCAGCTCCCTGGTGCGTGGCGCCTTCCCAGCGCGGAGCCAGTACTCCGCCTTCTCCGCCTCGCAGTGCTTGACGTACCGATCTGCCTCTTGCTGGCGGATGAGCGCAGATGATCTTGCCATTTTGTTGGGCGCCCACTGGAGCTCCTCATCGGTGGCACGCTGGAGCTTATCGTCCCACCTCCACGCAGCAATGAAGCACCTAGCACCTTTGACATTCCTCGCGAAGTACCCGTCTTCGTACACCTCCTCCGCACGACGACGCGCCCACCCCCAAAGCTCCACCGCCCCCTTTTTCTAGGCGGCCTCACGGGCTTCACAGGCCGCCTGGTACCTAGCTTCCTCCTCCGCCATCTCCTTCTTGAACGCCACTTGCCTGGCTTTCTCAGCCGGCGGCAGCGACTTCCATAGATAAAGATTGTACTGGCCACAAAACCACTCCATAGTTGGGGGGTACGAAGCAACCTCATCCGGCGGCCTGTAGAGGTCATCCTCGTCGCTGCTCTTTGACTGAACATCCTCGGGGGGGCGGCGCCTCCTCGTCGGCGCATGGGCAGATCGACGGCACCATGGCAGATATTTGAGAGAGAGAGACAGAGAGAGGGAGAGAGGGCGAGCGAGGGGAGGATGTAGATGAGAATGTAGGCGGGATGACATGAGCAATGTAGTATTTATTGACAGCCGGGATCTAGATCGATGAGAATAGTACACACGCTGGTCGCCGGAATTTACGAGTACTGTAGTTTGAATTGCACACGATTCCCGTAGAAAAAGCCGTGTGTGAACTTAATAGTTGACGATTTTGAATATAGAACCGCGTCTGATTAATAACCCGCGCCACTCACCTTCCAAACCTCGAGGCGCGAAACAAAGTGGCAATCATGTGGGGCCCGGTTGTCTTGCCAGATCTTTACATTTTCTTTTTTGGACACCAGATATTTACATTTTCTTTCCTCATATAAGGCACGAATGCTTATTTTGTGATACCATGGCACTCCATGCATGT
Organism: Thinopyrum elongatum; assembly: GCA_011799875.1. Classification (NCBI taxonomy): domain Eukaryota; kingdom Viridiplantae; phylum Streptophyta; class Magnoliopsida; order Poales; family Poaceae; genus Thinopyrum; species Thinopyrum elongatum. The sequence goes on along the minus strand of CM022302.1, from coordinate 279,349,794 downwards.
GTCCAAGCCGTGACACCAATATGTTTGAAGATTCCTTCCAATTTACTGAACATGGAATTAACTCGCACACAAGTACACAAATATGATTTTTCAAACCATTATGGTTAGCTGTTGCATGTAGATGTAGTTCTAATTTGAATTACGGTCATTAAATGGCTAGAAAATCAATTAAATGTCTTAAAAAGTTCAAATGACCCCTGGAATTTTCCAAATTTTGGGATGACAGTTGTATTAGTGCACATTAACTATAGAAAAAAATGAAGCCCATAAGAGGAAGCTATCATCGATTCGTAATCAAACATGCATTGTTCACTCTCGGAACCACGAGCGTTCTAGTGAGTTGCTCCAGTTTGTGAGGGGTGTGTGTCCAAACTTTCGTCAAACAGGCCAATTTTTTTACCACATCATCTTGGTGGCATGACATTATGTTAAGCAAGGTTTCATGTGTTTCTGATCATTTTTTAATTTTTTGGAATTTAAATACCATGGCACTCGATGCTTTGTGTCCAAGCCATGAGATCAATATTTTTGAAAATTCCTTCCAATTTAATGCACATGGAATTAACTCGCACAAAAGTAAATAAATATGATTTTTCAAACCGTTATGGTTAGCTGTGGCATGTAGATGTAGTTAAAATTTGAATTACGGTCATTAAATGAATAGAAAATCACTTAAATGTCTTAAAAATGTCAAATGACACCTAGAATTTTCCAATTTTTCACATGACAGTTGTATTAGTGCACGCTAACTGTAGAAAAAATTTGAAGGCCATAAGAGGAAGCTATCGCTCGTTCGTCATCAAACATGCATTGTTCCCTCTCGGAACCACGAGCCTTCTAGTGAGTTGCTCTGGTTTGTGAGGGGTGTGTGTCCAAACTTTCGTCAAACAGGCCAATTTTTTTACCACGTAATCTTGGTGACATGACATTACGTCAAGCAAGGTTTCATGTGTTTCTCATCATTTTTTAATTTTTTGGAATTTAAATGCCATGGTACTCCATGCTTTGTGTCCAAGCCATGAGACCAATATGTTTGAAAATTCCTTCCAATTTACTACACATGGAATTAACTCACACACAAGTACATAAATATGATTTTTCAAACCGTTATGGTTAGCTGTTGCATGTAGATGTAGTTCAAATTTAATTATGGTCATTAAATGGCTAGAAAATCACTTAAATGTCTTAAAAAGGTCAAATGACCCCCTGGAATTTTCCAAATTTTCACATGACAGTTGTATTAGTGCAAGTTAACTATAGAATTTTTTTAAGGCCATAAGAGGAAGCTATCGCCCGTTCGTCATCAAACATGCATTGTTCCCTCTCGGAACCATGACCCTTCCACTGAATTGCTCCGGTTTGTGAGGGGTGTGTGTCCAAACTTTCGTCAAACAGGCCTATTTTTTTACCACACCATCTTTGTGCCATGCCATTACGTCAAGCAAGGTTTCGTGTGTTTCTTATCATTTTTTAATTTTTTGGAATTTAAATGTCATGGCACTCCATGTGTTTGTTTCCAAGCCGTGACACCAATATGTTTGAAAATTCCTTCCAATTTACTGCACATGGAATTAACTCGCACACAAGTACACAAATATGATTTTTCAAACCGTTATGGTTAGCTGTTGCATGTAGATGTAGTTCAAATTTGAATTACGGTCATTAAATGTCTAGAAAATCACTTAAATGTCTTAAAAAGGTTAAATGACCCCTGGAATTCTCCAAATTTTGACAAGACAGTTGTATTAGTGCACGTTAACTGTAGAAAAAATTTGAAGGCCATAAGAGGAAGCTATCGCCCATTCGTCATCAAACATGTATTTTTCCCACTCAGAACCACGAGCCTTCTAGTGAGTTGCTCCGGTTTGTGAGGGGTGTGTGTCCAAACTTTCGTCAAACAGGCCAATTTTTTTACCACACCATCTTCGTGCCATGCTACTACGTCAAGCAAGTTTTCATGTGTTTCTGATCATTTTTTAATTTTTTGAAATTTAAATGCAATGGCACTCGACGCTTTGTGTCCATGCCGTGACACCAATATGTTTGAAAATTCCGTCCAATTTACTGCACATGGAATTAACTCGCACACAAGTATACAAATATGACTTTTCAAACCGTTATGGTTAGCTGTTGCATGTACATGTAGTTCAAATTTGAATTACGGTCATTAAATGGCTAGAAAATCACTTAAATATCTTAAAAAGGTCAAATGACCCCTGAAATTATCCAAATTTTGACATCATAGTTGTATTAGTGCGTGTGAATTGTAGATAAAAATTGAAGGCCATAAGAGGAAGCTATTGCCTGTTCGTCATCAAAGATGCATTATGCCCTTCTCGAATCCACGAGCCTTCTACTGAGTTGCTCCGGTTTATGGTGGGTGTGTGTCCATATTTTCGTCAAACAGGCCAATTTTTTTAGCACACCATCTTCGTGCCATGCCATTACATCAAGCATGGTTTCATGTATTTCTAATCATTTTTTAATTTTTTTGGAATTTAAATGCAATGGCACTCAATACTTTATGTCCAAGCCGTGACACCAATATGTTTGAAAATTCCATCCAATTTACTACAAATGGAATTAACTCGCACACAATTATACAAATATGAATTTCAAACCGTTATGGTTAGCTGTTGCACATACATGTAGTTCAAATTTGAATTACTGTCATTAAATGGCTAGAAAATCACTTAAATGTCTTAAAAGGTCAAATGACCCCCGAAATTTACCAAATTTTGACATGACAATTGTATTAGTACTCCAAATTTTCTCGTACATTTAAAACACCATTCGTTACCACTGTACTTCAAATTCGTCTTTCACAGCTAATACAAAATATCAACAACATCACACATAGTTTGTTGTAGGAACCATTTGCGATGAAAAATCGTGGGTCTATTTAAGTCTTCCTCCATAAGCTTCACCGACTTCGTTTGCTCCAGTGCCAGTCACCCCTGAATCCACGAATCCCCGACCCCTATTCCCGCAACCCCTTCTTGCAAAGAATGACACCGCGGAACGCTTCGTGAGGGCCCGTACGATGGCCGCATCCTCCCTGAGCGCCACCGCCTGTGCTGAGAGCGCGGCCGCCTATGCCGAGAGCACTGCCGCATCCGCATTGAGCGCGGATGCATCCACCGAGAGGGCGTCTACGGCAGTCGACAGGGCAGCTGCAGCAGCCGAGATGGCTGCAGCAGCTGCTGCGACGGCGGTTGCAAACACCGAGAGCGCTCGAGTTACCGTCCATGCCGCTGATGTCACCCTGGCTCGGGTCAATGCCATCCACGCCAAGATCGAGGACGCACACGCCAAGATATTCAAGGCCACCTCGGAATCCAGCATGCAACCCACGTCTGAAAAGGCGGCGAAGGACATGCAGCACCTGCTTCCTCATGAGATCGCCGAGCGGGAGCTGGAGATGCAGGAGGTGGCGGAGATTGAGGAGCGCCAAGAGGAGGAGCTGCGCATGGCCAAGGTTGAGGTAGAGTGATGCGGAGCATCCTATGGGCATCACCATGTCAAGAGTCCGTTCGGCGAGTGACAGGTGCGACATCTACTTCACATACACAAAGTTGAATCATCTCCTTTACACGTGCTCACTTGACCCCTTCGAGGATGGTATACTACATGACACTTCTCCCATGTGCATGCATAGGTATTATCGGAGCTTCACGGATGTCGAGGAGGAGTGCAAGCGCCAAGGAACAACTACACCATCCGCGAGGGAAGCCTGGAAGCGACGACGGAAGAAGACGGAGCTGCTGAAGCTACAGCGGCCGGACATCCGGGCCAGAGGCCGGACATCCGGCGCCTGTGCAGCCTCCAAGGAGCTGCACCATCAGACGGCCGAAGCATCAGCGGCCGGACATCCGGCCCGTGTGCCCGGACATCCGGCGCCTCGGCAACCCCCGGACATCCGGCATTATCCCCCGGAAATCCGGCAGCGACGTATCCAGAGAGCAACCAAACTGCCACTTCAGCCCGGACATCCGGCCGAGACCCCGGACATCTGGCTCGTCCCGAAGCCCCAGACATCCGGCCCCCAGCCGGACATCCGGCGCTTGCCTGCGCGCATGGACAGGGCTCGAGGCCCATGTATCCCCCCTCTCACTTACCCCTTCGTGGACTTGCCTATATATACTCCACCTTCACCTCCTTTCTAGGGTTAGCAAATATGATAGCTCATTTGTATGTGAGCTTTGCTCCTACCTACCTCTACTCGTGAGAGAGAGAGAGACTACCACTCCCATGGAGTTCAAGACCTCCATGTGAGAAGATCATGCGGGATATCATCAAGACCCCTCACGGGAAGATCCGTCTAGGATATCATCAAGACCTCCTCATGGAGATGAACTTTACCTTGTATCTTTCCTTTTGTTGTTTATGTACCTTGTGGATCTTGTGTGTTTGACCATCTAGTGGATGTGTGATTGGACTTGTTCTTGAGTGTTTCCCCTTGTGATTTCTCCCCGTTCTTCCCCGTGTTCATCGTGTTCTTCGAGGGAATCCACTCCAATCATGAAAGATCGGCCTACACCGGGTTAGCCCCGTATCATATGGTATCATGAGCCATGTTGATCAAGTATTTGGAGTCCCTCCCACCGTTTTCTAGCCTTGGTTTGCGTGATTTCGTCCTAAAATTCGAAAATCCCCACCAAAAATAGCCCCCATTTTTTTTTGTGATTTGTTGGTATGATGATGTTTTGTTGATTTTGATCCATGGATTTGCTTGGTTTCAAGTGGATCTAGCTTTCCCCCATCTTTTCCCCCACTTCCATCCACAAAATCTCCCCAATTTTGCCCCCGAAATCATCCATTTCCGCCCCAAATCGAGTTTCGAAGTCCAAATCCCGTTCTGGAATCGTCGGGCCGGACATCCGGGCCACAGGCCGGACATCCGGGCTCCAAGCCGGACATCCGACTCCTGGAGCACAACATCTACACGGTTCTGGACATCAGCCCCCGGATATCCGGCCCCCACCCCCGGATGTCCGACCCCTGGGATTTCAGCCTCCCGTGTTTTACCGTTTTGCCCATAACTTTCACATCCGGAGTCCAATTTTCGCGTTCTTTAGCTCGTTGAGTAGCTATTGACATCCCCCATCCATCTAGATAGTTTTAAACACCATTTGACTCCAATTTTTTTTTGGAATTTTGGCATCTTTGCCTAGGGCTTCCACCATATCATCCGCATAACCACCAACGACTTCCGCAACCTAACCAATTTTGTTTCCCATAGCATTGGCGGTTGCTTGAGTAGTGATTCGAGTCTCCTAAGGTGTTTCGGCTACTTAGGGACGATGGCTTCTTCATCAACAACCACCATAACTTCCGCATAGGCTTGCCCACCATACACTTCCGCCACCCCAACTTAACTCATATTTGTTCGTGTTGTGAGTTGTGTCTCCTAAGGTGTTTCGGCTACTTAGGGACGGCGACTTCAACTCCGACACCCTGTATAGTTCACCACCTTACCCTCCACTTCCGCATTGCGTACTCAAAACCCATCATTACATTTCCGCAATCCCATTGAGCTTCCGCAAAACCACCACCGCTTTCCTGCTACCACCATTTTGACATTTGACGTTTGAGATTTTGAGTTCGCGGTTTTTCCGTTTCCTAGGGTGTTTCGGCTAACTAGGAACGGTTCGACATCAAGAACACCGCCACTCATCATCGACACGAACGGTAACCTCGACGACACCATTGTATATTCCCCTTGCAATTGCATTGATAACCCCTAGCCCATTTTGCGTCACTTGCCTATCGAGACTAGCCTTTGAGTATTGCCGGCAATGTTACTTGTGCACATTAGTGATCTACACCATCCATTGCACACATACCATATCATATTGGTATCATATCATCCCTTGTGTCACAAGATTGTTCCCGTATATACACAATTGCTATCTTGGTTTGTGCATTTCGCATTGTGGCCATATAAAAAAAAGACGAATAAGCTTTTAAGCAAAGAAAAAGAGTGAACAAAGAGCTTGTAAGCAAGTGCCATAGCATCATACCACATTGCACATAAGATTATCATATCCGATCATCTTGGATCATCTTGAGAGAAACACCGGGAACCATACATACATAGCATACTTGGGATAGAAAGTTTATCCATTTTGCATCTTATAGGTTGTGCAAAAGTGTCGTATCCGCCTATTGAGCAATCGTGCTAGCGTCTCTCTTGAGTTGTGCAACACGAGCGTTTTCCGTGGAAACCACATTTTGTGCTCATCCCTTGGTTGCACGACCCCATTTATCTATCTGTGTGTGTGTCGGTGTACTAAGTATTGGGCCACTAGTACCCCGTACTTGTGCACGGGCAGTTGTAGCCATCCTTGAGGCAAGGCTTGCCGGGATCAGCTCGAGGTCGATTCAAGCCATCAAGGAAATCATCAACTCAGACCGAGAATCAAAGGATCAGGAGTTAATAAGGACTGAAATCCGACGGCCAGCCTTCCCGGCAAGGTCCTCGTCGGGATGGCCTTTGGCGCCTGGCAAGGCTTGGCGCCCGGCAAGGCTTGGCGTCCGGCAAGGCTTGGCGCCCGGCAAGATTCGGCGCATGGCGAGATTCTGCCACTGTGCCACCGCTTCGGCACAGTAACAAGTCTGACATTCTGGCTCCTTCCCTGGATGCGTGGTGGCATGCCAGTGGAGGAGAGCTTAAGCGGTGCTGATGGGATGGCCCCTTTTTCCATCCCCAAGAAAGTGAGGACACCTAAACGGACACTCACGGTGCATTAAATGCGCTCGTCCTAATCCGTCAGGGGTTAGGTATGATACCCTGTAGCTACTTTACACCTCAATGTATATACATTTTGCCACTGTGGAGACCCCTTTGAGCATATAAAAGGAGGCCCAAGGCAACTGCTACAGGGGAGGAGAACTTCCGGCCCATTCTACATGCGTAGCTGCTCTTTGAACGTACTGTTCATTGCGAGCGCTCCTGGAGGCTGGGCTCAAGAACACTAATAAGAACACAAAGCAGCAGTAGGGTTTTACGCTGATCAGCGGCCCGAACCTAGGTAAAAACCTCACGCGTCGATCACTGGTTCTGCTCTTTGCGTAAACCTCTCCCCCCGCCGAATCATAAAGGGATCTCTCGGGATCCCATAGGTGTCGTACCCCGACATCTTTGGCGCGCCAGGTAGGGGGATTGAAGGTTACGTGAACCTGATCTGGTGGTTGGCGCCCTAGTTTCTTCATCATCTTCATCATCATGCCGCCCAAGAAGAAGAGCGCTGCGACAGCGCAACCGTCCGGATCCGTTTTGCCTGCGCCTTCACAAACAGGCGACGGTGTGGGTACAGAAGGAAGAGGACTAGAACCCCCGCGGCGTTCTGGTGACCCAAGCCAAGCGAGCGGTATCGTTCGCAGTGGCAGTGGTAACTTGCACGCCGCTGGATCTAGAGATGGTGCTGTGTTGCCTACGGGTGGCACAACTAACTCTAGGGATCGAAGGGCGCCTGCTAGAGCTCCCACGCAGGCGCAGCCCTTGCGACCTACTCAGGTCGTGCAAGATGAGCGACAACATGGCGCTGATGGTTCGGGGCGTCCCCACGAAAAGGTTTCTGCGCATAGATCCCAAGATGCGTGGGACCAGCATGCACACCGAGCTGCCGGCGGAGGTGGTGCGCGGTCGCGTGACCGTGGCGGTGCTCCTTCTAACTTGGTTAGGAGTTAGAGCACCTCACGTACCTCGCACTTGTCGCCGCCACCTACGCCAGCGGAAGCCTTGGCACGTGCACAGCTGCTCCTCGATTTTCCTCCCGCCCCGGAGAAGATGGAGGAGTGGCGAGCTACTATCCAGAGCGTTATCGGCTTCGCCAACAAGGTTGGACCGCAAGAGGCAGGGCCCTCGCAGCAGAGGCCCATCGATCCGGCGCGAGCCGGTGCAGAAAAAACCGGAGGTGGTGCAACTACAGTGCACTCCCCTCTGCGGCATCAGCGGCGGCCGACAACTCAGCAAGTCGACCGCCATGAAGAAGTTTCCACGGCGTCGTCCGATCCACGGATGCGCCGTGATCAGCGTCTGGTTCTCCAGGAACGAGGCAAAGAGGACGCTCGAACAACCATCGAGCGGCGACGGGAAGCGCGCTATCACTCTGATAAGCGCGCGGGGCCGGCTGTCGACGAGCCTGCGCCAGGGGATGTAGGAGACTTGCCTTATGAGGTAGGGACTCCGGCGTTTACCCGTGAACTGCGGCAAGTCCGGTGGCCCAATTCCCGAACCTTTAAGCCGGAGGTTCCGGAGAAGTATGACGGAAAGACCCATCCCTCGGAGTTCCTGAGCATCTACACCAATGCAGTGCAGGCTGCCGGGGGCTGAGATGACAAGATACTTGCCAACTACTTCCCGTTGGTGCTCAAGCCCAACGTCAGGTCGTGGTTGATGCATCTGCCGGAGAATTCCATTTCTTCCTGGTCAGATCTGTGCCATCAGTTTGTTGGCGCCTTCGTTGGAGGCCACCAAGCTCCTGGCCAAGAGAGCGATTTGCACATCATCCCTCAGAAGGAGGGCGAGTCCCTGCGCAAGTTTATGCAGAGGTTCAGCCGAGTGCAGTACAACATTCCCGACATTCATCCTGCCGCTGTCATTAGCGCGTTCCACCAGAACGTGCGTAACCACAGAATGTGGGAAGAGCTGGCAATGAACAAGGTCAGGAGTATTGCCGAGCTTTATGCTCTGGCCGACAAGTGCGCTCTAGCTGAAGAGGGGAGGAAACTCCCCGGTGAGGCTGTTGGCGCGGCAGGCGACTCCGAGGATGAAGACGCCGCGGCCCCGTCAAGGAAAGGCCGGCGGCGGAACAGGAAGCGCGGAGGCAAGGCCGTGCTTGCTATCGAGGAATCCGACAACCCCGGCGCCGCCAAGAAGGCCAAGGTTGGTGACCCCGGCAAGGATCTTGCCGGGTGCCCTTCCTGTCAGGCCTTGGCGGCTGCCGACAAGTCAGAGAACTCCGGCAAGCAGTATTGCAAGATCCATCGCACTAAGGGCCACGATCTCCAGAACTGCCGGCAAGTTGAGCAGCTTGCCGAGAAGCAGAGGGCCAAATACGAGAGGCGAGACAAGGAGAAGGCCCAAGATGGTGCTGAGGGGTCTGGCAAGAAACGCGGTGGCCGAGGGGGTCGCCGCGGCAAGGCCAAGCAGCAGAAGGATCGGCCCGCTCGGGGCCGAGATAAAGAAGGAGATGATGATGAGGAAGATGACGAATCCAGTGAGCAGGAATTCCAGAAGGCTACGGAGGCTATGTGCATTGATGGGGGTGCCTCGCTGTATTCTTCCCACCGCCAACTTAAACAGTGGATGCGGGAGGTTAATGCGGTAGAGCCATCCCCCGATGCGTGTAGGCCTCTGAAGTGGTCCAGCACGCCTATCATCTTTGATGCCGAGGATCACCCTGATCGCACAACTGCGGTCGGGTGTTTGCCATTGTTAGTTTCCCCAATAATTCGAAACCTCAAGGTGATGAAGATGTTAGTTGACGGCGGGGCCGACCTAAACTTAATCTCACCAGATGTGCTCACAAAGCTTCAGATTCCCGACGAAGACCTCGAGGAAACGGGTACGTTTCAAGGGGTCAATCCGGGAAGAACCCAGCCTAAGGGCAAGATCACGCTGCCGGTAACATTCGGCAGCGAGTTTAACTTCAAGACCGAAAAGGTGGTGTTTGATGTTGCCAAGATCCCCATGTCATACAATGGGATCCTTGGTCGGCCAGCGCTGGCTAAGTTTATGGCGGCATCACACTACGCGTACAATGTGTTGAAGATGCCCGGGCCGTTGAGCGTCATTACTATCCATTCCGATAAGAAGGACACGCTCATCTGTGCCGATCAACTTTACCGGGAAGCAGTTGCAGCACCTGCCGTCAAGGCATCTACTCCTACCACTGGAACTCCAGGGGGGAAGAAGAAGACCGGCAGAAACCTTGGCGCGAACTCCGGCAAGTGCGCCTCCTCGGAGTGCTGCGCTTCCGTCGAGGACGTACCAGAGAGTTCCACCGGCAAGAACAAGAAATCCAAGGTTGCTCCACCGGAAACCAAGAAGGTGCCTGCCAGGGAGGACGGAACGGGGGGAACTTTCACCATAAGTTCCGCCCTAGATGACAAATAGGAAAGCGCGCTCGTTGCTTTCCTGCGGGCGAATGTCGACGTATTTGCATGGCAACCGTCTGACATCCCCGGTGTTCCCAGGAAAGTGATTGAGCACCACCTTGATGTCTGTCCTCATGCGCGGCCCGTCAAGCAAAGGGTCAGGAAGCAGGCCTTGGAGCGGCAAGAATTCATCGCCGAAGAAATTAAGAAGCTGGAGGCGGCAGGACTGGTCAAAGGAGTGCTTCATCCAACCTGGTTGGCCAATCCGGTTATAGTGCGGAAAGCGAATGGGAAATGGAGGCTTTGTATCGATTATACAGATATCAATAAAGCTTGTCCAAAAGATCCTTTTCCCTTGCCGCGCATCGACCAGATTGTGGATGCCACCGCTGGTTGTGATCTCCTGTCCTTCCTTGCTGCCTATTCAGGGTATCATCAGATTTTTACGGCAAAGGAAGATGAAGAGAAGACCGCCTTTATCACCCCATGTGGTACGTATTGTTTTATACGAATGCCTTTCAGGTTGAAAAGTGCTGGTTCAACATTCGCCAGAGCAATCCAGATTGGTTTTGAGCCACAACTCCATAGAAATATGGAGGCATATATGGATGATATAGTGGTCAAAACTAAGGATAAAGCAACGCTTATTCAAGACTTAGAAGAAACATTTGCAAACTTGCGCAAGATCAACTTGAAGCTCAATCCTAAGAAGTGCGTGTTCGGTGTTCCTTCCGGCAAGCTCCTCGGATTCTTTGTATCTTGCCGGGGAATCGAAGCGAACCCCGACAAGATCAAAGCCATTGAGCAAATTGAAGCGTTGAGACGCGTCAAGGATGTGCGTCGTCTTGCCGGCTGTGTTGCTGCTCTAAGCAGGTTTATTTCCAAATCTGCTGAGCGCGCCCTGCCCTTCTTCAAAATTTTGAAGAAGGCAGGTCCAATGAAATGGACTCCGGAAGTGGAGGCAGCGCTGCAAGATTTGAAGAAATACCTTTCTTCTCCGCCGACGCTAGTCGCGCCTAAACCACAACAGCCGTTGCTGCTGTATCTGGCGGCAACAAATCAAGTGGTTAGTGCTGCGCTGGTGGCGCAGAGAGAAGCTGATGAGGAAGCAACACCAGCGGCAGGACCGCCAAGTGACGCGACAAGATCTTCCCCGGCAAGGGTTGATCCCGGCAAGACAGGATCTGCGCAAACAGAAGAACTTGAGCAGAAGAAGAAGGTGGTCCAGCGCCCAGTTTATTTTGTTAGCTCTCTTTTACAAGGGGCTAGATCAAGATATTCTGGGGTGCAGAAGCTGCTTTTCGGCCTCCTTATGGCCTCAAGGAAGCTGCGCCACTATTTTCAAGAACATGAGATTACCGTCGTCACTCGCTTTCCGTTGCAACGGATTTTGCAAAATCCGGAGACAACCGGCAAGATCGTGGAGTGGGCGTTGGAGCTGTCCAGCTTTGGTCTTAAGTTTGAAAGCACTTCGACAATTCAGAGTAGGGCCTTGGCGGAATTCATTGCAGAATGGACCCCGACGCCAGACGAAGAAGTTCAAGAAACAATTCTCCCCGGCAAGGAAATCGATCAGCAATGGGTTATGTACTTTGACGGGGCTTTTTCGCTGCAAGGCGCTGGTGCTGGCGTGCTACTTGTCGCACCCACCGGAGAGCACCTCAAGTACGTAGTCCAAATGCACTTTCCCCGGGAGAGTTCAACCAACAACACTGCAGAATACAAGGGTTTGCTTGCTGGTCTCAGGATCGCGGCAGACCTTGGTATCAAAAAGCTCATCATCAAAGGCGATTCACAGCTTGTCGTCAGGCAGGTTAACAAGAGCTATCAAAGTCCATTGATGCAAGCCTACGTAGATGAAGTGAGGAAATTGGAAGAGCGCTTTGACGGTCTCCAAATGGAGCACGTTCCTCATGCCGAGAACAATATTGCTGACGACCTGTCAAAGCGTGCTGCCCTCAAGTTGCCTGTGGAACCAGGAACTTTTGTGCTCCAATTGACTCAACCATCCGTGGCGCCATCAATGCGGCAAGAAAAGAGAAGGAAGTTGAACTCTGGCCAGTACTTCCCGGCAGAGCTCCCCGGAGCCGCCGGCAAGGAAGTTGCCGGGATCGACACGCCTGCCGGGGAACAACAGGCTCCGACAGGGCCTCAGGCCCTCGTTGTCGAGACAACTGTTCCCCCGGCAGAGGAGATGCCTTTAGTCCTAGTTGTCGAGCCTCAGGCTCCAGCATGGGCGCAGCACATTGTCCATTTCCTTCAGACAGGTGAACTCCCTGAGGAACAAGAAGAAGCGGAAAGAGTAGCCCGTCGGTCTGTTATGTACAAGTTCGTCGATGACGTCCTGTACAGAAAGAGACCAAACGGTGTGAAATTGAAGTGCATTCCTCGGGAGGATGGACTAGAGCTGTTGGCAGAGATACATGGGGGCATGTGTGGCTCTCACATAGGGTCAAGAGCGCTTGCCGGAAAGGCATTCCGGCAAGGTTTCTTTTGGCATACCGCCCTCCAGGATGCGACTGCATTAGTAACCAAGTGTGAAGCGTGCCAGTTTCATTTGAAGAAATTACATCAGCCAGCTCAAGCTCTTCAAACAATCCCTCTCTCCTGGCCATTTTCGGTCTGGGGGCTCGACATACTGGGCCCCTTCCCCCGTGCTACCGGGGGCTTTGAGTACTTGTACGTTGCTATCGACAATTTCACAAAGTGGCCGGAGGTGGAAGCAGTGAGGAAGGTGACAGCGCAGTCGGCTGTCAAGTTCTTCAAAGGAATTGTTTGCCGTTTCGGTGTGCCTAACAGGATCATCACCGACAACGGCACACAGTTCACAAGTCGCACCTTCATGCAGTATGTCCAAGACCTTGGCGGCAAGATTTGTTTTGCCTCTGTTGCTCACCCGAGAAGCAACGGCCAAGCAGAGAGGGCCAATGCTGAAGTGCTGCGCGGTCTCAGGACCAGAACTTTTGACAGGCTGAAAAAGTGCGGAAGACGCTGGATTGATGAGTTACCGGCGGTTCTTTGGTCAATCAGAACGACACCAAATCGAGCCACCGGCCAGACGCCCTTCACTCTGGTCTACGGAGCGGAAGCAGTTCTCCCCACGGAACTCATATACGGATCTCCTCGAGTGCTCGCTTATGATGAGCTCGAGCAAGAGCAACTGCGGCAAGATGACGCTGTGCTCCTTGAGGAGAATCGTCTTCAGGCTGCTGTGCGAGCTGCACGCTACCAGCAAGCTTTGCGCCGCTATCATAGCCGCAAAGTTCATGCCCGAAGTCTTGAGGAAGGTGACCTTGTTCTTCGACGGATTCAGTCCGCCAAGAATTCAAACAAGTTGACGCCAAAGTGGGAAGGCCCTTATCAGGTAGTACGAGTCACCAGGCCCGGCGCTGTCCGCTTGGAGACCGAAGATGGCGTTCCAGTGAGCAATTCCTGGAATATCGAACATCTTCGCAAGTTCTACCCATAAGGCGCGGTTGCCGGGGGATCCCGGCAACCACCTTTTTGTACTAGTCTTGCCGGCAAGGCATGTGATCCTTTGTACAAAGCCAGGCGCAGATCCTGAGCACAGATGAATAAATTTAAGTGTTGTACATTCCCTTATTGATTCCCATGTTCATATTCATATATGCATGTTTGTCTAAGATGTTGTATGACACCTAATCCCGGTAAGTTCTAACGAACCGCCAAGGTTTCATCCCTTTATTTTCTCTTCTTTCTTTTTCTCAAAGACAGAAGGATTCCTCGCGTGCACATTTGCCGGGGGGGAAGGGGAGATATGAATACAAGTTGGTGACGTTCGGAATCGATGCTTGCCGGAGGAAGAACAAAGCCAGAAAGCTAAGTCCTAAAAACTTAGAACAAGTTTTTCTTTAATTACCAAGTTATTTCCTTGGACGATTCCGATTCTTGTATGAAAAATCTGCACGCGAAGGAACCCTTGCTATAATCGGTTGCGCCCTTATTTTGTTTCGAGTCCGCTCAACGATTTAAGTGGCTGCACTGAGAACACCAAGGAGTCTTGCCGGCCGCTGCGCCTCCGGCAGGCTACTGAAGTCCCGCACCCAGCGCTCGCGGCAGGTTGCGCGCCGGCAAGTTTTTCAGTAAGCGTAGGATGAACTCCATACATAAAGGAATCAGACAAGGAAAGTAGCAAGCATGAGCCTAAACATAGTCAAATTATATTGCATCCATGAGTTGCCGCAGTTCTAACTTGAGACTTAATTGTCTTTTACATGAGATGATGGCGGCAAGAATAAAAGGGAAGCACTCAATCCCTGCGCTGGCCTTCGATCCTTTTGATGGAGTCCACCTTCTCAAGGATTGGCGTGATGCACTTTTCAAGCGCCTCAACATTTGGATCCTTTGGCAGATGGCCGAGTGCGCTGGAGAGGTCGATGCCGGGATTGCTGTGCACCACCTTGATGAGCACCTTGCGAAGGACGGCCCGGCAAAGCCGGCGAGTCTCGTTCGCCAGTTGGGTCGCCCGGCTGGACTGGAGCGCCCTCAACGCGTTGATGATGCTTTCAAAGAACATCGTCAACCTGGCGCTTGGAGATATTCTTTCCTCGAAAGAATATCTGAAGTTCGACATGCCCATGGTTGACAGTTCTGCAGTAAGCTTCTCCGCGGTGGCGATGAGACGCCCAGTCCAGATCTCCACTCCCTTCTCGTACTCGTTTTGGGCAGCGGCGGCGCTCTTGAGCAGGTTCCTCTCTCCTTGGAGATCCTTGAGTAGAGCCTTCTCACGGGCCTTGCCGACCTCGAGAGACTTCTGCAGCGTGGTCAGCTTCAACTCCAGAACCGCAATACTATCAGCCGTAGAGGAGAGCTGCTTGGTCTTGTCGGACAGGGCAACTTGCATCTCCGCCAAGGAGTGGAGGGTTTTTTCCCTGTCCCCCTTGAGCGTCGAGAGCTCCTTGCCGTGCTCTTCGAGATCTATTTCCAGCCTCTTCACTTTGTCGCTCAGCTCGTTCTTGGCGGCCTCTGCAGCTTCGGCAGCATCGACGGCCTCCTTGAGGTTGCCGGCATGACTTGCAGTCAGAGCTTCGAGCGCCTCCTTGTGTTTCTGCTCCAGCTCCTGGGTCTGCCGCGCGACAAGATTTTCGATGTCTTCATCCTTGCTACGAAGCTTGGTGGCGAGCGCCTGCTCACGTGCGGTGAGATCTTCTTCGTAAGCGTCAAGAGCAACGCGGCGCCCCGTCAGGAGAGCATCTTCGGCAGCAATCCTTTGAACAACTTCATCATGTGCCTTCTCCATATCTGATTGCTTCAGGAGGATCTCATTCCATTGATGGCTCACTTGTTCTCGGCAGGCAACCAGCTCTTGGAGGGCCTCGGTGTGCCAGATTTGCATTTGTGCGACGCGCCTTTGAAAATACGCTTCGGCTGCCTCGACAACTGCCATTCTGGAGTCCGCCTTCTCTTTTCGGGCACGATGGAGAGCCTGGAGTTTGCGGAAGTTCTCGCCCATGGCCTGAAGGAGCTGATCCTCTTCAGACTTGCCGCTGCTAGCGCTGGGATCGTCAACGACTTCGAGCCCGGCAGCGGCAATAATTTCCTCGAAAATTTCTCCTTCGGCTGGTGCCTCAGTGCTTGCCGTCCCTGGCAAGTTGATGAATAGATTCTCGCCAACCTTGAGATACTTGCTGGATGAGGGGCCTTCAGATGTTGATGGCTGGTCTTCAGTGGCCGCCTCACCAGTGACAGGGGGCTCTGTGGCCGGTGCAGCGCCTGGCGCTCCTGCGGCAGGAATGCTGTCAGTGTGGTCCTCAACCTCCCTGTCGCCCTCTTCAGCAGGTTCTTCGGCGATTTCCTCTTGTGCTGTCTTGGCGGCCTCCCCGTCAAGAGCATCACCAGCCCTGACAACGTCATCCTTGGTGGCCTCGCTGGCAGCGATCCTGTCCGCTTCGGCGGCGGCATCCCTGGCGGTCTCCTCGATGACGACGTCGACGTCCATATGTTCCATCACAGGGAACTCTGAAGGGCAAAGGAGGAAGACAGAATAAGATCGAGGTTTGGATTTTGAAGTGACTAGAGATAAAGAAATAAGAGGAAAAGAATAACGAGCACTCTGAGGTGATCGAGTACCTGCGTCGGGCTGTCGAGAGGTGGCTTCGCCTCTCCCGGCAACTCCAGTTGCCGGGGGTGGGTTGCCGGAGTCCGTGCTTGTCGGCTCCTTCTCAATCAAGACGGGCTCGTCGGCAGGGTCTCTTGCCGGGGATGTGCTTGTGGGCGGAGCGGTCGATGAAGGAGGCACAATGGGGATATCTTCTCCTTGTTGCCGTCCTTCTCCTATGAACCCAAAGATATCAGCGGCAAGAATGAAAGCCTCGGCACCAGCCAGCAGAAAAAGGGACGATGAACTTACGCTGGGGGCTGTGCTGGGGGCTGTGTTGAGGACTGGACTCCGGGCTGACAACGACAGTTTCCGGCGCGCTCGTGGAGCCCGCCGGGGGCTCGTCGCCCGTAGAAGTCTTTGACCTCTTCGCCATCCTCTCCAGCAAGGTTTCTGTGTCACTGTGGAAACAATACAAGCAAGTCAGTAAGATTGATGCAAATTGGCAGGTAGAAGCTGTGGCAAATACTCACTCTTCTTCCTCTCGCTCTGGACTAAAGCCGGAGATGTCGAAGTCGACCTCCGTTGCGGTGTCTGAGTGGGGAGGCGGAGGAGGAGTCCTAGGCCGCTTGGCTGTGGCAGGTGCTGGGGCAGCCTCTGGCGCGGTGGTACGAGACCCTCCTGCCGCCCCAGCGGTGGTCGCTGGTGTGGGTCTCGCGCACCGCGCGGGCTGTTGACGAGCCCCCTGCCGCGGTCCGGTCTTGCCGGCCACTTTCTTGCCGGGGGATTCGCCGCTCGAAGTAGGCTGGCTTGCCGGGACGCCTGATGCGGCTTTTCGAAGGACACACTTTGTCTTCTTCGGGGGCGAGGGCTCTTCTCGCGTCTCCTCTTCGGCTGTGTCTTCGCCGGATGAGCTCTCAGCGACTGCGCCGCCTTCTTCCCCGGCAACCTTGTTCTCCTCGGCAGGTTTTGCCTCCACTACCACCTCTGCATCGCTGGCTTCCCACTCTGTGAAGCCAACGCTGCCGGCCTCCGCGGCAAGATTCGCCTCCTCCACTCTGGTAGCGATGTAGGCTACCTCCTGATCAGTGGTGGTGCGGATAAGATCTGACTCTTGCCGGACAGGCTTCTCCGTCAGATTGTCAAAGAACTTCTGCGCTTCTTCCTCGCTTGGCTCGACCCAGGTCGGGTCAAGGCCGTGGGCGTTGAACATCGGCAAGAAGGCAATGATTGACCCCAAGGCAGAGTTGTTGCACAAGGGGACGATCCTTGCCGGCAGCCGGTGCTTGTCCTCGCGCTGAAATAACTTTTGGCGGAGAGAGGCAAGCTGCATAGCGGTCAGATTGTTGTTCAGCCCGGGGCGCAGCCTCATGACATCTGCCGCGTTCTTGTACTCCCAGACTGGCCTCCCCCTGTTCTGCAGAGGGGCGATGCGGCGGCGGAGAAAGTCGAAGCCGATCATCTCCATCGTCAGCCCGGCAGCCTTCAAGCGAAGGATCCTGGTAGTGGCGATTGTGAGCTTCTCGTCTTTAGCGGCGAGATCGCCCCAATCCTTGCCGCGGACCACCTTCTGTCACCGGGGATGACAAAAAGGATGAGGATCTGCTTCCTGGATCCAGCACCATTCGGCCCGCCACTCGTCCCACTTTTCGCGGTAAACTCCCTCTAGGTATATCTCTTTGTTCCAAGCCCTTGGAATCCAGGCAATAGATCCAGAGAGAGCCTCTCCTTTTTGGATACGAGGGTAGAAATAATGGCGGAAAAGAGCAGAATTGGGGATCACGCCAGCGAAATTCTCACAGAGATGGGCAAAGATAGACATGCAAAATATGGCATTCGGCGTGAAATCGAGAAGGCGGAAGCCGTACGTATACATGATGTCATTGAAGAAATCGGAAAAGGGGGGACAGAGCCCGCAATAGAAATACGCAGTGAAGAAGGGGTATCTGTCCGATCCACCTTTGGAACAAGCACCTGGGATTACGCGTGTGGCGGGGTGAGCTTGCGTTCCCTTCGCCCACATGCATTGGTATCGCCCCTTCAAAGTTTCGGCGTCGAGCGTCGGAGGGAAAACGACGAGCCTCTTCCGCATCTTCACCAGTTCGCTCTCCGGAACTTCGGCTTTCGCCTCCTTGTTCGTGCCCTTGCCTTTGCTGGCCTTGGGCGGCATGGCGACTGTGAGGACGGAAGCAGGGGGCGGAGCGAGCGCGGGAGCAGCGGGCGGAAGAGGAAAAAGGTTTCGCTCTGAGCTCGAGAAGAGGAAGGTGATGGCGATGGCCAGATTGGGAAGAAGAGGGGGGTAAATAGGTTTGCACCTCCGCGACTTCTCCTTTTTATGGGGAAGGAGCGGGGCCACCTTGTTTATCCCCCAATATGAATGCGCCTCTATGGGCGCGAGACAGTTTGCAGCCTTTTTGGCACGCTTCCCATGTCGCGTGCTCCGTGCGCGTAGTGGAGGCACAGTAAAACGAGATATTTACGAGCAGTTAATTCCCTGCCACGCGTGCCCATGCACTGTTTGGGCCTAGCCCAACAACGCCTCGCACTCGTGTATGGCCTAGGCCCGGGGGCTCCTGTCGGTGTACTAAGTATTGGGCCACTAGTACCCCGTACTTGTGCACGGGCAGTTGTAGCCATCCTTGCGGCAAGGCTTGCCGGGATCAGCTCGAGGTCGATTCAAGCCATCAAGGAAATCATCAACTCAGACCGAGAATCAAAGGATCAGGAGTTAATAAGGACTGAAATCCGAAGGCCAGCCTTCCCGGCAAGGTCCTCGCCAGGATGGCCTTTGGCGCCCGGCAAGATTCGGCGCCTGGCGAGATTCTGCCACTGTGCCACCGCTTCAGCACAGTAACAAGTCTGACATTCTGGCTCCTTCCCTGGATGCGTGGCGGCATGCCAGTGGAGGAGAGCTTAAGCGGTGCTGATGGGATGGCCCCTTTTTCCATCCCCAAGAAAGTGAGGACACCTAAACGGACACCTCACGGTGCATTAAATGCGCTCGTCCTAATCCGTCAGGGGTTAGGTATGATACCCTGTAGCTACTTTACACCTCAATGTATATACATTTTGCCACTGTGGAGACCCCTTTGAGCATATAAAAGGAGGCCCAAGGCAACTGCTACAGGGGAGGAGAACTTCCGGCCCATTCTGCATGCGTAGCTGCTCTTTGAACGTACTGTTCATTGCGAGCGCTCCTGGAGGCTGGGCTCAAGAACACTAATAAGAACACAAAGCAGGAGTAGGGTTTTACGCTGATCAGCGGCCCGAACCTGGGTAAAAACCTCACGCGTCGATCACTGGTTCTGCTCTTTGCGTATACCTCTCCCCCCGCCGAATCGTAAAGGGATCTCTTGGGATCCCATAGGTGTCGTACCCCGACAGTGTGTGTTTCCGTGTGCCACATATTGCTATTGGTCTACTTGTTTGACTTGCGAATTTGTGAATCTCTTTCAACATTATTGACTCTTGCTAACATTTTGCATCAATTTTTTTTTTTGCCACTATCCTCACCGAGCCACTCCATAAGCTTTACTTGATAGGTGTGAGTGAACAAGTCCGGTACCAATTCCACTATTCTTTCATTTCACATTGAGTGAAACAAGATACATCCTCAACTTTGGGAAAAGGTAGCTTGGTATTGTTTATCTCATTTCCTACTCACCTCTACTCGAGTCTTGTGATGGATAGGCAAAACACACCTCCTTCGGTCTACAACAACAACGACGAGTTCGATGCCACGAAAAACAACTTGGAAGCCAAGATGGATGCTCAAATGGAGGAGATCAAAGCCCTCATCAAGTCCTACAAGCGATCTTCCTCATCTTCGAGAAGACGCTCAAGAGCACATGCCTATGAGCTACCATCTCTGACAAGATCACATCGGCATCGACACCACCACCGACAAGTACGTGAAGGTCAAGAGCTCAACACCAACAACCGCTCAACGACTTCACCATCTCCCTTGGCATCTTCGCCATGCAACTTCAAGGCATGTTCGCCTACGGACATGCGGCATCTTCGCCCACAAGCACCTCAAGAGAAGCTCCCCAAGCTCAAGTCCGCGACTTCCACGAGCTACTACGACCTCGGCACTGACGACAAGATTCCTTTCTATGGGACTCAAGAACCCGAGGAGTATCTCGAGTGGGAACGCTTAATGGATGACTACCTCAAGCTACATCAAGTTCCTCCCGAAGATCAAGTGAAGTGTGCCACAATGAACTTCCACGACTATGCATCGGCATGGTTGCTTCACACACCTTCGGAGAGCTATGCCATGAGTTGGCCCAAGATGAAGAGAGCTTTGCGACGGGAGTTCGTGCCTCCAACCTACATGGAACAACTTCAATGCCAATTGGAGAATACCATCCAAGGATCCAAGTCCCTCGACAAGTACTTCCACAAGATGAAGAAAGCCTTGCGACGAGCCGGCATGGACGACCCCATTTCAATGAAGTTCCACTTCATGATGGGATTACACAACGACATCTCCAAGACTATCTTCCTTGAGAACTACAAGTCCCTCGACGACAACTACATTGGTGCTCTCAAGGTGGAACAAGAACTCATGAAGGCCAAGGCTTCTCTACCCCAAGCACACTTCTCGAAGACCAAGCTCCATGACGACGAGCATGAGGCTAGTACCACCATGATGTCCAAGCCCGACAAGCTCCAAGACGACGCTCCCAAGTTCGACTTCACCGCCATCCCTCTTTGTGGCATTGATGGTGCCGAGTCTACTTTGACTCTTTTTCAAGACGGTGCGGCGACGAGTACGACTACGGAGACCTTCAAGGACCAAGCTTTGGAGGCGAGCGACACGGTGGTGAGCAAGGATGATGCTTCCATCTTAGGAGGCGAGAGTGATGATGTCCTTATTTTCTCAAACACCTTAAAAGGACCATCATCACGTGGCATTAGCTTTGATTTGCGCAAATCAGGAAACCTATCCTTACGAAATGTAACCAAACAAGATCTCCAGTTGCAAAGACAACATGTTTTCTACCTTTATCTCCAGCAAGTTTATATTTAGCATTCATATGCTCAGTGTTTTCCTTAGTTAACTCATGCATTTTTAAGATCAATTCAGCACGTTGTTTTGCATCAAAATTAACCTTCTCCGAAGATGGAAGAGGCAAGAAATCAATAGGTTCACGAGGTAGAAAATCATACACAATCTGAAAAGGGCACACATTAGTAGTAGAATGCAGCGAACCATTATAAGCAAATTCAATATGAGGCAAGCATTCTTCCCACATTTTCTTGTTATTCTTCAAAATAGCCCTAAGCATAGTAGACATTGTTCTATTGAATACTTCAGTTTGTCCACCAGTTTGGGGGTGAGAAGTAGTACTAAAAAGCAGTTTAGTCCCCAACTTAACCCATAAACATCTCCAAAAGTGGCTAAGAAATTTAGGATGATGATCTGAAACAATAGTATTTGGCACACCATGCAAGCGAATAATTTCACGAAAGAACAAATCAGCAACATTAGCAGCATCATAGCTTTTATGACATGGTATGAAGTGTGCCATTTTCGAAAATCTATCCACGACAACAAATATGCTATCCCTCCCTTCTTTGTTCGAGGTAAACCTAAAACAATGTCCATAGATATATCCTCCCAAGGAACACTAGGTACAGGCAAAGGCATATATAAACCATCAGGATTGAGTCGTGACTTAGCTTTTTGACATGTAGTGCTGCGAGCAACAAAACGCTCAACATCCCGTCTCATCT
This sequence comes from Thinopyrum elongatum, assembly GCA_011799875.1. Classification (NCBI taxonomy): domain Eukaryota; kingdom Viridiplantae; phylum Streptophyta; class Magnoliopsida; order Poales; family Poaceae; genus Thinopyrum; species Thinopyrum elongatum. Next base: position 279,327,890 of record CM022302.1, on the reverse strand, counting down.
TTGGCCAAAAGAAATGTGTAGCAAGTATATACTCTGTCTTCTTCACGCCAAAGTGTCCCATTAATCTTCCTCCATGCGCCTCCTGCAATAACAAAATTAGAACGAAGCTAGCTGGAATGCATAGCATGTTAGCACGGAACACAAATCCATCATTAACGATGAACTTCTTCCATGTTCTTCCTTCTTTACACTCTGCATTACATCTCTAAAATAAGCATCATGCACATTTTGATCTTTGATGGTCTCCAAACCAAATATTTTAAAGTCAAGTTGTGAAAGCATAGTATAGCGACGAGACAAAGCATCAGCAATAACATTTTCTTTACCCTTCTTGTGTTTAATAACATAAGGGAATGTCTTGATGAATTCAACCCATTTAGCATGTCTACGATTCAATTTGGCTTGACTTTTAATATGTTTCAAAGATTCATGATCAGATTGTATAACAAATTCTTTGGGCCATAAATAATGTTGCCATGTTTCTAAAGTCTGAACAAGAGCATATAATTCTTTATCATAAGTAGAATAGTTCATACTAGGCCCACTCAATTTTTCAGAAAAGTGTGCAACAAGTTTACCATCTTGTAATAACACACCTCCCAATCCAATTCCACTAGCATCACATTCAAGCTCGAAAGTCTTATTAAAATCAAGAAGTTGGAGTAAAGGAGCATGTGTCAACTTATATTTTAATACCGTGAAGGCTTCTTCCTGTGCGTTACCCCAAACAAAAGGCACATCCTTCTTTATAAGCTCATTGAGAGGTGCAGCACTGGTGCTGAAATCTGTCACAAAATGCCTATAGAAACCAGCGAGTCCAAGAAAACCCCTCACTTGTGTGACCGTTTTGGGCTGCGACCAACTCTCAATAGCTTCAATCTTGGCTTTATCAACTTCAATTCCCTGTGGAGTAACAACATAGCCAAGAAAAGATACTCGGTCGATGCAAAAGGTGCACTTCCCAAGGTTACGAAACAAACGTGCATCACGTAGAGCAATAAAAACAACACGTAAATGTTCCAAATGTTCTTCCAAAGATCTGCTATAAACCAGTATATCATCAAAATAGACTACCACAAATCGTCCAATGAAAGAACGTAAAGCTTCATGCATTAATCTCATGAAAGTACTAGGTGCATTATTTAACCCAAAAGGCATAACTAACCACTCATATAATCCAAACTTAGTTTTAAATGCTGTTTTCCATTCATCTCCCAGTTTCATACGAATTTGATAGTATCCACTACGCAAATGAACTTTGGAGAATATTGTAGAGCCACTCAATTCATCAAGCATATCGTCTACCCTAGGAATAGAATGACGATAACGAATAGTAATATTATTAATGCCTCTACAATCAACACACATACGTGATGTACCATCCTTTTTTGGCAATAGTATAATAGGAACAACACAAGGACTAAGAGATTCGCGTATATAATCTTTGTCGAGCAGCTCCTGTACTTGACGCATAATCTTCTTTGCCTCCTCTGGATTGGTACGATATGGCGCACGGTTTGGCAGTGAAGCACCGGGAATTAAGTCAATCTGATGCTTAATCCTTCGAATAGGCGGTAATCTCGGTGGCACATCTTGTGGAAAGACGTCAGCAAATTCCTGCATAATGTTAGTGACAATAGGAGGCAAAGAGGGAGGCATGTCCTTGAATGAAAATAATGCCTCTTTGCAAACGAAAGCATAGCAAACAGATTTGCTGAAATCTAGATCATCAATATCATATTTGGTGGAAAGTAAACATCCACTTTTCAATTTAATTTCAGAAGTAACAGTAGATGATGCATTATTATTAGGCTTCATTTATTGCTCAAATTCTTTTGCCACAATCTGATTTTCACTCTTATTTTGCGCCTGTTTTGCTTTACTAGCTCTATTAATATCATCTTTTAAAATGGAATCAGGAGACATAGGAAGCAAAGTAATATGTTTATCCTTATGAACAAGAGTATACTTATTGTTTCTACCATGGTGTATAGAATTTTTATCGAATTGCCATGGTCTACCAAGTAATAATGAACATGCTTGCATAGGTACCACATCACAATCAACATAATCAGCATATGTAGCGATACTAAAATGCACACGAACAGTACGTGTTACCTTAACCTTGCCGCTGTTGTTGAACCATTGGATGTAGTAAGGATGCAGATGGGGTCTTGTGGTGATAGACAGCTTCTCCACCATCTCCATGCTAGCCAAGTTGTTGCAACTCCCTCCATCAATGATGATGCAGACAGAACGTTCCTTCACAACTCCCTTTGTATGGAACAAATTATGCCTCTGATTTTGCTCAGCTTGTGTTACCTGCACACTCAAAACACGTTAAGCAATTAAACTCTCATACCTGTCAGCTTCTTCAGCAGCCATGTATTGCGTCTCATGTTCAGAATCATCTTCACTGTGTTCTTCACTTGCAATAAGAGCCAAAGTCTCCTCATCATAGTCACTAGCGGACTCATACCCACCATCCTCAGTAACAATCATCACACGCCGAGATGGACATTTGCTTGCATAGTGACCTCCACCCTTGCAACGACGGCATATAACCTCATGTGTGTGCCCTGTTGATGCCATGGATGAAGAAGAGCTTTGTGCGGGACCAGAAGGTGTGCCCCTGGCAGATGGTGGTGGTGGTGCATGTTTTCTTGTATCTTGATTGGAATTGGCGGCTGAAGTTGGCGGTGCTGCAGTAGAACGTGTGGAAGTAGACGATGTACGTGGTGTCCATGATGAAGATCGACCTGCAAAAAAATTAGTTCGCGCCAATGCCTGTCGATCCTGCACTTCACGTTCAGCTTTGCAAGCAAGATGGAGTAAACGAGTGATATTATTATACTCCTTATACTCTAGAATGGTCTGAATCTCTCTATTTCATCCACCCATAAAACATGCAAGCATAGCTTCATTATCCCAACAATATCACATCTAATCATGCCAGCTTGTAATTCCTAATATATTGTTCTACAGACTTTTTTCCTTGTCTTAAGCGCTGCAATTTTTAAAGTAATTCACGTTGATAATATGGTGGAACCCAACGAGTACGCACAGCAGTTTTCAAAGCAGCCCAAGTAGCTAGAATAGGATATAATCTACAATGTTGAGACCACCAAACACAAGCAAAACTAGTGAAAGCACAAACAACAGCAGCAACACGTCTATCCTCGTGATATTGTAAGCATGTAAAGCATTGTTCAGTTTCTAACTCCCAAGTAAGATCAATATCAGGAATGTATCTACCCTCAAATGGCGAGATATTCAACTTTAGTTTAGGGATGTGGTCTTGATCGCGTACCTGAAGAGGTGGTGCAGCCCTACCATTGTGATTATATGCATGACGACGACCCGGTGGTGGTGGTGCTGGTGGTTGCACATAGTTCTGATTTTGATCAACCTCATCCTCGTAATGGTCCTCAACCTCTACAGTAGCAGCAGGAGCTACAGAAGCATCAACAGCAGTAGCGGCGGCACCAAAAGATTGTCCTGGCTCAAGAGGGACACGTTGCGCTTGTGCTGCTAGATCGCGACGTGGAGGTGGTTGTTGCTGTTGTTGCAATGGTGCAACAAAGGCGGCTGGTGGTTGTGGTAGACGCGCGAATACTTCATCGAACTTGGTGTCCAACTTGGTGTCAATTGTCTTCTCAATGTCATCAATCCTCTCTAGTGCCTTTCCAAAGCTGGCCATCACATCTTCCACCTGTTGACCCAACATTTGCTGAAATTTATCATGAAGCTCTTCTTCATCATGTTCTCCTAGTCAATCTCGTCGGCTTGTGGTCCTCCATGGTTAGCAGTAATAGAAACACACAAGAATATGATCCTACAGACTACTAGAAAGTGGTGGTGGTGGTGTGTCACAAATCCGTCAAGCAAATCTCAAATTCTTACCAGTTCTTACCCAGCAGCAGGTGGTGATCGGCAACCGTTGTAGTGAAAACTCCCGAAGCTTGGACAGAGCGATTGCCAGGGTGGTGTCAAACGCACGATGTAGATGAATGTGGAGCTGGGAAGGCTTTTGATATGGTAGCAAAAATGTCAGCAATAATCAATTCAGAGATGCAAAGTTGAATAAACGCTCAACGACGGTACTGTGCTGGTCCTAGGCTAGAACGTGCTAGAGGCGCGAGCCTATAACACTAACGAAATCACGACGCGACACATAAACAAGGGAAAAGCACACTCTGGATTTTTTTTGGTGCTCTTTTTTTGTGCTCTTTTTTTTGCCAAAAATCACTATAATGGCGAGTGTCTCAAAACTCTTCCCAAGTCAAAATAACAGGATAGGCACGAATTTTTTTTGACTATTTTTTCTGGAAATCAGGGCAGCGACGATCAAAAAGTGCGATAAAAATCACTATGATGGCACGTGTCTCAAAAGACTCAGAAATGCCTAAAAATAGGATAGGGAAAAATATTTTCACCTGCTCAAATTTTGGCCTAAAAACTGCCCGGGGGCCTCTATACATTTTTTTTGAAACCTACTCAGTCAAGGAAACACGAATCTGAGAATAGATGGATCTCAAAATCAAACATAATATGAAAAGAACTCGGATTGGTTATGGTATAGGACGTTGGTATATGTGGACTCGGATTGAAGGTGGACAGGCGGATGTATATGTGGACTCGGATTAGTGGTGGACAGGCGGATGTATATGTGGACTCGGATTGGTGGTGGACAGGTGGATGTATATGGCAGCGGTAAAGAAGATGGTAGTGGTGGTGGTATATGGCAACAGCGATGAAGATGGTGCGGCGGCGGCGTGACAAACTGCGACAGAACTCGAAACTCTAAAGGACTAGACACTAAGACCAGCAACTTGACACGATGATGCAACCACAAATTCAACAAAGCAAATACAGAAAAGATAAAGCAATGGCTCAGATTGCTTTGGATATGATGAACCAACCCTAATTTTTTTGGCTTTTTTCAGGGACTGTAGGTATGAAAAACAGACTCGATCTAAACTACAAAAAATTGTAAAATCTCACCGAGCAACCTGGAAATCTGATACCACTTTATAGAGGCAAAGGTGTCTCGTATTTCGATGAGAAGGTGATTATCATTTTGGAGGAGTCGACTTTGATGACCCGACTACGAACGTGCGATGACGTCACGCCTTAGCAATTGCTAAACCAACTCCAAGAAGTTATTGACCACGCCGGAGCACGGTCAACCTGACCACGAAGGTCTATTTCTTGCAAGCAAACGAAGAACAAGCAAGGAACTAAGATTGCAATCTGGATATTGCGAATATAAGATGAAAACTTTATGGATCAAGGTGAGGCTCTGTGACGTCTTGGTTTGGTCGTTGAACACAAACAAAGCACGTGAAGTTTCATCTATGGCGAACTTTAATCTAAACAAAACCCAAAGTCTAAATGGCGCCCTAAGGGCTGTATATATGGAGAAAGAGGGATAATTTTGTGGCCCTTGGAGGAGGCATCCAAAACCAACCATAACTCTTGTTTCCCCACACATACGGGCCCTAAAAACAACCTATAATCAAGTATTTCGAAATTACATGGGCCTGGCCCAATAATAAGGTGACACAGTACCTATAATAGCCTCTAGACAAAATTTAGGAAGTGGCATCTTGTATAATTCATCCAAGCCTTCATGCACTCTTTATGGTGGATTCAAAGTCCTGAAATCATCACTTGAAACTCCATTCTTGTTTCCCTTGCACGTGCCATCATCTCCATGTGTGAACTTGCTCCAAGGTTCATCTTTCTTCTCCAAGCTAGGCCCTTCATTTGTAAGCAAAACAAAAGTATCCAATTTGGGCAGCATCATATTCTCATGAACATTAGAATTGTTACCAAGAAACAAAAGTACCTGGTAATTTAATTGGCGTGCGCGAGCTCTAGTAATTGGTCCAGTATGTATGGCAGCATGGGTTATGGGTGTAACAATGGTATTGATATCCTCATCAATGTATTTGGTTATTTTGTATGTTGCTAGAAATCCATTTCCCCTACAATTGGTGCTGATTTAGTTTTAAATATCATGGGATGAACGGAAGTGTTCTTACCTGGAGTGGGTTGATCAAGAGTGGCCACAGTCTTTGAAGATGTGCCTAGCAAAGCTCTGGAGCATGTATGAGGAAGATAACAGAAATAGGTTTAGAGAAAGTGTTGTCAACGCTGAAGAATATTTCAAGATACGGGAAAAAAGGGAAGATGGAGAATGAGCTCAGATTTTTTAAATTAGACTTTGCTAAGATGGTGTTGGCAAAGGAGGAGGCAGTTTCATAGTTGGTCAGCGCAAAACAGGTTCTTACTAAACTAAAAGTAGAGGTGGTGAAGACGAACCTGGCTGATCATGCATCAGTCGATTAGGGAAATGAATATATTGTTCTAATATTGTTCTTATCAAAGTGAACTAGCTACATGATGTATTGTGCTGTTTTCAGGTAGCTATCATACTGTGATGTTAAAATATGTTTGTGTAGCTGGTATGAAATTGGCAAACAACTGTTCCATATGAAATGTGAATTTGTGTAATACTGGAATTATTAATTGTAAACTAATAAACCTGCTAAATGGGTCATGGAACTTGGCAAACGGTTCTAGCAGTAAAAGCGGTTGTGATGGATAGCCCAATGCCATACAGTTTTCTTCATCAAATCATGTGTGATGTAGTTGAATAAAAGCAAACGGTTAACCGTGGCAGAGCGTGTGTGATTGTTACACCTATCACACACGAGGCTATACATAAAACTGTGTGGGATGTATATACGAACGGAAATGTTTTCCCTCGATTAACTGTGTGGGATGAACATACGAACGGAAACGTACTTGTTGGATTGACTGTGTGGGATGTACATACGAACGGAAAGATATTCCTTGGATTGTCTGTGTGGAATGTACACAGAAACAGAAACGTTTGTCTGGGACTGGCTGTGTGGGATGTACTGACGACCGGAACCGATTGGGCCTGTATAATTGTATTGGATCGCTCGCCCATCACACACGATCTCATTTTGCCTAGCGTGTGTGACTGGAGGGCCTATCCCCGACGGTTTCTGGGTCGTGTGGGAAGGACCCTCCTATCGCCCACACTCACTAGGCGACGGTTCAGAATGCCGTCGCAAAAAGGGGTTAAAAACTGTTTGTATAGAAGCTCGCTGTACTAGTGACCCTACGCATGTCGGAAGTTTGCCGAGGCAAATACTAGCGGAGAGCGCTTTGGGGACAGATCCCTAGCTGCCTGCTGGTAGTACCGCCACCGGCAAGCTACCCTTCGACGTTTTCAATACAGCCGTCTGAACTATTGAGCGGACTCAAAACAGACAAGGGCACGAATGATTACAGTAAGGTTCCTTCACGTGCAGGTTCCTTATACAAACACCGTATTCAAACAAAGGGAATCGCAAAAAATAATTAAGGAATCCGGAGTTAAAATTTTTCCAACTTAGCTTTTTCTTCTTGCTAGAATCTTCGTCGTGAGGGACGAATGGTTCCTCCCCCAGAAACCTTGGACGCGAGGAACTCTTCAACCCACATATAGTATATGTACAGAGAACGGTGATGCGTTCAGAATCTTGCCGGGGAAAAGCTGAAGTGTACACCTTGCCGCGGCATCCCCACAATGACTTGGCCCTGCAGGCCTGGGCGGATACCCAATGAACTTGCCGTGACCCGTGATGTTGCCGGGCACCCAACCTTGCAAGATGGTTGCCCGTGACGCTGGGTGTAGGCTCATCGACGACTGGGTTATGCATGCACATCTTGTTGCCGGGGTAGCCTCCCATTCCTGATATTTGTTTGAAAGTAGTGCAGGCACTACTATCGCAGAAGGATGGTCACGGCCCCTGCTCGGCCAGACATGGTCACTCAAATGGCTGCGCCCGCTGGTGCGCTGAGGAGGCGGGAGCTGCTTGCCTACGCCACCCGTGACATTGTTATTGTCCTCGCCGGAGTGTCGAGGAAGATGTCCGACTGCGGTGCCTCCACAGCCCGTTCTCGCCATAGTGGGCACGGCGACCGCACCTCCTGTGCCGGCTGCGTCCTGTTGGTGTATTAGACAAGGGGTGTAATACCCTCACTTATGCATAGACGAGTAGTAGCTTCCCCGGCAAGAGTAAATTTTCAAACGAAGACAACGTATGAAGAACAGACCCGATCTAAACTACAAAAACATGAAAATCTCACCGAGCAACTTGGAAATCTGATACGACTTGATAGAGGCAAAGGTGTCCCGTCTTTTGATGAGATGGTGGCTATCATTTTTGGTGGAGTAGACTTTGATGATCCGACTATGAACATGTGAGGACGTCGCGCCTTAGCAATCACTAAACCAACTCTGAAATGTTATTGACCACACCGGAGCACAATCAACCTGACCACGAAGGTCTATTGCCTGCAAGCAAACAAAGAACAAGCAAGAAACTGAAATTGCAATCTGGATATTGCGAATATAAGAGAAAAGCTTTATTAATGAAGTACGCGAAGTTGCAGCTATGGTGAACTTTTAATCTAAACAAAACACAAAGTCTAAATGATGCCCTAAGGGCTGTATATATGGAGGAAGAGGGGGGAATTTCGTGGCCCCTTGGAGGAGGGGTCTGAAACCAACCCTAACTCTATTTTCCCCATACATACGGACTCTAAAAACAGCCTATACTTCAGTATTTTGAAATTACATAGGCCTGGCCCAATAATAAGGTGACGCAGCACCTATAATAGCCTCTGGATGAAATTTATGAAATGGCATTTTGTATATTTCCTCCAAGGCTTCATGCACTCATTAGGGTGGCTTCAAAGTCCTGAAATCATCACTTGTAACTCCGTTCTTGTTCCCCTTCCACGTGCCATCATCTCCATGCTTAATCTTGCTCCAATGTTCATCCTTCTTGTCCAAGCTAGGCCCTTCATTTGTAAGCAAGACAAATGTATCCAATTTAGGCAACATCATATTCTCATGAACATTATAATCATTACCAAGAAACAAAAGTACCTGGTAATTTAATTGGCGCGCGCGAGCTCTAGTAATTGATCCAGTATGTATAGCAGCAGGGGCTGTGGGTGTAACAATGGTATTGATGTCCTCATCACGCACCGCCATGCCTTCCCTCACACCTGCCATGCCCTCGTCCTCCCACGCTCGTCGCGGGCCGGCGAACGTGTAGGCTGTGCTGCTCATGGCGGGCGAGCTGCTGCGCTACCATCCCGCCAACGAAGGTTACGACGCCTCGCTGGGCCGCATCACCGAGCTCGTCAACGCCGCCGGAGAGGCCCGGTGCCTTCCCGCTGGCTCCGTCTCTCGCCGTCTCGTGTGGGCGACATGGCGCATGGCGCACCCCCGCCTCCTCCTCTGCGCAGCACTGATGCTGAGCCGAGGCACAACGCGCGTCCGCGTGATCCACCGCCCGAAGCACCGGCGCTATCCAGGGACGAGGCCAGCTGCCAGGTCGTGCAGTAGCCGCAGTACGACGCGTGTGCGCTCCCTGCACCGCCATGTCAGCACCAGGACCGGGTCGCACTGGAGGCTGCCACGCGTGGGCATCAGGACTACGGCCCCCTCGCGCGGGCCACGCCCGTGAGCGCAGCGGGATGTCATGCATTCACTCGTGAGCTGCGCCGAGTTGTTTGGTCGGTCAAGTTCAAGCCAGATCTTCCCCCACGCTACGACAGCATCCCTGACCGTGCAGAGTTCCTCCAACTCTACTCGCTGAGCATCGAGGTAGCCAACGGTGACGACAAGGTCATGACGAACTGGTTCCCCATGGCTCTCAAAGACGGTGCGCGCTCTTGGCTCATGCACCTCCCGGAGGGGTCGATCTCCTCTTGGGATGAGCTACGCGAGCGGTTCATCACCAACTTCCATGGAACCCGTGACCGTGCCCTCACCATGAACGACTTGCGATGCGTGAAGCAGTAGCCAGGTGAGACTGTCCGCAAGTAGATTCAGCGCTTCACCCAGGTTCGCCTCAAGATCCCGAAGGCCTCGGACGAAGCCATCATCTCGGCGTTCACAGAGGGCATCACGGACATCAAGATGAGCGAGGAGCTCGCCATCCATGATGACATATGCACGGTGCTGGAGATGTTCAACTTAGCGGACAGGTGCGCTAGGGCGGAAGAAGGCCGCCTCTCCCTCCTCGATCAAGCACCCAGACGTCGACCCTGAAGACAAGAAGGACAAGGCCAAGCAAGCAAAGCACAAGGGCCCCACCGTGCTGGCAGCAGAGCCTGAGCTGAAGCGCGGCCATGATCGTGATGAGCCCCCCAGGGACGCTCGGCCATTCTTTGTCTTCCACAACATGCACACCCACAACATTGACCACTACTAGGAGCTCAGGGCGCTCCAGGACAAGCGCCTGGGTCGTCGCCCCGAGCGTGGTGACCGTAACTTCGGCCACGGAGGAGGCCGTGGCGGAGGCCGTCGGGACAACCGCAACCCCCGTCAAGGCTGGCATGACCAGCCTCATGAGGTTGGCTGGTGTGATCAGCCTCACGATGGCCCTTGGCGCGATCAGCCTCGCGAGGCCCATCCTCAGGGCAACGCCGGTCTCCCTCCGCTGCCGCCACCACCAAGGAGGAATGACGACAACCATCAGGACGATGGGGCTGGGGGCTACCAGGAGCCTCACACAATTGTCTGCATCCTTGGCGGAGCTCAGGCGCCCGGCTCGAACCACGTCTTCAAGCAGTTCTCTCACGAAGTGAATGCAGCCCTCCCGAAGCTCGAGGTTGTGTGTCCCCTCATGTGGTCGCAGTACGCCATCACTTTAGACTCCAAGGACCACCTCAGGTGCGTGGCCACTACTGGCACGCTCCCCATGTTGTGCACACCTACCATGAGCAATGTTTCGGTCACCAAGACCCTCATCGACCGGTGGCGCTGGCCTCAACGTGCTCTCTGTCGAGACCTTCGAGACGCTTTAGGTGCCCTATGACCCACTCATGCCCACCAAGCCGTTCTCTGGGGTGACCGACGGCTCCACCACTGCCCTGTGGCAGGTGCGCCTTCCCATCACCTTCGGCAAGTGCGACAACTACCACACCGAGCTCATTGACTTCGACGTGGCCCACATCAGCCTCCCGTACAACGCCATCCTGGGGTACCCGGCGCTCGCCAAGTTCATGGCGGCTACTCATCATGGCTACAACGTCCTCAAGATGCCTGGGTGCAGCGGCAACATCATGGTCGCCTGTGATGAGAAGGACGCGGTCTGCTTCGTTGAGCAGGCCTACCGCACCGCGGCGGCCAAAAACTACGAAGGCGAGGGAGACATCATGCCTCCCGAGGCCACCCCTGCGAAGAAGAAGCAGCTCCTCCCCAAGAGTCGTCAGGAGGCCAAGAAATCCACCAGCGATGCCTCAGGCTCCGCTCTTCTTGCCGGGGCGCCCCTCCCTTCCACATAGGAAGCCGCGCCCGGTGCCTCCCTCAGGACGGGCTCGGGGGCTTCCGTTTGGAGAACCTCTGACCTGACCAGTGCGATGAGGGAGGTGCTCGGGCACGACTTGGAGGCATGCCTTGATGTGCGCCCCCACAAGCAAGGAACGAGGTGCGAGGCGCCAGGAACTTTAGGAGGTAGAAGTCATGCGCGGTGAGCGCCGCCCTGCGCACCCCACGAGTGCAGATGGCGCCCCTGATGTGGGCAACGGGCTGCGCGTCTGCGTCAACATCCCGGGCCTCAACAGGGCCGCTTCTCAGGACCTTTTCTGGACATCCCGTGTCGGCCGGAGTGGGGGCTTCCCCTGCAACTACGTCTGCATGCCCTTTGGCCTGCTAAACATTGGCGCCTCGTACCAGCACCTAGCACAGCGCGCTATGGTGTCTCACGAGGCCTGACGCTTGGCGGTGGCGTCTCAGGAGGCCCCGGACCCCCATCGAGGCTCTCGAGCCTCCGAAGCCATCCAGCTCGTGAGGGACAGGCCCCCGCGACGCACTTCATCAACTACCCTGACACTTCTCCAGCATCACTGTCAGGTGACATTTTGGTTTGTTCAATTGAGGGTGCCCCACGGGCTGCATTATCCTCAAGCTGTTAGGGCCCGATCCTACAGCTGTATCGTTTTGCTCATGTATCAGAACTAGCTATGCCTTGATAAAAATTTCCTGATAATCGGACCTGCGTGCCCGGTGCTTCGTCACCATGAATGTCGCCGCGCCCACACAATCCCGCCCTCGACCACCTCATGATTAAGGGCTGGCACGGCGTCTGTCCTTGGGTCCGTCCCTGCAGCGTTGTTAAATCCAAGCGAGCGAGCTTTGTCTCACGGGCCATCTCCCGTGCATGTCACCTCCTGGGGTCCTTGGTGCCTTGTACTCGCGTGAGCTCATCGAGGGTAGGGGAGTAGGGGCGTGCGGCCCAGTTCATACAACCGCAATCCGGCGCTTCGCCGCTTCGGGAGCCGCGTGCTGGGTGTTCCTCCTTAGGATGTTGTATGAGAAATCTTGGCATGGAGTCTGTGCTCGGGTCCGTCCCTGCAGCATTGATAAACCCAAGTGATCGAGCTCTGTCTGGCAGGCTAGCCCCGTCCACGTCACCTCCTATGGGTCCTTGGTGTTCGGCCTTCTCATGCGATGACCTCCAGACGCTCGCTCGACATAGGTCGCCCCCATCACTCAGGTTTCATAAGCGCGCCCCGCGCCAAAATTCAGGTGCAACCCGCCTTGAGGTAGGCCTCCTGAGCCCCGCGCTGGCTCACGAGTGTCCGGATACACCTCCTCCAAGTTTTGCCATGCCAGCCACGCATACGAATGAAACAGGACTGTACACGCCCGGAGACTCTAGCACAGAGCTCCCTGCCCACGCCCAGTGGAAGCCCCATGGTCTGCGCTGGCAGATATGGTCACACTACGACCACGCCCATGCCCACTGGAAGCCCCATGCTCCCCGCTGGCGGATACGGTCATACTATGACCATGCCCATGCCCAGTGGAAGCCCCATGCTCCACGCTGGTGGATAAACAACTGAGGGTGCCCTACAGGCAGCATCAACCTCAGGATCGCAGCCCAACTCTCTAGCAGCACCTCTTGCAGCCTCAGGAAATCATGGAGTTCAGACAATTATTACAGGCACCAAATGTATCACAAGTTTAAAACAAAGTCTTACACCTCCGCAAGGCACAATTAGTCATTGCAGAATAAAACTCTAGGGGGAGGAGGCATCGCCGTCGTTACCGTCACCATCGTTGCTCGCCTCCGATGCTATAGGCCCGTCTTCAACATCGCCGTCGTCGCTGTCGCTGTCACCACCGCCGTCCGCCTCGGTAGCAGTAGATCCGCTGTCGAAACATGTGAACTTCCTGAGCAGCGCGACCACATGGTCCTCCACGGCCTCTGTCGTGGCGGCGCGGAACTCGCACGGGGCTGGGCCTATCACCGCGCCGAAGTCGAAGCTGGCATCATGGAGGTAAAGGTGGCTGAAGACACGCGTCGCCGCCATGGAGAAGAGGTCGCGGCACTCCCCCTCCAAGATGGCATCCATCTTGGCACTGGCGCTGTCGAGCTCCATGGTAAGACTGGAGGAGAGCTCTGTATAACCGTCCTCGAGGGTCACGAGCAGACCCTCGAAGCCTTCCTTGCAGATAGACTTTAACGCTTGGCAAGCCCTGAACTCAAGAAAAGAAAAAGCGTCGCGGTCCGCCGCCGCCTTCGCGTTGGCATCAGCAAGGATCTTCTTCTCGCGGGCGTTCAGCTGAGTTGTCGCCTTGGAGCCACGCTTGGCATGGGACGCTTGGGCCTCGGCCACCTCCTTCTGCAGCTTATCTAGATTCTCGCGCTCCGCAGCCTGCTCGACGACCACCTTTAACAGCGCGGAGTCACGGTCCGCAAGCTTCGCCTCGCGAGCCTTGAGGTCGTCCTCCCGCTACTGAAGCTGCTGGGAGCGCATGGCCTGTTTCGCCTGGAGCGCCTTTAGATTGGCCTTCACTTCACTGCAACGCTTCATGACTGCCGCTGCCTCTACCAGGGCACCATCACGGGCCGCCCTAGCCTCGGCGGCTTCCTTCTTGCTCTCCGCAGTAGAGGCCGTGGCCTGGCTCCTGGCCTCCTTGGTCGCCGTATCGACCTGGAGCCACGCCGAGGCGAGCCCCATGCGCTGTGTGGCGAGGCGCCGGTCAGCATCTCGGAGGTCCACCTCGAACTGACCGAGCGTGGCGTAAGCATCGGCCAGGGCTCCATCCCTAATCAAGGTGGCACAACTCGCCAGTGTGAGGGCCTGGCTAGGAAGCAACACTGGCACGTCATTTAGCGCAGAGGCCAATGAAGCCGTGGTACGAACAACTCCGGGCGCCCGAGTCTACGTGCTCTTCTCAGCGTCACTCGGCTCCGGCGACATGACAGGAGCAACCGACACCACGGCCTGCTAAACCATGAGGACCAGCTCCGCCTGAGGCTGCATTGCCGCACTCCCTGAGTCGGGTCTGGCCAGGGGAGGATGGGGCGTCGCCCCCTCACCAAGGGCTAGGGCTGTTGCGACCGCAGCAGGGAGCGCTGCTTGGTGAGCTCCCGCGTCCTTGATGGCCGGCCCTCCGGGCGGTGGCAGCGAAGCAGCGGGAGGGGGCCCACGTCGATGCGCCCTGGCGCGTTGCTCCCCACGCGCCCAAGGATCATGCCCGGTCAGTGTTGCACGCCCCTGCACCCGCCGAGGCCGCGACCTGGCGCTGAGGCTGCCCTTAGGACGATGGGTACCTTCGCGCCGGCAGCCGGCTTCCTCTTCTTCTTCTCCATGCCGTAGCCCCTGTTCAGTTCGATGAGGGGCAGCATGAGCATGCGGATTATGAATGCATGGTCGGAAGGTAAGACAAGGACACTCACTCATCTGGCGCAACCCACTTCCTTTTCTTCTCCTCCTCGGAGGCCGACGCGCCCGCCTTCTTCTTTGACGCGGCCTCGGTTTCAGCCCGGGGGCTAGCGAAGTGGCTCACAACTGGCCCTGCAGTGGTGCCGCTGACCAGAGAAGCGTGAGGGCTCCCCCGAGGGGTCTTAACCGGGGATACCATGGCCGCCTCAGCGTAGGCCATCGCGACCATCGGTGGCACACCTTGCGGGGACGAGCCCGTCTGCTCAGCAGCCCTGGTAGGACACGGAGGGCCCTCCAGAGGAGGCACTAATGCCCCCTCGCCTTGGGCCGCCTGGCCGAACGCTCGCTCGGATGGTGGTGCGGACTCAGCCCTCCTAGGCATCCGGACGAGGCGCGGGGGATCTGTGGCCGGGGGGCTCGCCTGCGTCAACATCATCATCTTCGACGCCGAGGAGGATCTCTCGCCATGATAATGCGGATGCCTCCTCAAGGTCGTCCTCCTCCATCTACTCCGAGTCCTCGTCATCTCCACTCTTGCCGGAGGACAGCGCCACGGGTGATTCAAGGTTGTTGCTCGGGTCAAGCCCCCAATGGTCGAAGATAGGCATGGCCTCGACCAGCTTATCCTTGTCATCATGGCTGTACAACGGGGCGGCGGCCTCGGGAATGTTCCCGGGGATACAGCCGAGCAAGGTGTACAAGGCCACGTCCATCTCCCCGCCCATCAAGCCAGCAACATGCAGCCTCACCGCGTCTCCCGTGCCCTCGTACACCCACAAGGGCTTCAAACGCGATTGGAGCGGCATCAGGTGCAGCACCAAGAACTCCTTCACGATCATCGCCCCCGTCAGCAGCTTGGCCTTCATATCCGAGGCTATGTTCTCCAGGACGGGCTTCGCTCACGGGTCGGTGAGCTTCGCGAAACACCACTCAGGGATCCGTTCGGGTAGCTCCATCGGAAGCTCCAGTCATGGGTCGGTGCCGCGGGCGTCAAGGTAGACCCTGTCGGCGTTCTGGGATCGGGGGTACCCAGACTTGCCTGCCTGCGGCCTAGTGCGTGGCCCCATCGATGACCCGGTGCGGCCCACCTACAAGACTACACGAGCAAGACCCTCTTGAGGACCCCCGGCCTCACGAGGCGAATGACGCCAAGACCTCCGGAGGGGCAGCTCCCTGAGGCTGCCTCCCAAGGAGCAGAGATCTCTATACAGGTACCCCACCTCACGAGGTTCATGATGACATGAGCCATGGCGACCAAGGCCAGGCGAGCGCCAGCGGGCGTAGAGGAGAACAGTTTCCTCTTTGGTGCTAAGGAGGCAAGGACCAGCGCTGGTTCCCGAGGGATCCCCCAAAGGTTTCCATTCCGGTGCAACGAGACCAAGACCACAAGCTCGGGAGGACGGATGTCATCGCTGAGCTCACCACTGCGTCGTGGCTAGAGGCCTTGCAGGCGAAGACCACCTTTCGTCAGGATAAGATGTACCTCTTGTCCCCTTTCAAATTGACCGTTGTGGAATCCCTTCCTGCCTAAGCTATGAGCGAAGAGGACCAGGGCCATTATAAATATAGGCTAGTCTCCACCGTAGAGAGGGATCCCTGCATCGATTCATACTCTCCCTCTGAGCCCTCGCGAGGCGGCTCACCCACTGTACTAGTTCATCCTCAACCTCCTCGTGAGGCCAATCCACCACAAAGCAGGAGTAGGGTTTTACACCGCAAGGTGGCCCGAACCTGGGTAAACTACCATGTCCATTCTTCCCCCGCTCGCATGAACTCGACGAGGCCAAGCCCTGAAGCAACGAGCTTGAGGCAATAGCTAGGCAAGGTCTTCGCACACGCCCCAGAGTTCGAACCTTGTTGGGTCCGCGGAGCCCCGATTCTGACATTTTGTGCACCAGGTAGGGGCGTGTCGAAACTTCCTTCCGCTTCGCTTCGTCTCCGCTTCGTTGCTCCCATGGCCGATGCCCACCGAGTTCGCGCCAAGCGCCAGGCCGCTCATGTCGCCCAGACGGCGCCTGTTGACCGTGGTGTTCCGCGCCACTCCGCTTCTCTCACGGCAGGACTCTTCATTGCCATCCTCCGTGCAGCATGATGGCCGCACCACCACTCCTTCCCTCACCCGCGTCATCGCGTCGTCTTCCCATGCTCATCGAGGGCCGGCAAATGCGCAGGCTGTGCCGCTCATGGCGCGCGAGGTGCTGCGCTACCGTCCCGCCAACGAGGGCTACGATGCTTGGCTGGGCCGCATCACTGAGCTCGCCAACGCCGCTGGCGTGGCCTCGTCGCCATCCCACTCGCTCCGTCCCCTGCACTCCCATGCGGGCGACGTAGCTCACGGCGCGCCTCCGCCTTCTCCTGTGCGCAACGCAGACGCCGAGCCCAGGCGCCACGTGCATCCGTGTGACCCGCCGCGTGGGGAGCCTGCACCGGCATGGGACGTGGCCAGCTGCCAGGTGGTGCAGAAGCCGCAGTACGACGCGCGTGCGCTCCCGGCACCACCGCGCTAGCACCAAGACCGGGCAGCCTAGGGGGCTGCAGCGCATGGGCGTCAGGATCATGCTCCCCTCTCCCGGGCTGCGCCCGTAAGCGTGGTGGGCTGCCATGCCTTCACACCAGAGCTCCACCATGTCGTTCAGTGCGGCAAGTTCAAGACAGACCTACCACCGCGCTATGATGGCACCATGGACCGTGCAGAGTTCCTCCAGCGCTACTCATTGAGCATCGAGCCGCGAATGGCGACGGCAAGGTCATGGCGAACTGGTTCCCCATGGCTCTCAAGGACTGGTTCCTGGCTCTTGCACCTCTCTGAGGGGTCAATCTCCTCTTGGGATGAGCTTCGCAAGCATTTCATCACCAACTTCCAGGGCACCCGCGACCGTGCTCTCACTGTCAATGACCTGCGACGCGTGAACATCAGCCGGGCGAAACCCTCCGCAAATACATTCAGTGCTTCACCAACGTTCACCTCAAGATCCCGAAAGCCTCAGACGAAGCCATTATCTCGGTGTTCACCGAGGGCGTCACAGACGTCAAGATGAGTGAGGGACTCGCCATCCACGATGACCTGTGCACGGCGCTGGAGATGTTCAACTTGGCGGATAGGTGCGCTTTTGCCTCCTTGGCCTTAACCTTCTTATCTTTGTTATGGACGTCAGGGAGCTTGAGAAGGGTGAGGCGGCCCTCTTCTGCCCTAGTGCAATGGCCCCATCGTGCTGGCAGCAGAGCCTGAGTTGAAGTGTGGCCACGACCGCAATGACCCAGGCAAGGATAACCGCCCTTTCTGCGTCTTCCACAATGTTCACACCCACAACACCAATGACTGCCAGGAGCTCAGGGTGCTCCAGGACAAGAGACTGGGCCACCATCCCGAGCACAGCGACTTTGGCTACGGCAGTGGAGGAGGCCGCGGCAGAGGCCGCTGCGACAACCGCAACCCTCGTCAGGACTGGCTTGACCAGCCTCACGAGGATCACTGGCGTGATCAGCCTCGTGATGGCCCCTGGCGCGATCATCCTCGCGAGGCCCGTCCTCAGGGCAACACTGGCCTCCCTTCGCTGCCGCCACCACCAACAAGGAACAACGACATCCATCAGGATGATGGGGCTGGGGGCTTTCAGGATCCTCGCGTGATTACCTGCATCCTCGGCGCTGCCCAGGCACCCGCCTCGAACCGCATCTTCAAGCAGTTCTCTCTTGAGGTGAACGCGGCCCTCCCGAAGCTTGAGGCCGCACGCCCCCTCAGGTGGTCGCAGTACGCCATCACTTTTGACTCCAAGGATAACCTCAGGTGCACGGCCATTGCCGGCGCGCTCCCCATGCTCTGCACACCCACCATCAGCAACGTCTCTGTTACCAAGACTCTCATCGATGGCGGCGCTGGCCTCAATGTGCTCTCGGTCGAGACCTTCGAGATGCTTCAAGTGCCCTATGACCAGCTCATGCCCACCAGGCCATTCTTTGGGGTGACCAATGGCTCCATCGTCCCCCTTGGGCAGGTGCGCCTCCCTGTCACCTTCGGCAAGTGCGACAACTACCACACCGAGCTCATCGACTTTGACGTTGCCCACATCAGCCTCCCGTACAATGCCATCCTCGGGTACCCTGCTCTCGCCAAGTTAATGCTGTTAACCCACCATGGCTACAACATCCTCAAGATGCCAAGATGCAGCGGCATCATCACGGTCGACTGCGACGAGAAGGACGCGGTCTGTTCTCTGGAGCATGCCTATCGAGCCGCGGTGGCCGAGAACTCTGATAACGAGGGCGGCGTCCTGCCTCCCGAGGCCACCCCCATGAAGAAGAAGCAGCTCCTCCCCAAGAGCCGTCTAGAGACCAAGAACCCCGCTGGCGTCGCCTCAGGCTCCACGCCCGCTGCTGGGACGCCTCTTCCTCCCGCATAGGAAGGCGCGCCTGGCGCCTCCTTCAGGATGGGCTTGGGGGCTTCCGTCTGGAGAGCCTCTGACCTGACCAGCGTGACAAGGGAGGTGTTCGGGCACCACTTGGAGGCGTGCTTCGATGCGCAGCCCCATGAGCAAGGAGCACGGCGCGAGGCGCCAGGGGCACAAGAATTCATCGCCAAGGCAATCGAGGAGCTTCAGGAGGCGCAGGCCATGCGCGGCAGGAGTCGTCCGGTACGCCCTGCCAGTGCAGCTGCCGCCCCTGAGGTGGGTGGCGAGCTGCGTGTCTGCCTTAACATCTGGGCCTCAACAGGGCCGCTTCGCAGGACCTCTTCTGGCCGTCACGCGTTGGCCGGAGTGGGGGCTACCCCTGCAACTACGCCCGCATGCCGTTCGGCCTGCTGAACATGGGCGCCTCGTACCAGCACCTGGCATAGTGTGCTATGGCATCTCACTAGACCAGGCGCTCGGCAGTCGCGTCTCAGGAGGTCCCGGACCCTCGTGAGCCCCCTGGGCCTCACGGTTCCCCCAGGCCTCCGGAGCCGCCCATGTGACACTGAGCGGCGCATTTAATGCGTAGTTCTCTGTCTGCAGAGTAGATATGATAGCACTATTCGCTATCTAATCAGTACACAATGACTGATTTGCCACTGTGGTGACCCCTTGATCTATAAAAGGAGGCCCATGGCAACAACAGAAAGGATTCGGACCCCTGTACACCCATAGGCGCGTAGCTGCTCTCGCCCCAAGGCAACCCTGCCGGGGAAGAGTGCTGCGCTTCCACCACCATCCACCATCAATCCACCAAAGTAGGAGTAGGGTTTTATGCCTCGCGGTGGCCCGAACCTGGGTAAAAACTGCCCATGTGATCTCTGCCACGCTACGCTACGCTCCTCTGCTCTTTGTGCAATGTGCTCGGTCCCCCTGCCGAACCAAAAGGGGCACTTGGCCCCATAGGTGGTCGTGGTTTCCTACGATAACAGGTGTCAATAAAGGTAATTTCATCCCCATCATGCTGCCACGTACTGGCGATCTCCACCTAACCATCTGCAAGCTCCACACCTCATTGACCAGTGACCAGCTAGCCAGAGAGGTAGAGCGCTGGCGGTTGGTGGGGGGTCTGCGAGCGATGGAGCTTGCCGGGTCTTCGTCTTGCCGGCTTGTAGTTGCCGGCAGTAGTGCTTCCATTGCAGACCTTGTGGCTTGTCTCAAGCCTTGTTATTCTTGATGCGCTCTTTGATTTCTTGAAGAGCTGCTTCTCTGGTCTGGTTCCTTGCTCTGCCAAGCTTTCCTGCCGGGGAAGCTGCTACTGCCCGTGCATTAGTTTGGGGAACTAAGGGCCTTGTTCTTAGTACACTGACACACGTATTTGTATTGTTGCCATTAAGGGTAAAACGATGGGGTTTATTCATATTGATTGGATTTACTTTGTCTACATCATGTCATATTGCTTAATGCATTACTCCATTCTATATGAACTTAATACTCTAGATGCATGCTAGATAGCGGTCGATATGTGGAGTAATAGTAGTAGATACAGGCAGGAGTCGGTCTACTTTTCTCGGACGTAATGCCTATACACATGATCATTGCCTTGGATATCGTCATGATTATTCGCTTTTCTATCAATTGCCCAACAGTAATTTGTTTACCCACCGCATGCTATGTTCAAGAGAGAAGCCTCTAGTGAAGACTATGGCCCTCGGGGAGACATCATCAACATCTATCAAGTACCATCGCATAAACATTGATCTCCTTGCATTTACTTTTATTTTCCTTTTGCCTCTCGTTTTCATCTGCCCGCTTCTAAAATGTTTTTATAAAAACACAAAAATATTTTCTGTTTGCCTTTCTACTTGTTGGCTTGTTTGCTCGCTTTATTGTATGGCTAGTTCTTCCCTTGTTACATGTACCCCTGAAAATGAGGTTCTCAATTTTAAACAAACGGGAGGGGAGAGTCTAAAACATGCTTGGTATAGGATTTTTTATGCTCAAAATAAATCATCTCATAAGCAATATACTACATTCTTCTTCGCAATTTTTATGTGGGTGTTACTACTTGGTATAGATTTGTGCCAGACACTATTACTGGAGGGAATTTCTTAAGTAGTCACCCTATGGATGCTTTCAATGCTATCAGAAATTTAGTGGGATCACCACCTATCATTATTAATGAAACAACATTGAGTTTGGAACATGTTTTGCAAAGGTTAGACGCTATTGAAAATAAAATGTGTGGCACCTCGGCTGAGAGCAACTGGTTTAACTTGCATTGCCAGTCCAGAGATCAAGTCTTCTGGCAATACACAACAACTTGGTACAGAAAACAACCGTTTTAATGATCTCTAGCGGAAACATAAGTTCGATGGATACATGATGTAACGAGTCCTAGTGGCACACATGGTGCGGCTAAACTTATGTACATTATTTAGTAGCCAGAACAAGGGCCTCGATGATAATGAAACATCTACGTGGTAGCGGAAAGCTGACATAGCGGATCTCCATCTCACGGGGACACTGCTGGGACACAGCCTAGATCGCGATGAACGGAACGACTCCAACTCCTAGTACAGCTTCTCCTGAAACTGTCATGACATGCTAGGTGAGTACTTTGAATGTACTTGCAAGCTCACATCAAGCAAGGCAAATATGACAAACAACAGCAAGACATTTATCAAGTTTTAATGCTTGAACCTGATTGATGTATTCCATGAAGTGCATGTGGTGCAAAGACCTCAGTCCCTCGGACCAACTTACCATCTCGGGTTACCTCATAACCAACACGGCCAACTTACCATCGTGATCCTCACTAGATCACATCTGAAACCAACATAGTGGTCATCACGAGACCACCAACTTCTGCTTGTGCCATATCAGAATTTTTAGTGTGGAGATTAGATATTTCTGTTGACCCACGGTGTGACATACTACGAACTGTGTCCATAATCGAGGACGCGGCTATCGATAGATCATACACTCTGCAGACGTTAGTACATTGTACCGGCACCACGGAATTCATGGCCTCGTGCACCCATTCGAGTGGACCAACGAGATTCCGACAAAACCAATCTATTACATGACACTCTCCCAGCCACTCCGACAAACTCCCCTTTGGGCTAAGTCCTGGGTGCCCTGATGTCACCGCGTGACATCCGCCACCTTCGTGGCCGACCGCCGTCATGGCCAAAAATAAAACAATGTCCCAAACAGGGACAATGGTACCATACAACTTCGGGCACACAAGGTTATGGCTGCCTACCGGGCCAGGGCAGCGCTAGCACATAGCCTTCCCTAGTTGGAGGCACCGGCGAGAGGCATGACAATAAACCGAATTAGGGCCTCCCCATCCAGGCAATTGTGGTTGCACTGGTGAGCTCGATTCAGTGGCACCATGACTCGATCAACATCTTGTCTAAGTTGAATTAACATCATGTTTAACTTTAATTTAAAACGATACGAGTCATAGCATACGATGAAATGCACGGGTCATGAATAACAGGAGTGAATGCATCACCATGAGTATGAAACTATAGCATGATCTCTACTTCACATAATACCAAAATGACATGTAATCTACTGCAAAAATAAAACATGGATGAAGTAGCATGCACAAGCTTCATATAGCAACTTAATTCAACTAAATGCAATTAAAATGAATTTTAATTCAAGTAAAATCATTGCTATTGCAATTCCATCCTTGCAAATAATTGTTGTGGCTTGCCTTAGTTCAGAGGAGTGTCACAATACTCCTAGTCTTCTCCAAGGCAATTAGAACCTTCTGAAAATATTTGAAAATGCAAAAACAAAATGTCACATAAAGCCTTTTATTGCACCAGAAAATATGTAAAACAGGAAAAGTTCTCAAATTTCGCATGCGGAAACTTTAGCTCGTAACAAAACTAGTGCAAAAAGAATCAACTCATTTGCACATATAGATTAGGAGATATTGCTGGTCAAAGTTGTGGTCAAAATATGTGAATTTAACTAAAATTTAGAAATTCCAGAAGAGGCCACGTCAAAGGCATATTTTCATAATACACCTCCACTCATACCCCTTCAAGTGAGAGAGAGATAGGCTGACAGGTGGGTCCTCCTGTCAGGTTTGACAGGGGGGAATAGAGGGGGTGGCGCTCTCGCCGATGGTTCTCAGGGGAGGAGGCCACGACGACCACCAGAGAGGAGGGGAAAGGTCCATCACATCGAGACGAGCTCAGACGTACTCGAAACAAGGGCGGGGTGGACAAACAGCGTCGGAACGGTCTTCTCCAGAGATGGCAGGCGGTGGAGATCGTCGGAGTTGGCGATTCTGGAGTGTATCCGGCGAACCAAGAGCACCGTCATGCTCAGGTGAACAACACGAACACGATGGAGCAGGAGAGCACCGGAGCAGGCGGGCGACCGTGGGGGATCCACGACCATCTCTAGCAATGTTCGGTGGCAGGAGGCCCTCCTGGCTTTTATGCACTAGATAGGAGCTCGATTTGTGGCCAGAGGAGAAGGTGTGGATGACTGGAACGACTCGGGGCTTGCTCGATATATAGGCGGCAAGGTTGCCGAGCTCAGTTTCCGCTGGAGAGACATTTGGAGAAGAGAAAGAGAGAGGGAGGAGCTCGGGCTTGATGCATAGGAGTGGAAGGATGGCTCCGTGCATAGTGGATGGACACGGCCAAGGCTACAGGGCTTGGGGTCGGACAAGTCGCTCGCGGAGGCGCACTGTGCCAACTATACTCGCCATGTCTGCGTCCATTGTGCAGGCTACCGGTGTTGGGGAGCTTTAGAGAGGTACTAGGTGGAAGTGGAGGAGGCTGCTGAGTGGCAAGGACATGCTGTGGTGGCGCGAGGAGGGCGAACGGGAGGCGGCATGGGGTCCCGATGGCCAGAGCGCACACGACGCTTGTCGAACACCGTGTACACGCGCGATCACCGCGTGCACTGGCACACGCGATATGCCAGGGGCTGCCAAACCATGACTGGGGTATTGTCCCTTCAACGTGGTGCTACATAGTACCCATGCTTGACACATCAACCATTGGAAAAGACTTGAGCAAGCAGATAAGTTTCTGGACAAAAACTTGTGATGGAACTAGAGAGAAAATTCATGGGAGTTAGACAGTGAAAGTTGGTGGTTAAGCTTCTGGTAGGAAGATATTCATGTGGTAAAAATTTCAGCCCAAATGGATCAAGTAAAAATGCATTTGCTTCACAAAGTGCCATTACTATCCAGAAGCAAAAATAATTTCTTGAGCTGAAATTATCCAAATGACCATGGCATATTTTTGCATGGGAGGGTGAGACATGATTCAAAGAATATTTGAGAATCTATTTGGAATATTTTGTGCAAGAAAAAATAGGGTTGCTTCATAGCTTAAGAAGAAAACCTTCATTTTCAAAATGAAAATGAAAATAATGCCATTAAATAAAATTATTCCATGGCATTACTTTGAGAGAGATGAGGTCAAGAGAGGGTTTAGAGATGATAGAACCCACTCGGAAGAAAACGAAAGAATTTCCAAGTGGCAAGCCCAGAAGAATTTACTGAAAATTCAAATGCATTTCAAATATCCAATAAATCCAAGAAAATAAAAATGGCAAAAATCCAGGGTGTCACAAACCTTGCCCCCTTAGGATGAATCTTGTCCTCGAGATTTGGTTGCTTAGGAAACAAATCAAGGTATGCAGTCCTTAAGAAATCCTCCCTTTCCTAGGTGGCTTCATCCTCAGTATGATGTTCCCACTGCACTTTGTAAAACTTGATTGACTTACTGTGGGTGACTCTTTCCATATCATCCAATATCCGAAAAGGTTTCTCTTCATATGTCAAATCCTTAGCAAGCTCTAGTTCGGTCAAATCTGTCCTTTTTTGGGCGGTGAGATACACTTTCGTAGTTCCGACACATGGAAGACACCATAAACTTCGGATAATTCAGGTGGTAGCTCTAACTGGTAAGCCACTGTACCAACTCTTGTCATGACTGGGAATGAGCCAATGTATCTGGGTGCGACCTTTCCTCCAGTTTGGAACCTCTTAATTCCTTTCATGGGAGTGACTCAGAGATAGGCATACTCCCCAGGTTCAAAGATGATTTGTCGATGCTTTGAATCATAATCGCTCTTTCGACGTGACTTGGCTATTTGTAGTCTGTCCCGGATTTCCTTTACTTGTCGTTCTGCTTCCATCATCAAATCAGTCCCAAAAATCTGGCTGTCTCCGGTCTGAGACCAGTTTAGAGGGGTGCGACACTTACGCCCATATAGAGCCTCGTAAGGTGACATCTTGAGGCTGGTTTGATAGCCGCTATTGTAAGAAAACTCTGCATAAGGCAAATTGTCTTCCCATTTCGGTCCTTGAGCAAGCGCACATGCTCAAAGCATGACTTGGAGAATCTGATTTACTCACTCTGTCTGTCCATCTGTCTGAGGGTGATAAGCAGCTCTATACTTCAAAGTTGATCCCAAAGTATGGTGAAGACGTGCCCAGAATGCCGAGGTAAACAGAGATCCTCGGTTTTAAGTGATGGTTCTTGGGAATCCATGTAGACTGACAATTCTGGATACATATAGTTGAGCAAGCTGATCTGCCTGATATGTGGTCCTTATTTGAATGAAATGAGCCACTTTTGTAAGCATGTCAACCATGACCCATATACCATTATTCCCTCGGGGTGTTTTGGGCAGTCCCACGATGAAATCCATGCAAATATCAGCCACTTTCCTTTGTGGAACAGGTAAAGGTTGTAATAGCCTGGCGGGTTTCTGGTGTCCCGCCTTTACTTTATTGCAAATGTCACAGCAGGCAACAAAAATATGCAATGTCTTTCTTCATACCATTCCAATAGAATGTATGCCTTAGATCTTCATACATCTTGGTACCTCTAGGATGAATTGAATATGCAGACTCATGTGCTTCCTTTAATATCTGCTGCTTTAGATCTTCTTGATTGGGTACGCAAATTTGATCTCAAAATAGAAGGGTACCTTGTTCATCTTTGTGGATGTCTTGAGTCTTTCCTTCTTGCATTCTAACAATCATCTTTAACAAAAATGGATCCTCAGCTTGAGCCTTACGAACCTCTTCTTCCAAAGTTGAAGTGACTTCTAAGGTAGCTACGCATGTGGCATCACAACGCATCATGTTGAGCTGAGCTATCTCTTCTTGCAGTCTGGGAGGTAAGAGATCCATTAACGCATTTACGGAGGCTGGTTTGTGATTGAGTGCATCGGCAACCATGTTAGCCTTTCCAGGATGGTAATTTATTCCAATATCATAATCCTTGACCAATTCTAGCCATCTCCATTGTCGATGATTCAAGTCTGGCTGAGTGAAGATGTACTTGAGACTCTTGTGGTCGGCGAAGAGTTGGCATCTTTTCCCAATGAGATAGTGCCTCCAAATTTTTAACGAGTGCACAACTCCCGCCAGTTCCTATGCCCCTCCTAGATTCTTCGCAATAAATATCAAAGCTTCGGTAAATATCAAGAAGTGCCAATACTGGTGTTGTGGTCAAACGAGCCTTCAATTCACTAAAACTTTTCTCGCAGGCTTCTATCCATTAAAATTTGTGATTCTTCTTGAGCAGTCCTGTCATTGGCATGGCTATCTTTGGAAAGCCTTCAATAAGTCGATGGTAGTAGCCGGCGAGACCCAGGAAACTTCTGGTTTCTGACACGGCTGTAGGTGCCTTCCAATTTAACACCTCAGTAACCTTGCTCGAGTCCACAACCACTCCATGAGCAGATAGAATGTGCCCAACAAATCCCACTTACTTGAGTCAGAACTCACACTAGCTGAATTTAGCATACAACTGATGGTCTTGAAGTCATTGTAATATGGCTCAGAGATGTTGTTTATGCTCTTCCTCTCCTTTGGAATATATGAGAATGTCATTGATGAACACCACCAAAAATTTGTCCAAGAAATCCATGAACACCTTGTTCATCATATGCATGAAGAATGCAGGGGCGTTAGTTAGACCAAATGACATGACCATGTACTCATATAGACCATAGAGAGTGTTGAATGCGGTCTTGGGAATGTCTTCCTTCTTAATTTTTAGTTGATGATACCCGGTCCTTAAATCAATCTTGGAGAATATTGTTAGTGTATAAAACATGGGTATTTTATACCCTGACCTATGCACAGACAAGTAGCAGCTCCCCTGCCAACTCAAGTTGTAAATAAGATTCCCAAGCAAAGGGAGCCGCTCTTTGGGAGACCAAGGAGCACATTAAGAAGAACAAGATTCAAGACCAAGTAGATCAACTTGGCCGAGGAGAAGAACAAGACAGCCATCAAGATCAATACTAGAAGCAGCCATTGCCCGCAAGGCTGAGACAGCACGGAGAAAGCCCGACAAGCTCCTTGGCCGACAACCTCCCGCCAGCTGCCAGCGCTCCAACTCATCAACTAGCTAGTTGCAGATTAGTGAGGTGTTGAGCCCGCAGGCAGTTAGGTGAGGCTTGCAGGACACGTGTCAGCTCACCGGGAGGATTTTTACCTTTATCGACACCCGTCCAAATGGCGTGTCAAGCTAATATGAGTTAGCTAGGCAAGCAGTGCAACAACCTTGTCGGGGCTCCTCCTCCTCATGACACCTAAACATACATTTAATGATTTTTGTCCTAAAAGAGTTAGGTATGATAGCACTGTTGCTATCTAATCATCATGTATTTACCTTTTTGCCACGGTGGTTACCCCTTTATCCATAAAAGGAGGGCCAGGGAAATGTTTACAGGGATCGACCCTTTGCACAACTACACGCTTAGCTGCTTCCCTCTTGCATAATTGCCGGGGGAACGCTCCTTGTACTTGTGTTCCAACACATAATCCCAATACAGCAAGCAGGAGTAAGGTTTGACACCTCTTGGTGACCCGAACCTGGGTAAAGATCCCTGCGTCCTCCCTTGGTTTTGCTCTTTGCGTCTTGTGCAACTCCCTGGCCGAACCACAAGGGGCTTGATGGCCCGATAGATGGTCGTCCACACCGACATCTTTGGCACGCCACGTAGGGGAGCTTCACTGGCGTGAACCTAAATCAGCGGATGGCACGTTGATTTCATCGAGTTTCATCGCCATCTTCATCATCAATGGCGCCCAAGAAGAAGGGCAACATGACGAGGAAGCCTTCTGCCTCAATAGTTCCTTCACACGAGTCCGCGGGCGGCGTAGGCGGCACCACCGATGCGGGCGGTGCGAACACCGTGAGTGGCACGGTCGCCGTGCCCGCTGCACTGGGAATAGAATGATGAGGACATCAATACCATTGTTACACCCACAACCCCTGCTGCTATACATACTGGACCAATTACTAGAGCTCGCGCACGCCAATTAAATTATCAGGTACTTTCATTTCTTGGTAATGATTCTAATGTTCATGAGAATATGATGCTGCCTAAATTGGATACATTTGTTTTTCTTACAAATGAAGGGCCTAGCTTGGACAAGAAAGAGGAACCTTGGAGCAAGTTCAAGCATGGAGATGATGGCATGCACAAGGGGAGCAAGAACGGAGTTACAAGTGATGATTTCAGGACTTTGAAGCCACCATAATGAGTGCATGAAGCCTTGGACGAAATATACAAGATGCCACTTCATAAATTTCGTCCAGAGGCTATTATAGGTGTTGCGTCACCTTATTATTGGGCCAGGCCCATGTAATTTCGAAATAATTGAGTATAGGCTGTTTTTAGAGTCTGTATGTGTGGGGAAACAAGAGATAGGGTTGGTTTCGAACCCCTCCTTCAAGGGCCACGAATCCCCCCCCCCCTCTTCCTCCATATATACAGCCCTTAGGGCACCGTTTAGACTTTGGGGTTTTGTTTAGATTAAAAGTTCGCCATAGCTGCAACTTCGCGTACTTCGTTTGTGTTCAACGACCAGACCAAGACGTCACAGAACCCCACTTTGATCAATAAAGCTTTCATCTTATATTCGCAATATCGAGATTGCAAATCTTAGTTTCTTGCTTGTTCTTCGTTTGCTTGCAGGAAATAGACCCTCGTGGTCAGGTTGATCGTGCTCCGGCGTGGTCAATAACCTCTCGGAGTTGGTTTAGCGATTGCTAAGGCGCGACGTCCTCGCACGTTCATAGTCGGATCGTCAAAGTCTACTCAACCAAAAATGATAGCCACCATCTCATCGAAAGACGGGACACCTTTGCCTCTATCAAGTGGTATCAGATTTCCAGGTTGCTCGGTGAGATTTATAGTTTTTCGTAGTTTAGATCGAGTCTGTTCTTCATACCTACAGTCCAGGAAAAAGCCAAAAAAAAATTAGGGTTAGTTCATCATATCCAAACCAATCTGAGCAATTGCATAATCTTTTCTATATTTGCTTTGTTGAATTTGTGGTTGCATCGTCGTATCAAGTTGCTGGTCTTAGCATCTAGTTCTTTAGAGTTTCGAGTTCTGTTCACAAGTTGTCACGCTGCCGCCGCACCATCATCATCGCCCCTACCATATAACACCACCGCTTCTCTGCTATTTCTTTGAGTACATATACCACCACCGCTCCGAGTCCATATACCACCACCAATCCGAGTCCACATATACTATCGTCATATACCATCACCAATCCGAGTTCCACCAGATTCATCTCCGCCACCAGTCCTAGTCTGAGTCCAGTATTTGTTCCTTTATTTTCGAGTTCCAGATCACGCCATACTCCGAGTCATGACCAAGTCAGACTCCCGAACTTTCGTGCCACCCGCAGAAGAAAAATAGTTCCAGTTTAAAAAAAAACTAAGTCTGGAAAATTCTGGCTAGGCAGTTTTTAGACCATTTGTAGACTTTTTGAAAAAAAAAAATTGTTGCCGAGCAAAAAAAAAGAGGAAAAAAAGTGCAAAAAAAAGTGATAAAAAAAAGAAAAAAAATTCAGAGTGTGCTCCTCCCTTGTTTACGTGCAGCGCCGTGTTATTGTTAGTGTTCTAGGCTCGCGTGTCTAGCACGGTCTAGCCTAGGACCAGCACAGTACCGTCGTTGAGCGTTTATTCAACATTGCATCTCTGAATTGATTATTGCTGACCCTTTTTGCTACCATATCATAAGCCTTCCCAGCTCCACATACATCTACATCGTGCCTTTGACACCACTTGGCAATCGCTCAGTCCAAGCTTTGTGAGTTTTGACTACAAAGGTTGCCGATCACCACCTGCTGCTGGGTAAGAGCTGGTAAGAATTTGAGATTTGCTTGACGGATTTGTGACACCACACAACCACCACTTTCTAGTAGTCTGTAGGATCATATTCTTGTGTGTTTCTATTGCTGCTAACCATGGCAGGATCACAAGCCGACGAGACTGACTGGGAGAACATGACGAACAAAGAGTTACATGATAAGTTTCAGCAAATGATTGGACAGGTGGAAGATGTGCTAAAAAGATTTGAAGAGGCCATGGAGAAGATAGATGGCATTGAGAAGGCATTCGAAACAAAGCTCGATAACAAGTTTAATGAATTGCTCGCGTGTCTTCCACAACCACCGCCCGCTGCACCTGTCGCACCTCTACAGCAACAACAACACCAACATCGCCTTCCAAATCAAGTGGGACGAGCACTGCGTGTTCCCCTTGAGCCTGGTTAAACTTCTGGTGTCGCTGTACCTACTATTGATGCTTCTGTTGCTCCTGCTGCTACTGCAGAGGTGGAGGACTATTACGAGGATGAGGTTGATCAAAATCAGAACTACGTGCAACCACCAGCAGGTCGACCTCATGCATATTATCGCAATGGTAGGGCTGCAGCACCACCTCAGGTACGAGATCATGACCATATTCCTAAACTAAAATTGAATATTCCACCATTTGAGGGTAGATATGTTCCTGATATATATCTTACTTGGGAGTTAGAAACTGAACAACGTTTTACATGTTTACAATATCCCGAGGAGAGACGGGTTGCTGCTGCTGTTTGTGCTTTCACTAGTTTTGCATGTGTATGGTGGTCCGAACATTGTAGATTATATCCTATTCTAGCTACTTGGGCTGCTTTGAAAACTGCTATGCGTACTCGTTGGGTTCCACCATATTATCAACATGAATTACTTCAAAAATTGCAGCGTTTAAGACAAGGAAAAAATTCTGTAGAAGAATATTATCAGGAATTACAAACTGGCATGATTAGATGTGGTATTATTGAGGATAATGAAGCTATGCTTGCACGTTTTATGGGTGGATTAAATAAAGAGATTCAGACCATTCTAGAGTATAAGGAGTATAATAATATCACTCGTTTATTCCATCTTGCTTGCAAAGCTGAACGTGAAGTGCGGGATTGACAGGCATTAGCGCGAACTAATTTTTTTGCAGGTCGATCTTCATCATGGACACCGCATGCATCCTCTACTCCCACACATCCTACTGCAGCACCACTGACTTCAGCCGCCAATTCCAACCGAGATACAAGAAAACAGGCACCACCACCACCATCTGCCAGGAGTACACCTTCTGGGCCTGCCCAGAGCTCTTCTTCATCTATGGCATCAACAGGGCACACTCATGATATTATTTGACATCGTTGTAAGGGTAGAGGTCATTATGCGAGAGAATGCCAATCTCCGTGTGTAATGATTGCTACTTAGGATGATGGGTATGAGTCCGCTAGTGACTATGATGAGGAGACTTTGGCTCTTATTACAAGTGAAGAACACGGTGGAGATGATTCTGATCATGAGACGCAATACATGGCTCCTGAAGACGCTGACAGGTATGAATGTTTAGTTGCTCAACGTGTTTTGAGTGTGCAGGTCACACAAGCTGAGCAAAATCAGAGACATAATTTGTTCCATACAAAGGGAGTTGTGAAGGAACGTTCTATTCGCGTCATCATAGATGGAGGGAGCTGCAACAACTTGGCTAGCATGGAGGTGGTGGAGAAGCTATCTCTCACCACAAGACCACATCCACATCCTTACTATCCAATGGTTCAACAACAGTGGCAAGGTTAAGGTAACACGTACTGTTCGTGTGCATTTTAGTATCTCTACATATGCTGATTATGTTGATTGTGATGTGGTACCCATGCAAGCATGTTCATTATTACTTGGTAGACCATGGCAATTTGATAAAAATTCTGTACACCATGGTAGAAACAATCAGTATACTCTTGTTCATATGGATAAACATATTACTTTGCTTCCTATGACTCCTGATTCTATTTTGAAAGATGATATTAATAGAGCTAGTAAAGCAAAACAGGAGAAAAATAAGAGTGAAAATCAGATTGTGGCAAAAGAATTTGAGCAACAAATGAAGCCTAATAATAAACCATCTAGTGTTGCTTCTGAAATTAAATTGAAAAGTGCATGTTTACTTGCCACAAAATCTGATATTGATGATCTAGATTTCAGCAAATCTGTTTGCTATGCTTTTGTGTGCAAAGAGGCATTATTTTCATTCGAGGACGTGCCTTCCTGTTTTCCTCCTGCTGTCACTAACATTTTGCAGGAGTTCGCTGATGTCTTTCCACAAGACGTGCCACCGGGATTACCACCTATTCGCGGGATTGAGCATCAGATTGACTTAATTCCCGGTGCTTCACTGCCAAACCGTGCGCCATGCCGTACCAATCCAGAGGAGACGAAGGAGATTATGCGTCAAGTACAGGAGCTACTCGACAAAGGTTATATACACGAATCTCTTAGTCCTTGTGTTGTTCCTATTATACTAGTGCCAAAAAAGGATGGTACATCGCGTATGTGTGTTGATTGTAGAGGCATTAATAATATTACTATTCGCTATCTTCATCCTATTCCTAGGCTAGATGATATGCTTGATGAATTGAGTGGCTCTACAATATTCTCCAAAGTTGATTTGCGTAGTGGATACCATCAAATTCGTATGAAATTGGGAGATGAATGGAAAACAGCATTTAAAACTAAGTTTGGTTTATATGAATGGTTAGTCATGGCTTTTGGGTTAACTAATGCACCTAGTACTTTCATGAGATTAATGAACGAAGTTTTACGTGCTTTCATTGGATGATTTGTGGTAGTTTAGTTTGATGATATATTGATTTATAGCAGATCTTTGGAGGAACATTTGGAACATTTACGTGCTGTTTTTATTGCTCTACGTGATGCATGTTTGTTTGGTAACCTTGGGAAGTCACCTTTTGCATCGACCGAGTATCTTTTCTTGGCTATGTTGTTACTCCACAGGGAATTGAAGTTGATAAAGCCAAGATTGAAGCTATTGAGAGTTGGCCGCAGCCCAAAATGGTCACACAAGTGTGGAGTTTCCTTGGCCTCGCTGGTTTCTATAGGCGTTTTGTGAGAGATTTTAGCACCATTGCTGCACATCTCAATGAGCTTACAAAGAAGGATGTGCCTTTTGTTTGGGGTACCGCACAAGAAGAAGCCTTCATGGTATTGAAAGATAAGTTGACACATGCTCCTTTACTCCAACTTCCTGATTTTAATAAGACTTTTGAGCTTGAATGTGATGCTAGTGGAATTGGATTAGGAGGTGTGTTATTACAAGATGGCAAACCTGTTGCATACTTTTCTGAAAAATTGAGTGGGCCTAGTCTGAACTATTCTACTTATGATAAAGAATTATATGCTTTTGTTCGGACCTTAGAAACATGGCAATATTATTTATAGCCCAAAGAATTTGTTATACATTCTGATCATGAATCTTTGAAACACATTAAAAGTCAAGCAAAACTGAACCATAGACATGCTAAATGGGTTGAATTCATTGAGACTTTCCCTTATGTCATTAAACACAAGAAGGGTAAAGAAAATGTTATTGCTGATGCATTGTCTTGTCGTTACACTATGCTTTCACAACTTGACTTTAAAATATTTGGTTTGGAGACCATCAAAGATCAATATGTGCATGATCCTGAATTTAAAGATGTATTGCAGAATTGTAAAGAAGGGAGAACATGGAACAAGTTCGTCGTTAACGCTGGATTTGTGTTTCGTGCTAACAAGCTATGCATTCCAGCTAGCCCCGTTCGTCTTTTGTTGTTGTAGGTGGCGCATGGACGAGGATTAATGGGACACTTTGGCGTAAAGAAGACGGAGGATGTACTTGCTACACATTTCTTTTGGCCAAAGATGAGACGGGATGTTGAGCGCTTTGTTGCTCGCTGCACTACATGTCAAAAAGCGAAGTCACGACTCAATCCTGATGGTTTATATATGCCTTTGCCTGTACCTAGTGTTCCATGGGAGGATATATCTATGTACTTTGTTTTGGGTTTACCTCGAACAAAGAAGGGGAGGGATAGCATATTTGTTGTCTTGGATAGGTTCTTGAAAATGGCACACTTTATACCATGTCATAAAAGCAATGATGCTGCTAATGTTGCTGATTTGTTCTTTCGTGAAATTATTCGCTTGCATGGTGTGCCAAATACTATTGTTTCAGATCGTGATACCAAATTTCTTAGCCACTTTTGGAGATGTTTATGGGCTAAGTTGGGGACTAAACTGCTTTTTCGTACTACTTGTCACCCCCAAACTGATGGACAAACTGAAGTAGTCAATAGAACATTGTCTACTATGCTTAGGGCTGTTTTGAAGAATAACAAGAAAATGTGGGAAGAATTCTTGCCTCATATTGGATTTGCTTATAATCGTTCATTGCATTCTACTACTAAGATGTGCCCTTTTGAAATTGTATATGGTTTCCTACCTCGTGCACCTATTGATTTGTTGCCTCTTCCATCTTCGGAGAAGGTTAATTTTGATGCTAAACAACGTGCTGAATTGATCTTAAAAATGCATGAGTTAACTAAGGAGAACATTGAGCATATGAATGCTAAATATAAACTTGCTGGAGATAAGGGTAGAAAACATGTTGTGTTTGCACCTGGAGATCTTGTTTGGTTACATTTGCGTTAGGATAGATTTCCTGATTTGCCCAAATCAAAGCTAATGCCACGTGCTGATGGTCCTTTTAAGGTGTTAGAGAAAATAAATGATAATGCATATAAACTTGAGCTGCCTGCAGATTTTGGGGTTAGTCCCACTTTTAACATTGCAGATTTGAAGCCTTATTTGGGTGAGGAAGATGAGCTTCCGTCGAGGACGACTTCATTTCAAGAAGGGGAGGATGATGAGGACATCAATACCATTGTTACACCCACAGCCCCTGCTGCTATACATACTGGACCAATTACTAGAGCTCGCGCATGCCAATTAAATTATCAGGTACTTTCGTTTCTTGGTAATGATTCTAATGTTCATGAGAATATGATGCTGCCTAAATTGGATACATTTGTTTTGCTTACAAATGAAGGGCCTAGCTTGGACAAGAAAGAGGAACCTTGTAGCAAGTTCAAGCATGGAGATGATGGCATGCGCAAGGGGAGCAAGAACGGAGTTACAAGTGATGATTTCAGGACTTTGAAGCCACCATAATGAGTGCATGAAGCCTTGGACAAAATATACAAGATGCCACTTCATAAATTTCGTCCAGAGGCTATTATAGGTGCTGCGTCACCTTATTATTGGGCCAGGCCCATGTAATTTCGAAATACTTGAGTATAGGCTGTTTTTAGAGTCCGTATGTGTGGGGAAACAAGAGATAGGTTTGGTTTCGGACCCCTCCTTCAAGGGCCATGAAATCCCCCCCTCTTCCTCCATATATACAGCCCTTAGAGCACCGTTTAGACTTTGGGGTTTTGTTTAGATTAAAAGTTCGCCATAGCTGCAACTTCGCGTACTTCGTTTGTGTTCAACGACCAGACCAATACGTCACAAAACCCCACTTTGATCAATAAAGCTTTCATCTTATATTCGCAATATCCAGATTGCAAATCTTAGTTTCTTGCTTGTTCTTCGTTTGCTTGCAGGAAATAGACCCTCGTGGTCAGGTTGATCGTGCTCCGGCGTGGTCAATAACCTCTCGGAGTTGGTTTAGCGATTGCTAAGGCGCGGCGTCCTCGCACGTTCGTAGTCGGATCGTCAAAGTCTACTCAACCAAAAATGATAGCCACCATCTCATCGAAAGACGGGACACCTTTGCCTCTATCATAGAAGGTAGAGGTGCCGGAGGCGATCATCTTCCTCGGGCCTCTGGCGAGAAGAGCAACAATGGCGCAGGTGGTGCAGACGCGCAGCTTCCACCTCCTCGATACACCAATGAGCGCAGCCATTGGAGCAACACGCTTGGTCGGGCATGAGTCGGGATCCTCCCACCGTATCGACAGCCACAGCAGTGAGGGAAACCACGGCAAGGCACATGCCACGCCCGTCGCAAGATGGCCACCATGTGACTCCGAGCGGCATTATCGCGTATATGCAGCAGCGCCCTCACGGCAAGTCGCCTGTCGACCAAGCCCAAGATCCTTGGGCACCACTTCCGCCACGCCAAACCACTGCTGTGCATGAGCCAAGGTGACAAGATCGCAATGGCGCTCCTGCTGGCTCTGACGGTAGTCGTCACTACAAAAAAAAGACACATCCGTGACATTATGGTCCGAACGAATTTTTTTCCTGTCATGCTAATGACACTTCTATGATGATAATTATCATTTGTCGACGTTCTGGGATCGGGGGTACCCAGACTTGCCTGCCCGTGGCCCTGCGCGTGGGCCCATCGACAGCCCTGCACGGCCCAGCTACAGCACCACCAAGACAAGACCCTCGCGAGGACCCAGGCCTTGTGGGGCGAACGACACCAAGACCTCCAGAGGAGCGGCCTCCCCAGGCTGCCTCACGAGGAGCGGAGATCTCTATGCAAGCCTCCCGCCTCGTGAGGCCGTGATGACGTGATCCATGACGACCAAGGATAGGGGGGCGCCAGCGGGCGCAGAGGGGACAGTTTCCTCTTCGGTGCTAAGGGAGCAAGGGCAGGCGCAGGTTCCCGAGGAAGGCCCCAAAGCTTTCCATTCTGGTGCAACGAGACCGAGACCACGAGCTCGGCAGGACGGATGTCATCGCCGAGCCCACTGCTGTGTCATGGCCAGAAGCTTTGCAGGCGAAGTCCACCTTTCATCAGGATAAGATGTACCTCTTGTCCCCTTTCTAATTGGCTGTTGTGGAGTCCCTTCCCGCCTAAGCTATGAGGGAAGAGGACCAAGGCCACTATAAATATGGGCTAGCCATCACCGTAGAAGGGATCCCCCGATCGGATCCCTGACCAATCCATCCCCACCACTTGAGCCCTCGCGAGGCTGCTCATCCACTGTACTAGTTCATCCTCTACCTCCTCGTGAGGCCAATCCATCAAAAGCTGGAGTAGGGTTTTACACCACAAGGTTGCCCAAACGTGGGTAAATCTCTGTGTTGTCTCCTTCTGCATGATCGAGCGTACTCATCGAGATCAGGTCATAGGCATGGCGAGCTAGCATCATGGTGAAGCGAGATCCTTCATTCACGCCCCAGAGTCCGAACCGTCTTGGGTCTGCGGAGCCCTGAATCCGACATTTGGCGTGCCAGGTAGGGGCGTGTCGAAGCTCCGCCTCTTCATCAACCGCGTTCCATTCTCGCTCTGCCGTGCCAATGGTTGATGTTCGCCAAGTCCGCGCCAAGTGTCGGGCCGCTCACATTGCTCAAACGGCGCCTGTGGGCCACGGAGTCCCGTGACGCTCTGCCTCTCCTATGGCTAACGCTGCCACCGACCCCGCTGCTCACGAGCAGCAGGACTTGTCGCTGCCACCCGCCGTGCGGCGCGATGGCCGCACCGCCACTCCTTCTCTCACTCCTACCACGGCGTCGTCCTCCCACGCTTGCCACAGGCCGGTGAATGCACAGGCTGCGCTGCTCATGGCGAGCGAGCTGCTGCATTACCGTCCCGCTGACGAGGGCTATGACGCCTGGCACGGCCGCATCACCGAGCTCATCAACGCCGCCGGCGAGGCCCCGACGCCCTCCCACTCACTTCGCCCCCCACCATCCCGGGCGGGTGACGTGGCACATGGCGCGCCTCCTCCTCCTCCTCTGTGTGGCACCGACCCTGAGGCTAGGCGCGACACGCCCCCGCGCGACCCACCGCGTGAGGCGCCGGCGCCAGCACGGGATGAGGCAAGCTGTCAGGTGGTGCAGTGGCCACAAGGCGACACCCGTGCGCTCCCCGCACCACCGTGCCAGCATCAGGACCATGCGCCACTAGAGGCAGTGGCGGCGGACGTCAAGACCGACCGCCCCTCCCGCGTGCGACACCCGTGAGTACAGCAGGCTGCCGCGCGTTCACCCCTGAGGTGCGCCGTGTCGTCTGGCCCGACAAGTTCAAGCCGGACCTACCCCCATGCTATGACGGCACCCCCGACCCTACAGAGTTCCTCAAGCTCTACTCGCTGAGCATCGAGGCGACGAATGGTGATGACAAGGTCATGGTGAACTGGTTCCCCATGGCTCTCAAGGATGGTGCGCACTCCTGGCTCCTTCATCTCCCGGAGGGATCGATCTCCTCCTGGGACGAGCTTCGCGAGCACTTCATCGCCAACTTCCAACGCACTCGTGACCGTGCCCCTGCAGTGAACGACCTGTGGTGCGTGAAGCAGCAGCCGGGCGAGACTCTGTACAAGTACATATAGTGCTTCACGAATGTTCGCCTCAAGATCCCGAAGGGGTCGGACGAGGCCATTATCTCAGCGTTCACCGATGGCGTCAGGGATGTCAAGATGAAAGAGGAGCTTGCCATCCACGATGACTTGTGCTCGGCCTTGGAGATGTTCAACCTGGCGAACAAGTGTGCAAGGGCCAACGAGGGCCACCTCTCCCTCCTGGAGCTTCCGAAGGCCTACCTTGAAGAGAAGAAGGCCAAGGCTAAGGAGGCGAAGCGCAAGGGCCCTGTCGTGCTGGCAGCGGAGCCTGAGATGAAGCGCGGCCGTGACCATGATGAGCCTCCCAGGGGCAACCGCCCATTCTGCGTCTTCCACAATGTACACAGCCACAACACCAATGACTGTCAGGAGCTCAGAGCACTCCGTGACGAGAGCCTCGGCCATCGCCCCGAGCGTGATAACCGTGGCTATAGTCGTGGATGAGGCCGCGATGGAGGCCGCTGGGACAACTGCGACCCTCGCCAGGACTGGCGTGACCAGCCCCGTGAGGACCGCTGGCGGGATCAGCCTCGCGATGGCCCCTGGTGTGACCAGCCTCGTGAGGACCGTCCCCAGGGCAATGCCGGCCTCCTCCACTACCGTCGCCGCCAAGGAGAAAAGACGACAACCGATAGGATGATGGGGCTGGGGGCTTCCAGGAACCCTGTGCGATCGCTTGCATCCTGGGCGGTGCCCAGGCCCCTGCCTCGAACCGCATCCTCAAGCAGTTCTCTCGTGAGGTTAATGTGGCCCTCCCGAAGTTTGAGGCCGCGCATCCCCTCAGGTGGTCACAGTACGTGATTACTTTCGATTCCAAGGACCACCTCAAGTGCTAGGCCGCCGCAGGCACGCTTCCCATGCTCTGCACGCCCACCATCAGCAATGTCCTCGTCACCAAGACCCTCATCGACGGTGGCCCTGGGCTCAATGTTCTCTCAGTGGAAATGTTCGACATGCTCCAAGTGCATTATGAGCATCTCCTGCCCACCAAGCCTTTCTCGGGGGTGACTGATGGCTCCACCACAACCCTGGGCAGGTGCGCCTTCCCATCACCTTCGGCAAGCGTGACAACTAACACACCGAGCTCATTGACTTCGACGCCCCCCACATCGGCCTCCCGTACAGTGCCATCCTCGGGTACCCTGCCCTCGCCAAGTTCATAGCGGCAACCCACCATGGCTACAATGTCCTCAAAATGCCAGGGTGCAGCGGCGTCATCATGGTCGCCTGTGATGAGAAGGACGCGGTCTGCTCTCTTGAGCATGCCTATCGTGCCACTGCAGCCGAGAACTCTGGCAATGATGGTGGCGTCCTGCTCCCTGAGGCCACCCCCGCGAAGAAGAAGCAGCTCCTCCCCAAGGGTCGTCCGGAGGCCAAGAAGCCCTTTGGCGACGCCTCAAGGCCTGCGCCTGCTGCTGGGGCACCTCTTCCTCCCGCATAGGAAGGCGCGCCCGGCGCTTCCCTCGGAACAGGCTCGGGCGCTTCCATCTGGCGAGCTTCCGACCTGACCAGTGTGACGAGGGAGGTGCTCGGGCACCACTTGGAGGTGTGCCTCAATGCACTCCCCCACAAGCAAGGAGCGAGGCGTCAGGGATGCGAGAATTCATCACCAAGGCGATCGAAGAGCTTTAGGAGGCGCAGGCCATGCGTGGCAAGCGTCGCCCCGCACCACCCAGTGCAGCTGCAGCCCCAGATGCTGGTGGCGAGCTGCGTGTCTGCGTCAACATCCCGTGCCTCAACAGGGCCGCTTCACAGGATCTCTTCTGGCCGTCACGTGTCAGCCGAAGTGGGGGCTACCCCTACAACTATGTCTGCATGCCGTTCGGCCTGCTGAACATGGGTGCCTCGTACCAGCGCCTGGCGCAACGTGCTACGGCGTCTCACGAGGCCAAGCGCCCGGCGGCCCCATCTTAGGAGGTCCCGTATCCTCGCGAGCCCCCTGGGCCTCGCGGGCCTCCCAGGCCTCGGAGCCGTCTGCCTCATGAGAAGCAATCTTCATGGCATGCGTCTTCAGCTACCTCGACACTTCTACAACACTGGTGCTAGGTGACTTTTTGGTTTGTTCTGTTGAGGGCGCCCATCGGGCTGCATTATCCTCAAGCTGTCAGGGCCTGCCCCTGCAGCTATATCATTTTGCGCATGTATCAGAACTGGCTTTGCCTTTTATGAATTTCCTAAGTATTCCAACCTACGTGCCTAGTGCTTTTGTCACCATGAATGTCGCTGTGCCCTCACAACCCCGCTCTCAACCGTCTCATGATTAAGGGCTGGCACGGCGTCTGTGCTCGGGTCCGTCCTTGCTACGTTGATAAATCCAAGCGACGAGCTCTATCTCACGGGCTAGCTCCCGTGCACGTCACCTCCCAAGGTCCTTGGTGCCCTGTCCTCGCGTGAGCTAATCAAGAGTGGGTGAGTCAGGGCGCGCGGCCCGGTTCATTCAACCGCAGTTCGGCGCTGCGCCATCGCGGGAGCTGCACGCTGGGTGTCCTTCCTCGAAATTGTTGCATGAGAAGACTGAGCACGGCATCTGTGCTCGGGTCAGTCCCTGCAGCGTCGATAAACCCAAGCTACTGAGCTCTGTCTAGCGGGCCGGCCCCGTTCACGTCACCTCCTGGGGTCCTTGGTGTTCGGCCTTCTCATGCGATGGTCTCTGGAGGTTCATTCGGCGCAGGTCTCCCCACCACATAGATTTTGTAAGCACGCTCCACGCCAGAAGATTCAGGCACAACCCGCCTTGAGGTAGTGCCTCGTGAGTCCCGCGCTGACTCACAGGTGCCCAAATAAACCTCCTCCAGTTCTACCGTGCCAATCACGCGTACGAACGAAATGGGGCTGTACACGCCCGGAGACTCTAACACAGAGCTCCCATCCCACGCCAAGTGGAAGCCCCATGCTCCACGCTGGCGGACGACACGGTCAAGCAGCGATGATGCCCACGCCAAGTGGAAGCCCCATGCTCCGCGCTGGTGGACGACACGGTTGAGCAGCGACTATGCCCATGCCCAATTTAAGCCCCATGCTCCGCGCTAGTGGATAAACAACCGAGGGCGCCCTAGCGGCTGCACCAACCTCTGGATAGCCTTTCGGCTCTTTACGCAGCCCTGTCACGCATCATTCCCCTGGGATGCACGCGCGAGGGGGCTGGACATAGGGGCTACGCTCAGGCAAAGCCTGACACACGCCACCTCATTAGGTCCCTTGGACTTGGTCTTCTCGTGCCCCTCCCAGGCGAAGGCTGGCGAGGAAAGGTATGGAGGGCTCCAGATTATTCTCGCCGTCGCCCATGTTTCCTTCATGAGGGCTACTCGCACGTCAAGGGGGACCCCTGAGCATCACAGCTCAGGGGTCTCACTAGTCACGTAGCCCCTCGCCCCTTGGTTTCGTCCTGGTGGTCCGGACACCCCAACGGTGGTCGAGGTATGCACAGGGCTGGGCCCAGCCGACGCAGAGCACTAAGGCAAACAGGAAGGAAACTAAGCATGAAAAGGAATTCACGGAGTCCAAATAGTTATTACAAGCACCAAATGTTCTGCAAATTCAAACAAAGTCTTTCGCCTCCACGAGGCATGAAAAGTGCTGCATGGTCAAATCTAGGAGCAGGGGTCATCGTCGCCATCGCCGCCGCTTGTCTTGGTCACGGCAAGCTCGTCGTCAACATCGCTGCCGCCGTCGTCGCCACCACTCGCCTCCACCACAGGGGGCCCGGCGTCAGGAATGCAGGTGAACTTCTTCAGCAGCATCTCCATGTGGCCCTCCACGGCCGCGGCAGCGGCGGCACGTGACTCAGGAACAACTGGGCCAACCACCGCATCAAAATTGAAGCTAGGATCCTGGAGGTAGAGGTGGATGAAGATGCACGTCATTGCCGCGGAGAAGAGAGAGTGGCACTCGTCTTCCAGGAAGGAGTCCACCTTCGCGGCGGCACCTTCGAGCTCCTCGACGAGCCTGGCAGAGAGCCCCGCCTAGGCACCTTCGGGAGGTGCGAGTGGATCCTTGAAGCCTCCCCTGCAGATCGACTACAGCCCCTGGCGAGCCCTGAGCACGAGGGAGGGGAAGGCATCGCGCTCCGCGGCTGCCTTCTTCTCGACGGCGACAAGGGTCTTCTCCCTGGCATCTAGCCAGGCCGTCGCCTCGCAGACGTGTTGGGCATGGGACGTCTGGGCTTCGACAACCTGCTCCTTTAGCTTGGCCAGACATTCGCGCTCCGCGGCCTAATCGATAGTCACCTGGGACAGCTCGGAGTCACGATCGGCAAGCTTCGCTTCGCGGGCCTTGAGGTCCTCCTCCCGCTAGTGGAGCCGTTGTGCGTGCGTGGCTTGCTCCTCCAGAAGGGCCTTCAAGTTGGCCTCTACCTCGCCGTAGCGCTTCATGGACGACGCTACCTCGGTCAGCGCCGTGTCACGAGCCACCTTGGCATCGATGGCCTCCTTCCTGCTTTCCGCGATGGCAGCTTCGGTCCGGTCCCAGGCCGCCTTGGTAGCTGTATCGGCCTGGAGCCACCCCGAAATGAGCCCCAGGCTCTCCCTCGCGAGGCACCTATTAGCGTCTTGGAGATCAGCCTGGATTCGGCCGACCATGGTGTAGGCTTCATCCAAGGCCCCGAGCCTGATTAGGGGGCCGCAGTTTGCAAGAACGAGCGCCTGACGAGGAGGCGGCACTGGCACGTCGACTAACGTCGTGGCCAAGGAGGCAGTAGCATGGCTGGCTTGGGGCGCCGGAGGCTCCAGGCTCTCCTCGGGCATGA
Organism: Thinopyrum elongatum; assembly: GCA_011799875.1. Lineage (NCBI taxonomy): Eukaryota > Viridiplantae > Streptophyta > Magnoliopsida > Poales > Poaceae > Thinopyrum > Thinopyrum elongatum. Next base: position 279,284,480 of record CM022302.1, on the reverse strand, counting down.
CGAGGGCGGACGACTTCATAGCCTGCTGGCCCATGGGGACTGGCTCCTCCTGATGCTGAATTGCTGCGTCCTTAGGGGCAGATCACGCCAAAGGAGGGCAAGGGGTCGCCCCCTTCACCACCGCCGGGGTTGCCGCAGCTGCGACAAGAGGTGTCGCCTCGTGGACCCCCGCGTCTTTGGCGGTCGGTCCCTCGAGAGGCACCGGTGAAGCACCAAGGGCAGGCGGTACGCCCATGTCCTCGAGCGTGATGCCGCCTGAGCACCCAGGGACCGTGTTGGGCTGGCGCGACGCACCCCCGCGTCCACCACGGCTGTGACTGGAGGCTGACGGCACCCTCTGAACAGGGGGCACCTTCGACTCGGTGCTCGCCTTCTTCTTCTTCGTCATGTCGCCACTCTTGGTCATCAAGAGGGGAGTGCTATGTGCATAGCTGCAATCTATGCTTAACCAAAAGCAAGGTAGGTTACTTACTCCTCAGGTGCGATCCACTTCCTCTTCTTCTCCTTCTGGGCGATGGTCGGGACGCCCCCGCTCTTCTTCGGTGTGGCCTTGGCCACGTTCAGGGGATGAGCGGGGTGCTCATTGATGGGCCCCGACGTGGGGCTGCCTCCTGGAGAGGTTAGGAGGTCGCCCTGAGGGGTCACGGCCGGTGGGGCCATGTACGCCCCAGAAGCGGCCGCCCCGTCCCCCGTTCATGGTTCGGGCGGGGTTGGGACCGACATCTCGATCACCCCGCTGGAGTGTGGGGAGCCCCCCGAAGGGGGGATGGCCACGCTTTTCCTCAGGGTCGCTCGGCCAGGTGCTTGCGTGGTCTGGGTGGTGGCCCCTGACCTCTTGAGGACCCTGGCGGAGCACGGGGAGTCCGCAGCCGGGTGCTCGTTAGTGTCGTCGTCATCCTCAAGGTTGCGGAGGAGCTTGCTCTGCGACAGAGGGGACACTTCCTCCAGGTCGTCGTCCTCAGTCTCCTTCGAGTCCTCTTTGCCGCCACTGTCACCGGAGGACACCGGAACTGGGGAGTAGGGGAGCTCGGACGGCGCGAGCCCCAGCTTGTTGAAGGCGGTCATGGCGGGGACCAGTTCCCCCTGTCATCATGGCGGTACAGCAGGGCGTAGGCCGCGGGGAGGTCCCCTGGATCGTCATTCAGCAGGGCGGTCAGGGCCTTGCCTAGCTCCTCGCCCGTCAGGCTTGTGGTGCGAAGCCTCATGTCATCCCTCGCACCCTGGAATTCCCACAAGGGCCTTGTGTGCGACTGGAGCAGCTTGGCCTCCATATCCGAGGATATCCTCTTCAAGACGGGCTCAGCCCGGGGGTCGGCGAGTTTTGCAGAGCCCCACCTCTCAAGCCGCTCGGGTAGCACTGTCGGCAGCACCAGCCGCGGGTTGAAACCCTTGGTTTCCAGGAAGACCCAGCGGTACCGGAAGCCCTCCACCTTCTTCCCAGCCTTCAAGAGCACATTCCCCTTGTGGACCGCGACGAAGGAAACGCAAGCAAAGCGCTGCGTCCTGTCATGTAGCCGCAAGCTGAAGAAATGATGGAAGAGTGCCACAGAGGGCCTCACGCCCATGAAGGCCTCGTAGTAGAAGGCGAAGATGGACAAGAGGAGGATGGAGTTGGGCTGAAAATGGAGGGCATGGATTCTGTAGTGGTCGAGGATGGCGCAGTAGTACTCCAAGAAGGGCGGGACGAGCCCCACGAAGATGATGTGGAAGAAGAAGGGATAGACCATCCGCACCAAAGTGCCCCGCTCCGCGGAGCCATCCCAAATTGAGGACTCGCCCCATTCATTGTCTTCGCCCGCTGTCTGCGGGAGCACGGGGCCAAGATGCCCCTGCTCGGTGATGGAGGACGCGTTGAGTGCTGGCGAAGGAGAGGAGGAGGTCGTGGCCTGGACCACAGGTTTCGACTTCCCGGGGGCCATTCGCTGGGTCACCGGCATTGGAGAAGGAGAATGAAAGGTGGCGGAATTGCGGTTGGATCTGTAGAAGCTTTCGGCTGGAGGAGGGGATCAGGAGCAAGGCGAGGGTGAGCAATGATGGCCCTGCGGTGTGCGCCAGTCTTTTGTCAGCCTAGGAAGTTGCCGAGGCGACGTGGGGAAGCAGAGGCATCCGCGTCCCGTCGCATGCCACGGGTTGAGCCTAGCCCATAGGCAATTGGGGCCCGCGTCATTTCGCCCTTTGCTCCTTGCCTTCGCCTCGGAGCCAGGCCGGGCACACCTTGGGCTCGAGGGCTACTGTCGGCGCTCTGGGATCGGGGGTACCTAGCCTTGCCTGCCTGCGGCCCAGTGAGTGGGCCCATCGATGGCCCTATACGGCCCAGCTACAACACCCCCAAGACAAGACCCTCGCGAGGACCCACGCTTCGCGGGGTGAACGACACCAAGACCTCTAGAGGAGCGGCCTCCCAGTCTGCCTCCCGAGGAGCGGAGATCTCTATGCAAGCCTCCCGCATCGTCATGCCGTGATGACGTGATTCATGATGACCAAGGCCAGGCGAGTGCCAGCGGGCGCAGATGGGATAGTTTCCTCTTCGATGCTAAGGGAGCAACGGCAAGCGCAGGTTCTCGAGGAAGGCCCCAAAGCTTTCCATTTTGGTGCAACGAGACCGAGACCACGAGCTCGGCAGGACAGACGTCATCGCCGAGCCCACCGTTGCGTCATGGCTAGAAGCTTTGCAGGTGAAGATCACCTTTTGTCAGGATAAGAAGTACCTCTTGTCCCCTTTCAAATTGGCCATTGTGGAATCCCTTCCCGCCTAAGCTATGAGGGAAGAGGACCAAGGCCACTATAAATATGTGCTAGCCATCACCGTAGAAGGGATCCCCCGATCGGACCCCTGATCAATCAATCCTCACCACTTGATCCCTCGCGGGGCTGCTCATCCACTATACTAGTTCATCCTCTACATCCTCGTGAGGCCAATCCACCAAAAGCAGGAGTAGGGTTTTACACCGCATGGTGGCCTGAACCTGGGTAAATCTCTATGTTGTTTCCTTTTGCACGATGCAGCGTACTCGTCGAGATCAGGTCATAGGCATGGTGAGCTAGCGTCATGGTGAAGCGAGATCCTTCATTCATGCCCCAGAGTCCGAACCTTCTTGGGTCTGCGGAGCCCTGACTACGACATCATCATAGATGTGGTGGGCTCCTACTTCTATGACAAAATATCATGACAAAAAATGGGATTTTCGTCTGGGCGGGCCGGAGACACACCTGCATGACATTCTTTGGACCGCCGATGACGGAAAAAATCATGGTAGAAGCGAGGGCGAGGAAAATATTGGGGATTTCCGGGTTATGGTGGGTGGTCGGGGCCGAGCGATGCACTGTGGTTTGCGCGTTTCTCTCTCGTACGCGCGCGTGTGCGAGGCATTGGCTAACTGAACTAGAGCGATCGCACTAGCTACGTTACTAAACCCGAGCGATTGATCCCTTGGCTGTTAACTAAACCCAAGCGATTCATTCGCTGCTGACTGAACCCGAGCGATTACTTCGCTGCTGCTGCTAACTAAAGCCGAGCGATCGATCGCTGCTGCTGGTTACTGAAGCCGATCGAGCCCCCTTGCAAGTTGTAGCTAGCCAGCCAGTGTTAGGTTGCATCTCAATGAACAGTGATCGTTCCTACCATGCGCGTGGTACGTAGAACGGGTCGAGACGTGGTGAGTCGAGCCGGTTGGTTGGTTGTGGATGAACAGTTCCCGGTGGGGGTTGGATGAACATGACCCCGTGGTAGTAGGTCGTTGTCGCTGGATGAACAGGACCCCGAGGAGACCGCCACACCCTAGCCGGTTGGGGGTGGATGAACAGTACACCCGTGGAGGCTGGATGAACAGTAACCGATGGAGGCTGGAGGATTTTGAAGGTGGATGAACAATAGCCCTTGGAGGCTAGAGTGAGGCAGTAGATGGTGGATGAATAGTAGACCATGGAGTCCCGTTTTGCAGTACGCCACACCCCTCTTGATGAACAGGACCCTGTTTTGACCATATGCGCTCCAACAGAAGTCGGTTTCCTCCGTTTTGCGGTACGCCACACCCCTCCCAATCAATAGGACCCCGTTTCGACCGTAGGTGCTCGAACAGAAGTCTGTTTCATCCATTTTGCGGTACGCCAGATCCCTCCCGATGAACGGGATCCCGTTTCGACCGCAGGCGGTCGAACAGAAGGCCGTTTCCTCTGTTCTGCGGTACACAAGGCCCCGTTTCAGCTGTTCCGTCCAAGCCGGTTGGGTCCCGATGAACACGACGCATTTGGTTGCCTCCCGATGAACACGACGTCGTTCTCAGTTCTGACCCAGCCGGTTGGCTGCCGATGAACAGGACGCCATTGCTGCCATCCGTTGCTTCTCCATGTACATGAGCCCTGGTCGTACGTATGCCCGAGTACGTGTTCAATACCCCGCCCGTATGTACATACGTGGCCATATTTTTTGCCATGTGGTTGTACGTACATGTACACGGTTTAGACGGGACTGCCTGATCTGCTATGTCGGGGTCTTTACTATGACACATGCCGCTTGCTCGGCCATGGTTCATCGTTGCAGAGAGACCGATGGACCAGTATGTACGTACACATTCGCGACCAGACAGACAACGCTACATATGCTTCAACCGGGTGGGTCCCAGCTGTTAGGGAGGATAAGGAGGCACTTCCTTATGTGCAAAGATATAGCTGGTGGGTCCCAGTTGTCAGGGGGGAGGGATCATTTTTTTGCGCCTAATATGGAGGTACTTCCTTGCGTCCGAAGATGTAGCTAGTGCGTCCAGCTGTCAGCGTCACCGTGTACAGTCATCTTCTGATGACTATCATTCATTGACCACGTTGACCACGCCATGCCGAGAGCACCAAGGCGGTGGACGACGGCGAGGCCTAGGAAGGGAACGATGCGGAAGCGAGGAAGATGCAGCAGTGGATGCATACCCACGCGAAGGGGAGTACGAGGGTTGGCTGCTTCAGCTGCATTGTGAGGCTACCTTCGCCGGAGAATAGCAGGAGGTGTGGGTGAATAGAGGGATGGCATGGCTAGCGGTGGTAGCACAGTCGACCACGGGAGGCAGGAGCAGGTGGTCCTGCTGGCACTGGTTTCGGCGGCTCAAGCAAGAAGATCAGAGAGTGAAGAAGCAGCGCGGCCGTTGGATGTTAATCCAACGGTCCCTGCTGCCAGAATCGTTTGTTGACTAGGTTAAAAAGCCCTACGTACGTGTCAACTTACTAGACCCATAGGTCAGCCTCCGATTTAGGTGGGTCCGAGCTAGCAGGGGGAGGAATCATTTTTCTTGCGCGTAATAAGGAGGCACTTTCTTCCATGCGAAGATGTAGCTCATGGGTCCCAGCTGCCATGTGGAGGAAACTTTTTTTCGCGTAATAAGAAGGAACTTCCGTGCGTGCGAAGATTGTAGCTGGTGGGTCCAACCTGTCAGGGGGAGGAATCATTTATTCCCGCATAATAAGGAGGCACTAGCTTGCGTGCGAAGATGTAGCTGGTGGTTCCCAGCTGTCAGCCTCTCCACGTACTCCATGTTGGCTCTCGTTGTTGACCACACATCATCGGGTGGACCACGGCGCTGGACAACGGTGAGGCCTAAGATGACAACAATCTGGAGTCGTGGAAGAAGTGGCACTGAATTCCCTGGCAGAGGGAAGTACGAGGGACTGGTTCAGCTACGGGGTGAGGCTGCCGTCACCGGAGAATAACAGAAGGTGTGGGTGAGTACAGGTATGACCTGGCCATCATTGGGAGTTGGGTGGGGCGGCGAGGCCTGCATGGTAGCACAACCGGCCACGGGAGGCAGATGCAGGCGCTCCAGCCGGTGATGGTTTTGGCGGCTCGAGTAAGAGCAACTAGATCAGAGATTGAAGAAGCAGGATCGCCGTTGGATGTCAATCCAATGGCTACAGATGTCAGAATAATTTGTTAACCTTCTGTTTTAGACCATTAAATCATTTTTTTTAATATTTACTGTGAGGCAAAGCCCCACAGCCCTTTATTAGAAAAAGAAATAGTCCAACACTATACAAGTACTACAAACATGCTGAGGTTCAAAAAGATAGAGAGCCTACCTTAACCCTACATATATTTACAACAGGGCATTGACCCAAGCTATGAGCTAGCGTCTGATGGTGTCACTAAGCCTATGAGCTAGTAGAAGAATATCATGTAAGAATTTACATTTTCAGGCAGTAAAACTAGCGCGCTCCCCCCTGAAAGTCCTTCCATTCCTTGAGATCCAAATGTTCCATGCTGCTGTGAGCATGACCTCAAAGAACAAAGGATGTCCAAATCTGTTTCTGGCTTGATATATGCATTGCTGGATATCAGACCCAGGTGTCCAGTTAATCTGGAGATAATTCCAAACCCTGCAGCTAAAGTTACACTGGAAGAACAGGTGGCTCCTATCTTCATGGACATATGCATTACAGATAACACAAAGATTCTCATCACTTGGAGACCTCCAATGCCTTCTCACCAGCATGTCTTTGGTGTTGAGTCTATCAAAAAATAGCAACCACCCAAAAACCTTGATCTTCATTGTGCATCTGCTCTTCCATAACCATTTGCATGGTTGGATTGTAGGCATGTGGGAATGCATGATAGTGTAAAATCCCTTGGCTGAGAAGATCCCCGATCTGGAAGGCCATATCCACTACTCAGAAAGGACAGGGTCTCTCTGCAAATTTAGCAACCAGCCTTCCAAAGTACGCAATTCAGTAGCAGCCTCCTAGGAGATGGGCAGAAAGAACATGGAAAAGAGGTCCTGAGTTTGAAGTACATCCCTGACTGAGACTTTATCATCTTGAACAAATGAAAACAACCTAGGTATCCTCCTCAATAAAGGCATAGAAGAGCCAGCCAGGTGCCAAGCATCATGCCAGAACGGAGCTGTGTCAACCATGTTAATGTGTACAGAGGCAATAGCTCTATACATGTCATTTAGCTTAAAAACATCCTTCCACTAGAAGGAAGCAGTCAAGACAGTGGCATGTGGTACAATGCTGTCATAATAAGAACCCCGTACCAAAGAGACCCAAGGTACATCATGCTTGTTGTAGAACTTATGTAAGTGTTTCATTAATAACCCTTGGTTCTGAATATTCAGATTGAGAATGCCCAATCCTCCCTTGTCCTTAGGCCGGCACACCAACTCCCAAGCAACAAGAGATTGTTTTGGTGCATCAGTGTTACCTCTCCAAAGGCACTGCCTAAAGATTCTATCCAGTTGCTTGATAATTCTAGGGGGGGTGTGCAAGGTGCAGAGGAAATATATTGGCATGGATGTCAAAACCAAGGTCAACTGCTGCAACCTAGAGCCCTGGTTAAGCATGGAAGAACTAGCAGATAATCTTCTCTCAATATTATCAACCAAAGGAAGCAGATCCACAATCTTGGGCTTGGTAGTTCCAAGAGGCAAACCAAGATAAGTGAACGGTAGTTCACCAATCTTGCATCCAAGAACAGCAGCCAGCCTATGAGCTTCATCATCTGATACATTTAAGGGGACCATTGAGGATTTAGAAAAATTCACCTTGAGCCCAGTTGATTGCTAGAAAACAGCCAGCATGTTCTTAAGGGCCACTAACTGTTGCTCAACAGCCGGCAGAATGATGATTGTGTCATCCACATACTGAATGATAGGATAGTTTGGGTCATGAGAGGGGATTGGTAGGGTTAAAGTCCCTTCAGCCAACATGTGATTAACCACAGATTGCAACAAATCAGCAGCAATAACAAAGAGAATTGGTGATAAAGGATCTCCTTGTCTTACCCCACATTTGCATTGAAACCACTTGCCCGGGATGCCATTCAACAGAACAGAAGAGGTCCCTGATGACAAAATCTCCTTAATCCATCCAATCCATTTGGTGTCAAAACCCTTATGTTTGAGAACCTGAAGAATTACCTCATGCTCAACTGTGTCAAAGGCCTTAGCAAAATCCAATTTTACATGATAATTGGTTTTTTGGACTGCTTGCATTGATGAATATACTCAAAAGCCCAGGCCAAGCAATCTTGTATGGACCTGCTTTTCAGGAAACCATACTGATTCTTGTGTATGCATTTCAATATTAACTTTTGCAAACGATTGGCAAGCAATTTTGTGAGGAATTTCAGGCAAGTATTTTCAAGGAAATCAGCCAAAAATCATCCGACCCCTCTGGTAAGAGCATCTTGGGGATGAGTGTGATCAAAGAGCCATTTATGTTTTCAAGAGACAGTTTGCCATCATAAAAAGCCTGAATTAACTTCAGAAAATCATGCTCAATGATTGGCCAACATTTCTTAACAAACATGCCATTAAAGACATCCGGTCCAAGTGCCCTGTCTGTGGGAAGCTCTTTCAGAACCTTGCTAATCTCATCCTGAGAGAAGGGGGCAGATAGATCATCCAAACCCTCAATGGGATGTAATAACTATGGTAAGTCAAAACCCATGTTAATGCCTTGTGCTTGTCCCATCCGATTTTTAAAAGAGGCCCACAAGATTCCAGCCATCTGTGAATGATCTGATACTGGTTCACCACCATCCACCTTAAGACTAGCAATTGCATTACGTCGCAAACGCTCCGAGGCCATGGCATGGAAGAACTTTGAGTTCTCTTCCCCTACTTTAATATAATGTATGCGCAGTAGGTTCTCATGATGTAGTTTAACAATCTTTCTGAAATTAAATTCTAGAGTAGTAAGTGGCCTCCACTCTTATAGCTAATCAAAATGCAGAATAACCTTGCTGCAATTCATTGTTAACTGCTTGATGAATGAAAAACTTTTACACCATGCCTTTAAATCCATTCTCAGGCGTTTGAACTTTTTTGATATAACCCCCGCAACAGACAAATCAGAAAACACCAGGGCCTCCCAGGAGCACTTGACACAGTCAAAAAACCCTGGCATATCAACCCAAAAAATTTCAAATCGAAAAACCCTAGCCTTGGGTATAGTGGTGTCAATGGAGACAATGCAAGGCACATGATCTGAAGAGGTTTTGGCCAAAGGAAGAACCACTGTGTTGGGATAAACAGAGATCGAATCAAACATTGTGAAGAACCAGTCTAACTGTTCAAGCAATGGTATCTCTTGCATGTTAGACCAAGTAAAACTTCTTCCTTTTAAGGGCAGCTCCAATAAACCCAAATGCCCAATGATCTCATTGAAAAGAAAGATATCATTTACATCTCCCCCGGTAGGTTTCTATTGTCCAGAGACCTAATGAAGTTGAAATCCCCAAGTAGGAGCCAGTGCTCATCTAAAGGTATCTGTAAGTGATAGAGCCAGTTAACAAAATCATCCCGCGGTTGTCCATCACAAGGCCCATAAACTGACACTAAGGTCCAAGTTTCTGCATTGTGCACCGAGGTAAAAGAAACTACTACCCCAAAGCACTTAATTTCGATGAGTTTGCCAGTGAAGATGGAAGAATTCCAAATAACTAGGATCCCTCCAGAAGCCCCAACAGACGGAGCAAAAGCAAAATGATCAAACCGTCTGGGACAGAAAGCCCTGATCTTTGTAATATCAAAATCCTCGCATTTGGTTTTCTGAAGGCAAATGATCGAGCACTGACTCTCTTCTATTTTAGCTGGTACATCCCTCTCCCTGGCCTCTGAATTTAAACCCCGGACATTCCAGCACAAAACATGCCAATTATGAAAGGATGTACTAGCCATAGATAACTATAGAGGAAATATAAAAGAGCCCACAGAATAATAGTGGAGCAACAGTGCCCACAAATTTCAGTACAGCAAATTCAGATATAGCCGCGATCGACAGATGAAGTTCAGACACAGCAGGTAGAGTAACTAGTAACTGATAGCAGCAAAAGATAAAAACTAAATGTCCCACAACGGATCCCCAACCCCCATGAAGATACATGGATTTAATCATCATTGGACACGTCATCACGGGCAGATTTCTTGGGAGGAACCATAAGCTTCTCCTCTGTCAGATCACTAGGTGGGATGCCTAAAGAAATACCAACTGCCTACATCACTGGAATTGGGGTATCTGGGGGCAACTGATGAGCTTGGTACGTGGTCTCCTCCACGGTCACCTTGATCTTCTTGGCTCTCGGGCGTCTCATCGGCGTCGGCTTGATCAGCACAACAGAAACTGGTTTGAAACCACAGGACTTGGCACAACTTTGAGTCATTCCCTGCGTCGAGAAATCCAGAGTGGCATCAACATGAGCCACAGAACGACGAGCACACTTCCTTCCATGGCTCCTCTTACCAAGCGCTGATGGTGTAGGTGTTTTGGAGGCTAAGAACTGAAATTCTGAATTCACTGCTTCACTACCAGAAGGTGAAGCCAGTGTTGCTGGACTTGCAGGGTCAGAAGGTGCATCCAAATCAGCGGAGATTTGCTCAATCATGACTGAAGACTTATGCGGAGGGGTAGAGTCATCACTAATGATGTAGAGGAGGCGCTTCTCATGTTCTGGATGCAGCTCTCTCCTAGGTAACACTGACGGTGGCAATAGCAAACCTGGCAGAGCAGCAGGCACTGTCTTCAGGATAAAATCAGGCACCAAAGACGAGAAAGTTCTTTCCCATATCATCTCTGGGGGTAGCATAGGGCCGTAGACAATCCTCACAATCCCAAGCTGGATCGGGTCCATAGGCACAACGGGATGAAGTAATGGTTGTTGCACTTCCTCCATATCCATTACATTGTCATCAGAATCCAGGGAGGGATTGAGGATCATGGAGTTCTAATCATGGGCTTGTTCAATGACATCAGGCTCTGGCTGCTCCTGCTGGATATCCTGTTGCTCCCAAGGTCCCCAATCAGCATCATGTTGATCATTGTTTCCCCCAACCGTTTGCATTGCCATTATTAGCTTGATTGTGCCCAGGTGGCACTACATTCCAACCCAGTGCAGGATAGGGTGGCATTGCCTAGAATGGTTGAGGTGGGTTCACTCCAGGCATCGGATGAGGGTTGCCATCCAACGACATGGGGTCCTCATCAACTGGTATCATGACCTCGACAAATTCCCCTGTCAAAATGTAACATCCTGCTGTCCAAGAGACGACAGAGCCACCCCAATTGGCAAACTCACGGAAAACAACCGAACGCGGGACAAGTGCATTGTCAGGGAAAGAACACCCGACAATAGAGCAAACTTTGCGATGATCTGTGTCATTCCAATAGTGAAACTGACCAAAGGTGCCCATAGTCTCTGGTAGGCAATGTGTGTTCCTATAATTCAAAGGAACTCCGATGAACATCAGCCATCCAGTCCTATGACCATGAATAGCTCTGAATCCCTCACCCTCATTGTGCGGAATAAATCTGACAAAAAATTCATTGCCCTCCTCATCTAAGCCCAAAGGGAACGGTGGATGCAGAGTAAAAGAAGCACGAACGACAGGGTCCTCCATCTCAAATAAACCAACTCCTTGGAACCAAGTCTGGGCAGAGAGGACTAGAACATGCATAGTTTGTGTCAGAAAATTCAGAACCTGCTCTCTGCGGATGCCAACTGTCGGTGTCAAAATCAGCAGACCTCGGGGTAGGGGGTCCTGAGCTGTGGATCTAGGATCGATGGGGAACAAGGGACGACGAACACAGTGTTTACCCAGGTTCAGGCCCTCTCGAAGAGGTAATACCCTACGTCCTGCTTGATTGTATTGGATGTATGATGTGGTTTACAGAGTAGATCTACCTTGAGATCCGTATGAGCTAAACCCTAAGGTGATGAGGTGATGAATGTAGCTCTAGCCCTAAAGACTAAAAACCCTCGGCTTATATAGACACCGCTAGGGTTTGGGTTACCGAAGATAGATTACAATAAGGGTTTGAAGAGATCCTGCGCCTTCTTGACTTGGAGGGCACACCACGGCTTCATAGATCTCCTGCCATTGTATGGCTCCACTAGTCCAGCCCATGTACAATGGGCCGTCGCCCCGAGGACCCCTTAGTCCATAACTCCCTCAGTAGCCCCCGAACTTGCCTCCAATGCCAAGACTTGTATCCGATATCCATTCATCCGACCAGTATTCGACTTGCTGGGCGAGTTCTTCAGTATGTCTCTCCCATGTTCGGAACCAAGCGATGTCCAAAATCTGAAACGGCAGTTTTGCTTAACACCGAAGATAATAATAAAAAATAATGCTCAAGCGCAAATGATGCCTTCATCTGACAACTTTTTCTCTTTCAACGAAGATTCGCTTCCGGCCATAACGCCAAGTAGTTACTATTTCTTGAAGCACGGCTCGAGGCCGACGCCACGTTTGGCACGTCCCCTCGAGGTGGAGATCGTGTCCTGCTTTTCGGGGAATATGGTTAATGATTTCGATTCCCCTCCCCGCTCATAACGTCACGGGCATATCGGGAAGCGGAGAAGCCAACGGCATTGAAAAGGAAATCCCAGGCCTGTCATCGGCCTATAAAGGGGGTGTTGTTATAGTCTGCATCCCACACCTTCTTCCACCTCCCGCTCACGCAGATCCTTAGAGCTCTAGCGCCCCTTTCCTCTGCTTCCACGGCGAATCCCTTTTTGCCTCCTTCGACCATGGCTGGATCCGGAGCCAATGGGAAGTGGGAGTCCTCCAGTGTCACCGAGGGGGACATCCTGAAGCTGAAGGAGGCCAGCTATTTGCCGGCCAATGTTGCTCATCGGGCCCCCGATGAGGGCCAGATCATCCCCACGCCCCAGCCGGGCGAGAGGATCATGTTTCTTCCCCATTTTCTTAGGGGGCTAGGATTTCCCATGCACCCCTTCGTGCGGGGGCTGATGTTCTTCTACGGGCTAGATTTTCACGATCTAGCCCCCAATTCCCTCCTCCACATTTCGACCTTCATTGTCTTCTGTGAAGCGCTCCTTCGAGTTCAGCCACACTTCGGTTTATGGCTGAAGGTGTTCAACGTCAAGCCCAAGGTGGTTGGCAGCGAGCATGCGGACTGTGCAGGGGCCATGATTAGTAAATTGACACGGGTCCAGTGGCCGGACGGCCACTTCATCGACACCATCCGGATGTGGCAAAAGGAGTGGTTTTACACCATCGAGCCGAGGGAGGCCGCATGGGGAGCGGCCCCCTGCATTCAGGTCTGGACCCCCTACTAGATTGGCCTCATGGACCACCAAGAGCCCGGACTGGGGGGTGTGTCGCTCACACGAAGGCGTTACAGAAACGCATTGACAACATACTAGAGACCGGCACGAAACTGGTCGACGTGGTCCAGATCATGCTCCACCGTCGGCTCCTCCCTTGCCAGGAGAGGGCCAAGCCTATGTGGGAGCATGAGCCCGAGGATCCGGCCACCGTGCGACACCTCTACGGCATGACTCCTGACAAAATATGGGGCCAACTATTCCAGCCCCAGAAGGAGTGGCCGGTCGAGGGGAAGGACATCAGTCTCGACGCCGCAAACCCCCCAAGGGAGGTGAGCGGCATTTTTCTTCGAGGAGTGTTCAGATATTCATACCATGTTTGATTCGGTCTAACCTTGTTATGCGGATTTTGCAGGGCTGGCTCGCCAAGGCCAAGAAGATCAGTGGCCCGGCGCCACTGCCAGAAGAGCCCCTATCAGAGCAGCTGGAAAAGCTGCTGGTCGTAGTGCCTTATAAGGCGCCCGTCAAGAAGGGCAAGAAAGAAGTGCCGGAGGCCAGGGAGGGCCTCTGTCGCAAGGTTTGTCCGGGCAACCGGTCCGGAGACGCTGCAGCCTCATCCGTGCAGGAGGGGGATGAGGACGAGGAGGAAAGCGCCTCCTCGCACTCGAAGAAGAGGGCGGCGTCCAGCAACATCGATGAGGTTCAACCTCCTCAAGCCCGAAAGAGACGGTGCCGGCCCAAGCTGGTTCTGTCCGACAGTTCGAACTCCGACAAGGAGTCCGAAGCGTCTAAGAAGGTTCTGGAGAAGGATTCCAGGGTCAATCCCCCAGCGGCCAGGTACGCACCACGATGATTTCAATTGCTTTATGCTTTTAGTAGTCCCTGATAGAACGCAGATTGATTGTTTTTCTAATGGTGCAGCCCTCTGCATGGCCACCCCACCGAGGAGATCACTTCGGGGACGTCTCTGCCCGCCGAACTGGCGGACAGTGGCTCACGCTCGGCACCCCCTCCAATCGCATAAGAAGTTGGGGAGGTGGTGTCACGGAAGACCCCTCCTCCCCCGAACACGAGGGAGGAGGTCGATGCTACCATGGCCGAGGCCGACGCCTCGGTCATTGAAGACCAGGGGGATGATTCCCCCTGGCCAACACGGGGAGGGAGTTAGACCATCCGGACCCTCTCAGCCACTCGCTCCTGAGCCCCCAAGACCCTCGATGGCACGGGCTCCCCCTTCCGGTAGCGAAGGGGTCGGGTGAACAACTTCGTCATCGTTAATGGGCACCGCCCTCTTATGAGTGCGATCATGCAAGGTGTTCAGCCTATCCAGTCCGGACTGAACGTTGTTGTCCAAGGCCTTCTAACAGGCTTTGAGGTAAGGCAAGTAATGCTCTTTCCTCATAATGTGGATGTAATTTATAGTTCGGGTAGGCGTATACATAATAGCCCCCGAGACTCTACAAGGACTTCGAAGAAAAACTGCAGAGGATCAAATTTGGTTGGCCGGTTAATGATGTCGACATTTATTTTGCTAATGCAGGCATCTTCCATGGCCGCGTCTGCTAATGCCGCGGCGCTATAGGAGATGAATCGAAAGCTCAAGCTTTCTGATAAAGAGCTTGACCTTGTCAACCAACATCTTGACGAGGCGCAAGGTAAGCCCTGTGAGAAGATGTGTACTTTGCTTGACACCGGATATTGATCATCCAGACTGTATGCTAATCCTTTATCTTGATGATCCTATAGCTGCTGCCGCCGAGGTTGAGGGATTGAAGGAGGCCCTTAAGAAATCTGAAGCCGAGGCGGCCGCGAAGAAGACGGCCGCTGAGAAGGCGGTGGCCGAGCTTGAGAAAGCCAAGCTTGCTGCTGAGCAGGACGAGGCTCGAGTGACCGAAGTCCAAGTGGAGCTCCAGGATGCCGCCAAGAAGATGGAGGCCCATGAGAAGGGGTAGGAGGAGCAATCTTCCTGGCTATACAAGGCAGAGAAGGAGCTCCAGGAGGCAAGGACTGACGTGCGAGGTGTCCGGGAGAAGCTCCGCCAAGCCGCGCAAATTGCAAATGGTAAGAAATACTTACTGCAGAGTGTGTTCGGAGGGAACAGGTTTCCCCTGCTGACACGGGTCTGGCACTCCGCAGGCGTCTTCACTGAACTTCCGAATAATGTGGCGGCCGCAGTGAGGCACTATGCCACCCTCGAGGAGGACTCCACGCAACGGCTCTTCTGGTCACAGTTTCCGGACTCCGAGCGCCCTCCCCTTCTAAGCGATCAAATGAAGCAGCTTATGGAGATGCATCGGATGTCCGAGCTGGCCGTGAAAGACCTCTGTGTTAGTTTGTGTCCTGCCGAGCCCCATCCGGACACCTACTTCGGCCTTGTGCAGAAGCTGCGGGAGGCACCGCTCCGGATTGACGCCGTCAAGCGGTCAACATGCCTTGAGGGGGCGAGGCTTGCATTCGCGAAGACCATGGTGCATTGGCCAAGGATTAATCCAATGGAGATGGCCACTGGTCCTCCGCCCAAGGGGAAGGAGCATCACCGCCCCGAGCAGTATTTCGCGCAGGTGATGACCGGTGCGCGGGAGATAGAGGGCCAGTGTTTGAAAGATGTAATGCTTGAGTGATTGTATTACGTGTGTACCAAGTGGACCTTATGCTTTATTATGCATCTGCCTGACTTGTTTTATATTGTCATGATTTAATTTTGACTCATGTGTGGCCGTATGTTTATTCTGAAAGCTACTAGTCGTCCGCTTCAGCCCCCAAGTGAATATCATGAGGGGTGTTTCGTCTCCGCACTGTTACCCTTAGCCAACATCTTGGTGCCCGAAGGTGGTAGTGCGGGAGCGAAACCAGGCAATCGGGCTATTCAGTTTTATTGCTTCCACTTAGCCGTAGGAGCTTGACGGTGGGGACTAGGGACTAGCCCCCGGTGTATTGTGATGTACTTGGGGATCAAACCTGCCTTTTCCGATCACATGGTTTGTGTTAAGACGAGCCCTTCATGTGACATGAGGAAATCGCCAATGATTTGTAGAGTCAAACCTCATCATCGGATCGCAGACCAGTTCGCGCTTACTATGATGGTCAATTTTCGGCTTTTTCCTCCTGAGGTACTTGACCGGGCAAACCAGAAGTACAATCGTAGGGGTTCTCCCTTTGCTCCCTTAGCCGAACGTGCGAAACATAAGAGGCAAACACATGAGCTGGGCAACCCAACTATTGACCCAAGGCATAGTTCGGAACAGATGCATATAGTGCAATATCCGAGACGCCGAAAACCTAACGGAAAGCAGTGTCAGACTTGAAGATATTGAGCTGATATATAAATCGAACTCTTGACTAGTAAATATATTTTCATGCCGGGCTGTTCGAAGAGCGAGGAGAGAATCGGAAAGGGAATAGACAAGTCACAGGATGCGGATAGCCGAACACCATAAAGGGTATTTTTATTATTTCTCGTAAGCTCGGGACGTCTATCCGTACAATTCAAACTGTGAAGGCAGTACTTGTGAAAGAAAAAGAAAGTTTACATAGTAAAGATTGACGCAGGGCCTTGATGCGTGAGTTGAAACCTTCACTGTGCCCTGTTGCACGTCTGCGTCTTTGCTTCTGATAGGTGCGGGTTTGGACCTTCGATGAGACCTTGATGGGCGAGGACCCTGCCGATGAAGCTTTATGCTTGGGGGTATCCGGAATTGGTCCCCGGGTTGTCCGGAGACGAAGTAATTTTGAAGTTCGGTTTAACCGAACATGCAATTCGGATTTATTAATATCCTCCCGGCTGCCCATGGTATTTTGAGTGCGAAGTTGTGCTGACGAGGCACGTGGAGCATGAAGAATGTGGGCGTGCCGTGGGGTGCGTATCCCTATTTGCGGCGAACGCATGTGGGTTCCCATGACGGGGAACGGGTTCAAACCCGTTTACTTTTGTCGCCGGCCTTTACGGCTGGTCGGCATCCGGGCCTATATGGGCCGGTGTGGTCTTCGGCCGCTAGGGCCGTAGTGTGCTCTTCGGTTCGAAGTGAGCGTTCTGTGTTGCTGTTGATAGTTATGACACCCGAGGGACCAGGCATCTTCAACTTGAGGTATGCGTAATGCAGAACGACATTGAATTTGGTGAACGCTGTTCGGCCGAGGAGGGCATGATAGCCACTGCGAAAAGGTGCAATATTGAAGATCAAGTCCTCGCTTCGGAAGTTATCTGGAGATTCGAACACTACTTCTAGCGTCACGGTGCCGGTGCAGCGGGCCTCCACTCCCGGAATGACCAACTTAAAGGTGGTGTTACTGGGTTAAATCCTAGAAGGATCAATCCCCATTTTCCTCATAGTATCTTCATATATCAGATTGAGGCTGCTACCTCCGTCCATTAGGACTCCAGTGAGGTGGAATCCATCGATGATGGGGTCTAGCACTAGGGCTACGGGCCCTCCATGGCGTATGCTGGTGGGATGGTCCTAGCGATCGAATGTGATCGAGCAAGCTGACCATGGATTGAACTTCTGCGCTACTGGCTCGACGGAGTATACGTCTCGTAGTGCTCGCTTCCTCTCCTTCTTCGGTATATGGGTTGCGTAAATCATGTTTACCGTCTTGACCTCGGAAGGGAAGGGTTTCTGGCCTCCACTATTCGGCTTGCGGGGCTCATCATCGTCCTCGCTTCGTGGGCTTTTGCCCGAGTCTTCGGCTGTGAGTTTGCCGGCCTGTTTAATCACCCAACAATTTCAGTTGGAGTGGTTGGCGGGCATCTCTGATGTGCCGTGGAACTGACAAGGCCTGTCCAGAATTGTGTCTAGTCTAGATGGGCCGTCATTGTTGCCTTTAGGGGCTTTCTTTCTGGGTCCGGACTTCTGGTTTCAGAATACGTCATTTACTGACGTATCCTCGCTCTCGCCGTCATTGTGGCAACATTTATTCTTGCTACGTTGGGGCTTTCCATTTCCGTCCCAAACCTCGGAGGTACCGGGTGTGTTTGGGTTGGTGTTCTTGCGAGCAAGCCAACTGTCCTCGCCTGTGCAAAAGCGGGTCATGAGAGAGGTGAGGGCTGCCATAGTTCTTGGTTTGTCCTGGCCAAGCTGTCGTAGGAGCCATTCGTCCTTGACACTATGTTTGAAGGCGGCCAAGGCTTCGGCATCCGGACAGTCGACAATCTGGTTTTCTTGGTCAGGAATCGATTCCAAAATTGTCGGGCAGACTCTCCGGGTAGTTGTGTGATGCGATTTAGGTCAACAGCATCCGGAGGCCGAACATAGGTGCTCTGAACGTTTGCTCAAAAAGCGTCCTCAAGCTCTTCCTAGCAGCCTATAGAGTCTTCGGGAAGGCTGTTCAACCAGTGCCGAGCTGGACCTTTAAGTTTTAGCGGCAGATATTTAATGGCGTGGAAGTCATCTCCTCGTGCCATGTGGATGTGGAGGAGGAAATCCTCTATCCATACGGCTGGATCTGTAGTTCCGTCGTATGATTTGATGTTCACAGGCTTGGAGCCTTCTAGGAATTGGTGTTGCATCACCCTCTCTGTAAAAGCACAGGGGGTACGCAGCACCCCGAATTCGGGCTACATCGCGTCGGAGGTCTTCGGCCCTCCGAGCCTGCTGCTGCTGCCAGATTCTATCATTTCGGTTTAGCCGATCATAGTATCCTTCCCGATAAGCAGGCGGGTCTTCTCTGGGTCCGTAGATGGACCTGGTACGGCCTCCTCAAGCGTCTAGGTCATGGCGGAGGTCGTACTCATAAATGGGCTACACTTGATCCTTGCCGTGATGGCGAGGTGGGGCGGCTGGTTGTTCAGCCTCGTCAGCTTCCCTGTCCCGCCCTCTTGGTGGGTGGTCCGGCTGTTCGGCGTTTGTATATGTTGGACGTGTTGGCTCTATGGCCTTGTCGTCAAACTAGGGCAATAGCCTTCGCTTGGGTTAACTCATGGTTGGCTGTTCGCGGCCGTACCCCTCTTCGGTAGCTAGGACTTTAGTCCATCGGTCGTTGAGGGTGTCTTGTTCGGCTTTCATTTTGCGTTTTTGTTTCTTTAGGCTGCGGGCGGTGGCTGAAAGCCTCCGCTTGAACCGTTCCTGCTCTAGAGGGTCTTCGGGGACGATGAAATCGTCCTCCCCAAGACTGGCCTCCTCTTCAGAGAGTGGGAGGTAGTTGCTATCCTCAGAGTCGTCGGGGTTTTCTGAATTGAGCGGGTCCTCCTGCCCCGCGGGGTCATCCTGATGATGTTCGAAGGCTGCGTCTCCAGCGAGGTCATCCGTATTATTTACGGTGCTGTTCTCTGCAGAGTCCATGTTGCTCGCATGGCTTCAACGTGGCTTTGATCGACGGCGCTGTTTTCGGCGTTTGGCTGGCTCATCTCTGGGCTTGCCTCGCTCTTGATTAGGAGTGTCGTCGCCGTTCTTGGGGTATCCACCATGTAAATGTCGTAGGTGGATGTGGCCGACCAGCGGCCGATGACCGGGGGGGGGGGGGTAACATTGGCATTGGTCGTGGCTCCGTCCTCCTCATCCATGTATACGGCGTTCTCCGAATTATAGTCTAGCATATCGGTTAAGTCATTGATAGTGGCTACCAAGTGGGTGGTAGGTGGGACGCAAAATTCCCTATGGTACACCTCAAAGGGTTGATGATTGAAGGCGGAGGGCGGGTCCTCCTGGATGGTCATATTCTGAATTCAGTCCAGTGCCTCATTTATCATTGCGAGGGTCGCCGAACTCGAGGGTTCTGGGCTTGATTCCAGCGTAACAGAGTGAGGGAAATCAATGCCCTGGCCGATCGTTGGTTTTCGCTGGCCGTGTTGAGCTCGGTATGCGGAGCCCGAACCTTGAAGGGGTCCAGGACGTCACTGGAGGTCAGGGACGGGCTTTGGTCCTTGCTTGTGGTTTCCCCGTCGGGGTTCGAGATCGAGCTACTTTGGGCTGGGGGTGAGCCCTGGCCATTGGCTACCTCTTTGACGTAAGGGCTCATGGCCAGGCGAGCATTGTGAAAGGAAGGTTCGGCCAAGATTGACTCTTGGCCTCTGCCTCCTGATTCTACCTTGGAGGTCGAGGATAGATTTCCCGCAGTCATGATGTGTCCGGACGGAGGTGGAGTTTGGCCCCCACTTGAAGCGCAGCTCTCCTGGTTCGAAGCTGTTGAGGCCGATCCGTAGATCGGATCGGAAAGGGACTCCGAAGCGGGCGTGTCGAATGTGCGGGAGGGGGAAGTGAATCCGCTGAAAACCAGATCGCCCCGTGTGTACGCAACATATTCCAGACCACTGAATTGAATTCGGTGTCCGGGGGCGAAGGCATCGATCTGACTTAGATGACTAGTGGGGTTGGCATGCAGCTCGATGCTGCCAAACGCGAAGAGTTGCCCGGGGACGAAGAAGTCCCCAGATCCGATGCCTTCTCCTATGGCCAGGCGGGCAATCGATCCTTCTGGCGACCCCACAGCAGAACTCTCAATGAAAGCACCAATGTCGGTGTCAAAACCGGTAGACCTCGGGGTAGGGCGTCCCGAGCTGTGGATCTAGGATCGATGGGGAACAAGGGACGACGAACATAGTGTTTACCGAGGTTCAGGCCCTCTCGAATAGGTAATACCCTACGTCCTGCTTGATTGTATTGGATGTATGATGTGGTTTACAGAGTAGATCTACCTTGAGATCCGTATGAGCTAAACCCTAAGGCGATGAGGTGATGAATGTAGCTCTAGCCCTAAAGACTAGTAACCCTCGGTTTATATGGACACCGGTAGGGTTAGGGTTACCGAAGATAGATTACAATAAGGGTTTAAAGAGATCCTGCGCCTTCTTGACTTGGAGGGCACATGATGAGGACATCAATACCATTGTTACACCCACAGCCCCTGCTTCTATACATACTGGACCAATTACTAGAGCTCGCGCACGCCAATTAAAATATCAGGTACTTTCGTTTCTTGGTAATGATTCTAAAGTTCATGAGAATATGATGCTGCCTAAATTGGATACATTTGTTTTGCTTACAAATGAAGGGCCTAGCTTGGACAAGAAAGAGGAACCTTGGAGCAAGTTCAAGCATGGAGATGATGGCATGCACAAGGGGAACAAGAACGGAGTTACAAGTGATGATTTCAGGACTTTGAAGCCACCATAATGAGTGCAGGAAGCCTTGGACGAAATATACAAGATGTCACTTCATAAATTTCGTCCAGAGGCTATTATAGGTGCTGCGTCACCTTATTATTGGGCCAGGCCCATGTAATTTCGAAATACTTGAGTATAGCCTGTTTTTAGAGTCCGTATGTGTGGGGAAACAAGAGATAGGGTTGGTTTCGGACCCCTCCTTCAAGGGCCACGAAATCCCCTCCTCTTCCTCCATATATACAGCCCTTAGGGCACCGTTTAGACTTTGGGTTTTGTTTAGATTAAAAGTTCGCCATAGCTGCAACTTCGCGTACTTCGTTTGTGTTCAACGACCAGACCAAGACGTCACAGAACCCCACCTTGATCAATAAAGCTTTCATCTTATATTCGCAATATCCAGATTGCAAATCTTAGTTTCTTGCTTGTTCTTCGTTTGCTTGCAGGAGATAGACCCTCGTGGTCAGGTTGATTGTGCTCCGGCGTGGTCAATAACCTCTCGGAGTTGGTTTAGCGATTGCTAAGGCGCGACGTCCTCGCACGTTCGTAGTCGGATCGTCAAAGTCTACTCCACCAAAAACGATAGCTATCATCTCATCGAAAGATCGGGACACCCTCGCCTCTATCATTACCCTTCTTGTGTTTAATGACATAAGGGAAAGTCTCAATAAATTCAACCCATTTAGCATGTCTACGGTTCAGTTTTGCTTGACTTTTAATGTGTTTCAAAGATTCATGATCAGAATGTATAACAAATTCTTTGGGCCATAAATAATGTTGCCATGTTTCTAAGGTCCGAACAAGAGCATATAATTCTTTATCATAAGTAGAATAGTTCAGACTAGGCCCACTCAATTTTTCAGAAAAGTATGCAACAGGTTTGCCATCTTGTAATAAAACACCTCCTAATCCAATTCCACTAGCATCACATTCAAGCTCAAAAGTCTTATTAAAATCAGGAAGTTGGAGTAAAGGAGCATGTGTCAACTTATCTTTCAATACCGTGAAGGCTTCTTCCTGTGAGGTACCCCAAACAAAAGGCACATCCTTCTTTGTAAGCTCATTGAGAGGTGCAGCAATGGGGCTGAAATCTCTCACAAAACGCCTATAGAAACCAGCGAGTCCAAGAAAACTCCTCACTTGAGTGACCGTTTTGGGCTGTGGCCAACTCTCAATAGCTTCAATCTTGGCTTTATCAACTTCAATTCCCTGTGGAGTAACAACATAGCCAAGAAAAGATACTCGGTCGGTGCAAAAGGTGCACTTCCCAAGGTTACCAAACAAACGTGCATCACGTAAAGCAATAAAAACAGCACGTAAATGTTCCAAATGTTCCTCCAAAGATCTGCTATAAATAAGTATATCATCAAAATAGACTACCACAAATCGTCCAATGAAAGCACGTAAAACTTCGTTCATTAATCTCATGAAAGTACTAGGTGCATTAGTTAACCCAAAAGGCATGACTAACCACTCATATAAACCGAACTTAGTTTTAAATGCTGTTTTCCATTCATCTCCCAATTTCATACGAATTTGATGGTATCCACTACGCAAATCAACTTTGGAGAATATTGTAGAGCCACTCAATTCATCAAGCATATCATCTAGCCTAGGAATAGGATGACGATAACGAATAGTAATATTATTAATGCCTCTACAATCAACACACATACGCGACGTACCATCCTTTCTTGGCACTAGTATAATAGGAACAGCACAAGGACTAAGAGATTCGCGTATATAACCTTTGTCGAGCAGCTCCTGTACTTGACGCATAATCTCCTTCGTCTCCTCTGGATTGGTACGGTATGGCGCACGGTTTGGCAACGAAGCACCGGGAATTAAGTCAATCTGATGCTCAATCCCGCGAATAGGTGGTAATCCCGGTGGCACGTCTTGTGGAAAGACGACAGCGAACTCCTGCAAAATGTTAGTGACCGCAGGAGGCAAAGAGGAAGGCACGTCCTCGAATGAAAATAACGCCTCTTTGCACACAAAAGCATAGCAAACAGAATTGCTGAAATCTAGATCATCAATATCAGATTTGGTGGCAAGTAAGCATGCACTTTTCAATTTAATTTCAGAAGCAACACTAGATGGTTTATTATTAGGCTTCATTTGTTGCTCAAATTCTTTTGCCACAATCTGATTTTCACTCTTATTTTTCTCCTGTTTTGCTTTACTAGCTCTATTAATATCATCTTTCAAAATAGAATCAGGAGTCATAGGAAGCAAAGTAATATGTTTATCCTTATGAACAAGAGTATACTGATTGTTTCTACCATGGTGTACAGAATTTTTATCAAGTAATAATGAACATGCTTGCATGGGTACCACATCACAATCAACATAATCAGCATATGTAGATGATAGAGGCGAGGGTGTCCCGATCTTTCGATGAGATGATAGCTATCGTTTTTGGTGGAGTAGACTTTGACGATCCGACTACGAACGTGCGAGGACGTCGCGCCTTAGCAATCGCTAAACCACCTCCCAGAGGTTATTGACCACGCCGGAGCACAATCAACCTGACCACGAGGGTCTATCTCCTGCAAGCAAACGAAGAACAAGCAAGAAACTAAGATTTGCAATCTGGATATTGTGAATATAAGATGAAAGCTTTATTGATCAAGGTGGGGTTCTGTGACGTCTTGGTCTGGTCGTTGAACACAAACGAAGTACGCGAAGTTGCAGCTATGGCGAACTTTTAATCTAAACAAAACCCAAAGTCTAAACAGTGCCCTAAGGGCTGTATATATGGAGGAAGAGGAGGGAATTTCGTGGCCCTTGAAGGAGGGGTCCGAAACCAACCCTATCTCTTGTTTCCCCACACATACGGACTCTAAAAACAGCCTATACTCAAGTATTTCGAAATTACATGGGCCTGGCCCAATAATATGGTGACGCAGCACCTATAATAGCCTCTGGACAAAATTTATGAAGTGACATCTTGTATATTTCGTCCAAGGCTTCCTGCACTCATTATGGTGGCTTCAAAGTCCTGAAATCATCACTTGTAACTCCGTTCTTGTTCCCCTTGGGCATGCCATCATCTCCATGCTTGAACTTGCTCCAAGGTTCCTCTTTCTTGTCCAAGCTAGGCCCTTCATTTGTAAGCAAAACAAATGTATCCAATTTAGGCAGCATCATATTCTCATGAACTTTAGAATCATTACCAAGAAACGAAAGTACCTGATATTTTAATTGGCGTGCGCGAGCTCTAGTAATTGGTCCAGTATGTATAGAAGCAGGGGTTGTGGGTGTAACAATGGTATTGATGTCCTCATCATGCTGGATTTGTGTTCCGAACTCTGCTCTTCCACCAGGATATGCACCGAGGCCATCCTATGTGGTGCCTCGTCCAGTTCAGCCGTATGCTCCACCCAGGCCTATTGGTGGACCGCCTGCCAATGTGGGTCCACATCCTATTTCATGTACTTGCGTCACATGTGGAGAGCCAGGACACTATGCACGTGACTGCTCTTAGGCCAGTTATGCTCCACCCTAGTTTGAGAAGTCTATTAGCCGTGGTAAGCCATCAGGCAAGATGATCAGTGCCAAGCCAGCTCCCACCCAGCTGTTGAAGCTCATGATGATCCGGATGTCGTTCTTGGTACACTCCTTGTCAATTGCCATCCAGCATCAGTTCTATTTGATGCTAGAGCATCTAACTCCTTCATTTCTGAAAGCTATGTAGCTTGCACAACATGTCATTTTTTGATATGCCCTCCCCACTAGTCATTCAAACTCCTGGATACAAATGACAAACTTCTAGTGTAAGCCATGGTAATGAAATCCTTGTTGACAGACTTGTATTCCTTGCATCACTTATAGCCCTAATGATGAGGACATCAATACCATTGTTACACCCACAGCCCCTGCTTCTATACATACTGGACCAATTACTAGAGCTCGCGCACGCCAATTAAAATATCAGGTACTTTCGTTTCTTGGTAATGATTCTAAAGTTCATGAGAATATGATGCTGCCTAAATTGGATACATTTGTTTTGCTTACAAATGAAGGGCCTAGCTTGGACAAGAAAGAGGAACCTTGGAGCAAGTTCAAGCATGGAGATGATGGCATGCACAAGGGGAACAAGAACGGAGTTACAAGTGATGATTTCAGGACTTTGAAGCCACCATAATGAGTGCAGGAAGCCTTGGACGACATATACAAGATGTCACTTCATAAATTTCGTCCAGAGGCTATTATAGGTGCTGCGTCACCTTATTATTGGGCCAGGCCCATGAAATTTCGAAATACTTGAGTATAGGCTATTTTTAGAGTCCGTATGTGTGGGGAAACAAGAGATAGGGTTGGTTTCGGACCCCTCCTTCAAGGGCCACGAAATCCCCTCCTCTTCCTCCATATATACAGCCCTTAGGGCACCGTTTAGACTTTGGGTTTTGTTTAGATTAAAAGTTCGCCATAGCTGCAACTTCGCGTACTTCGTTTGTGTTCAACGACCAGACCAAGACGTCACAGAACCCCACCTTGATCAATAAAGCTTTCATCTTATATTCGCAATATCCAGATTGCAAATCTTAGTTTCTTGCTTGATCTTCGTTTGCTTGCAGGAGATAGACCCTCGTGGTCAGGTTGATTGTGCTCCGGCGTGGTCAATAACCTCTCGGAGTTGGTTTAGCGATTGCTAAGGCGCGACGTCCTCGCACGTTCGTAGTCGGATCGTCAAAGTCTACTCCACCAAAAACGATAGCTATCATCTCATCGAAAGATCGGGACACCCTCGCCTTTATCAAGTGGTATCAGATTTCCAGGTTGCTCGGTGAGATTTTACAGTTTTTCGTAGTTTAGATCGAGTCTGTTCTTCATACCTACAGTCCACGAAAAAGCCAAAAAAAAATTAGGGTTAGTTCATCATATCCGAACCAATCTGAGCCTTTGCATAATCTTTTTAGGGTTTTTGCTTTGTTGAATTTGCGGTTGCATTGTCGTGTCTAGTTGCTGGTCTTAGCGTCTAGTCCTTAGAGTTTCGAGTTCTGTCACAGTTTGTCATGCCGCCGCCGCACCATATACCACCACCGCTGCCATATACCACCACCGCTGCCATATCCTACCACCGCTGCCATATACCATCACCGCAGCCATATTCTACCACCATATATCCACCACCAATCTGAGTTCTTTTTATATTAGATTTGTTTTCGAGACCCATCTATTTTCCGATTCGTGTTTCCTTGCCTGAGTAGGATTCGGAAAAAAAAAATCGAGACCCCCGGGCAGTTTTTAGGTCAAAATTTTGGCAGTCAAAAATATTTTTTCCCTATCCTATTTTTAGGTCCCAGGGAGCGTTTTGAGACACTCGCCATCACAGTGATTTTTTGTCGCACTTTTTCGTCGTCGCTGCCCTGATTTCCGAAAAAAAAAATGTCAAAAAAAATTTCATGCCAATCCTGATAGTTTGACTTGGGAAGAGTTTTGAGACACTCGCCATTATAGTGATTTTTTTTGCAAAAAAAAAAAGGAGCGAAAAAAAAAGAGTGCAAAAAAAAACCAATTTTTTTTTAGAGTGTGCTCTTCCCTTGTTTATGTGCCGCGCCGTGATTTTGTTAGTGTTCTAGGCTCGCGTCTCTAGTACGGTCTAGCCTAGGACCAGCACAGTACCGTCGTTGAGCGTTTATTCAACTTTGCATCTCTGAATTGATTATTGCTGACCCTTTTTGCTACCATATCATAAGCCTTCCCAGCACCACATACATCTACGTCGTGCGTTTGACACCACCTGGCAATCGCTCTGTCCAATCTTTAAGAGTTTTGACTACAACGGTTGCCGATCACCACCTGCTGCTGGGTAAGAACTGGTAAGCATTTGAGATTCGCTTGACGGTTTTGTGATACACCACCACCACCACTTCCTAGTAGTCTGTAGGATCATATTCTTGTGTGTTTCTATTGCTGCTAACCATGGCAGGATCACAAGCCGATGAGACTGATTGGGAGAACATGACGAACAAACAGCTACATGATAAATTTCAGCAAATGATGAGTGGACAGGTGCAAGATGTGCTAAACAGATTTGAAGAGGCCATGGAGAAGATAGACGGAATTGAGAAGACGTTCGAAACAAAGCTCGATAACAAGTTTAATGAATTGCTCGCGCGTCTTCCACAACCACCGCCGGCTGCACCTGTCGCACCTCTACAACAACAACAACGTTGCCTTCCAAATCAAGTGGGACGAGCACAGCGCGTTCCCCTTGAGCCTGGTCAAACTTCTGGTGTCGCTGCACCTACTGTTGATGCTTCTATGGCTCCTGCTGCCGCTGAGGAGGACGATTATGCGGGCGATTACGAGGATGAGGTTGATCAAAATCAGAACTACGTGCAACCACCACCACCAGGTCGTCCACATGCAAATAATCGCAATGGTAGGGCTGCATTACCAGCTCAGGTACAAGATCATGACCATCTTCCTAAACTGAAATTGAATATTCCACCATTTGAGGGTAGATATGTTCCTGATATATATCTTACTTGGGAGTTAGAAACTGAACAACGTTTTACATGTTTACAATATCCCGAGGAGAGACGTGTTGCTGCTGCTGTTTGTGCTTTTACTAGTTTTGCATGTGTATGGTGGTCTGAACATTGTAGATTATATCCTATTCCAACTACTTGGGCTGCTTTGAAAACTGCTATGCGTACTCGTTGGGTTCCACCATATTATCAACGTGAATTACTTCAAAAATTGCAGCGCTTAAGACAAGGAAAAAATTCTGTAGAAGAATATTATCAGGAATTACAAACTGGCATGATTAGATGTGGTATTGTTGAGGAGAATGAAGCTATGCTTGCACGTTTTATGGGTGGATTAAATAGAGAGATTTAGACCATTCTAGAGTATAAGGAGTATAATAATATCACTCGTTTATTCCATCTTGCTTGTAAAGCTGAATGTGAAGTGCAGGATCGACAGGCATTGGCGCGGACTAACTTTTCTGCAGGTCGACCTTCATCGTGGACACCGCGTGCATCCTCTACTTCCACACATTCTATTGCACCGACACCTCCATCAGCTGCCACCTCCAGCCGTGATACAAGGAAGCAGGCACAACCACCACTATCTGCCAAGAGCACACCTACCGGGCCTGCACAGAGTTCTTCTTCTTCCACCATCTGCCATGATTGCTACTGAGGATGGTGGGTATGAGTCCGCTAGTGATTATGATGAGGAGACTTTGGCTCTTATTACAAGTGAAGAACACGGTGGAGATGATTCTGATCATGAGACGCAATACATGGCTCCTGAAGACGGTGACATGTATGAATGTTTAGTTGCTCAACGTGTTTTGAGTGTGCAGGTCACACAAGCTGAGCAAAATCAGAGGCATAATTTGTTCCATACAAAGGGAGTTGTGAAGGAACGTTCTGTTCGCGTCATCATAGATGGAGGGAGCTGCAACAACTTGGCTAGCATGGAGATGGTGGATGATGAGGACATCAATACCATTGTTACACCCACAGCCCCTGCTTCTATACATACTGGACCAATTACTAGAGCTCGCGCACGCCAATTAAATTATCAGGTACTTTCGTTTCTTGGTAATGATTCTAAAGTTCATGAGAATATGATGCTGCCTAAATTGGATACATTTGTTTTGCTTACAAATGAAGGCCCTAGCTTGGACAAGAAAGAGGAACCTTGGAGCAAGTTCAAGCATGGAGATGATGGCATGCACAAGGGGAACAAGAACGGAGTTACAAGTGATGATTTCAGGACTTTGAAGCCACCATAATGAGTGCAGGAAGCCTTGGACGAAATATACAAGATGTCACTTCATAAATTTCGTCCAGAGGCTATTATAGGTGCTGCGTCACCTTATTATTGGGCCAGGCCCATGTAATTTCGAAATACTTGAGTATAGGCTGTTTTTAGAGTCCGTATGTGTGGGGAAACAAGAGATAGGGTTGGTTTCGGACCCCTCCTTCAAGGGCCACGAAATCCCCTCCTCTTCCTCCATATATACAGCCCTTAGGGCACCGTTTAGACTTTGGGTTTTGTTTAGATTAAAAGTTCGCCATAGCTGCAACTTCGCGTACTTCGTTTGTGTTGAACGACCAGACCAAGACGTCAGAGAACCCCACCTTGATCAATAAAGCTTTCATCTTATATTCGCAATATCCAGATTGCAAATCTTAGTTTCTTGCTTGTTCTTCGTTTGCTTGCAGGAGATAGACCCTCGTGGTCAGGTTGATTGTGCTCCGGCGTGGTCAATAACCTCTCGGAGTTGGTTTAGCGATTGCTAAGGCGCGACGTCCTCGCACGTTCGTAGTCGGATCGTCAAAGTCTACTCCACCAAAAACGATAGCTATCATCTCATCGAAAGATCGGTCACCCTCGCCTCTATCAAGTGGTATCAGATTTTCAGGTTGCTCGGTGAGATTTTACAGTTTTTCGTAGTTTAGATCGAGTCTGTTCTTCATACCTACAGTCCACGAAAAAGCCAAAAAAAATTTAGGGTTAGTTCATCATATCCGAACCAATCTGAGCCTTTGCATAATCTTTTTAGGGTTTTTTCATTGTTGATTTTGCGGTTGCATCGTCGTGTCTAGTTGCTGGTCTTAGCGTCTAGTCCTTTAGAGTTTCGAGTTCTGTCACAGTTTGTCACGCCGCCGCCGCACCATATACCACCACCGCTGCCATATACCATCACCGCTGCCATATTCTACCACCATATATCCACCACCAATCCGAGTTCTTTTCATATTAGGTTTGTTTTTGAGACCCATCTATTTTCCGATTCGTGTTTCCTTGCCTGAGTAGGATTCGGAAAAAAAAAAGAGTCTGGAGACCCCCGGGCAGTTTTTAGGCCAAAATTTCGGCGGTCAATTTTTTTTCCCTATCCTATTTTTAGGTCCCAGGGAGCGTTTTGAGACACTCGCCATCATAGTGATTTTTTGTCGCACTTTTTCGTCGTCGCTGCCCTGATTTCCGAAAAAAAAATTCATGCCATTCCTGATAGTTTGACTTGGGAAGAGTTTTGAGACAGTCGCCATTATAGTGATTTTTTGCAAAAATAAAAAGAGCGAAAAAAAAATGAAAAAAAATAAATTTTTTTAGAGTGTGCTCTTCCCTTGTTTATGTGCCGCGCCGTGATTTTGTTAGTGTTCTAGGCTCGCGTCTCTAGTACGGTCTAGCCTAGGACCAGCACAGTACCGTCGTTGAGCGTTTATTCAACTTTGCATCTCTGAATTGATTATTGCTGACCCTTTTTGCTACCATATCATAAGCCTTCCCAGCTCCACATACATCTACATCATGCGTTTGACACCACCTGGCACTCGCTCTATCCAAGCTTTGTGAGTTTTGACTACAAAGGTTGCCGATCACCACCTGCTGCTGGGTAAGAACTGGTAAGAATTTGAGTTTTGCTTGACGGATTTGTGACACCACACCACCACCACTTCCTAGTAGTCTGTAGGATCATATTCTTGTGTGTTTCTATTGCTGCTAACCATGGCAGGATCACAAGCCAATGAGACTGATTGGGAGAACATGACGAACAAACAGCTACATGATAAATTTCAGCAAATGATGAGTGGACAGGTGCAAGATGTGCTAAACAGATTTGAAGAGGCCATGGAGAAGATAGATGGAATTGAGAAGACGTTCGAAACAAAGCTCGATAACAACTTTAATGAATTGCTCGCGTGTCTTCCACAACCACCGTCGGCTGCACCTGTCGCACCTCTACAACAACAACAACGTCGCCTTCCAAATCAAGTGGGACGAGCACAGCGCGTTCCCCTTGAGCCTGGTCAAACTTCTGGTGCCGCTGCACCTATTGTTGATGCTTCTATGGCTCCTGCTGCCGCTGAGGAGGACAATTATGCGGGCGATTACGAGGATGAGGTTGATCAAAATCAGAACTACGTACCAGCACCAGGTCGTCCACATGCCAATAATCGCAATGGTAGGGCTGCATTACCAGCTCAGGTACGAGATCATGACCATCTTCCTAAAGTGAAATTGAATATTCCACCATTTGAGGGTAGATATGTTCCTGATATATATCTTACTTGGGAGTTAGAAACTGAACAACGTTTTACATGTTTACAATATCCCGAGGAGAGACGTGTTGCTGCTGCTGTTTGTGCTTTTACTAGTTTTGCATGTGTATGGTGGTCTGAACATTGTAGATTATATCCTATTCCAACTACGTGGGCTGCTTTGAAAACTGCTATGCGTACTCGTTGGGTTCCACCATATTATCAACGTGAATTACTTCAAAAATTGCAGCGCTTAAGACAAGGAAAAAATTATGTAGAAGAATATTATCAGGAATTACAAACTGGCATGATTAGATGTGGTATTGTTGAGGAGAATGAAGCTATGCTTGCACGTTTTATGGGTGGATTAAATAGAGAGATTCAGACCATTCTAGAGTATAAGGAGTATAATAATATCACTCGTTTATTCCATCTTGCTTGTAAAGCTGAACGTGAAGTGCAGGATCGACAGGCATTGGCGCGGACTAACTTTTCTGCAGGTCGACCTTCATCGTGGACACCGCGTGCATCCTCTACTTCCACACATTCTATTGCACCGACACCTCCATCAGCTGCCACCTCCAGCCATGATACAAGGAAGCAGGCACAACCACCACTATCTGCCAAGAGCACACCTACCGGGCCTGCACAGAGTTCTTCTTCTTCCATGGCATCAACAGGGCATACAAGTGATATTTTTTGTCGTTGTTGTCAGGGAAGAGGTCATTATACGAGAGAATGCAAATCTCAGCGTGTGATGATTGCTACCGAGGATGGTGGGTATGAGTCCGCTAGTGACTATGATGAGGAGACTTTGGCTCTCATTACACGTGAAGAACACGGTGGAGATGATTCTGAACAAGAGACGCAATACATGGCTCCTGAAGACGCTGACAGGTATGAATGTTTAGTTGCTCAACGTGTTTTGAGTGTGCACGTCACAAAAGCTGAGCAAAATCAGAGGCATAATTTGTTCCATACAAAGGGAGTTGTGAAGGAACGTTCTGTTCGCGTCATCATAGATGGAGGGAGCTGCAACAACTTGGCTAGCATGGAGATGGTGGAGAAGCTATCTCTCACCACAAGACCACATCCACATCCTTACTATATCCAATGGTTCAACAACAGCGGCAAGGTTAAGGTAACACGTACTGTTCGTGTGCATTTTAGTATCTCTACATATGCTGATTATGTTGATTGTGATGTGGTACCCATGCAAGCATGTTCATTATTACTTGGTAGACCATGGCAATTTGATAAAAATTCTGTACACCATGGTAGAAACAATCAGTATACTCTTGTTCATAAGGATAAACAAATTACTTTGCT
The DNA here is from genome assembly GCA_011799875.1 of Thinopyrum elongatum. Lineage (NCBI taxonomy): Eukaryota > Viridiplantae > Streptophyta > Magnoliopsida > Poales > Poaceae > Thinopyrum > Thinopyrum elongatum. The sequence goes on along the minus strand of CM022302.1, from coordinate 279,251,992 downwards.
TCCTATGACTCCTGATTCTATTTTGAAAGATGATATTAATAGAGCTAGTAAAGCAAAGCAGGAGAAAAATAAGAGTGAAAATCAGATTGTGGCAAAAGAATTTGAGCAACAAATGAAGCCTAATAATAAACCATCTAGTGTTGCTTCTGAAATTAAATTGAAAAGTGCATGCTTACTTGCCACCAAATCTGATATTGATGATCTAGATTTCAGCAATTCTGTTTGCTATGCTTTTGTGTGCAAAGAGGCGTTATTTTCATTCGAGGACGTGCCTTCCTCTTTGCCTCCTGCGGTCACTAACATTTTGCAGGAGTTCGCCGACGTCTTTCCACAAGACGTGCCACCGGGATTACCACCTATTCGGGGGATTGAGCATCAGATTGACTTAATTCCCGGTGCTTCGTTGCCAAACCGTGCGCCATACCGTACCAATCCAGAGGAGACGAAGGAGATTATGCGTCAAGTACAGGAGTTGCTCGACAAAGGTTATATACGCGAATCTCTTAGTCCTTGTGCTGTTCCTATTATACTAGTGCCAAAAAAGGATGGTACGTCGCGTATGTGTGTTGATTGTAGAGGCATTAATAATATTACTATTCATTATCGTCATCCTATTCCTAGGCTAGATGATATGCTTGATGAATAGAGTGGCTCTACAATATTCTCCAAAGTTGATTTGCGTAGTGGATACCATCAAATTCGTATGAAATTGGGGGATGAATGGAAAACAGCATTTAAAACAAAGTTTGGATTATATGAGTGGTTAGTCATGCCTTTTGGGTTAACTAATGCACCTAGTACTTTCATGAGATTAATGAACGAAGTTTTACGTGCTTTCATTGGACGATTTGTGGTAGTCTATTTTGATGATATACTGATTTATAGCAGATCTTTGGAGGAACATTTGGAACATTTACGTGCTGTTTTTATTGCTTTACGTGATGCACGTTTGTTTGGTAACCTTGGGAAGTGCACCTTTTGCACCGACCGAGTATCTTTTCTTGGCTATGTTGTTACTCCACAGGGAATTGAAGTTGATAAAGCCAAGATTGAAGCTATTGAGAGTTGGCCACAGCCCAAAACGGTCACTCAAGTGAGGAGTTTTCTTGGACTCGCTGGTTTCTATAGGCGTTTTGTGAGAGATTTCATGATAGAGGCGAGGGTGTCCCGATCTTTCGATGAGATGATAGCTATCGTTTTTGGTGGAGTAGACTTTGACGATCCGACTACGAACGTGCGAGGACGTCGCGCCTTAGCAATCGCTAAACCAACTCCGAGAGGTTATTGACCACGCCGGAGCACAATCAACCTGACCACGAGGGTCTATCTCCTGCAAGCAAACGAAGAACAAGCAAGAAACTAAGATTTGCAATCTGGATATTGCGAATATAAGATGAAAGCTTTATTGATCAAGGTGGGGTTCTGTGACGTCTTGGTCTGGTCGTTGAATACAAACGAAGTACGCGAAGTTGCAGCTATGGCGAACTTTTAATCTAAACAAAACCCAAAGTCTAAACGGTGCCCTAAGGGCTGTATATATGGAGGAAGAGGAGGGGATTTCGTGGCCCTTGAAGGAGGGGTCCGAAACCAACCCTATCTCTTGTTTCCCCACACATACGGACTCTAAAAACAGCCTATACTCAAGTATTTCGAAATTACATGGGCCTGGCCCAATAATAAGGTGACGCAGCACCTATAATAGCCTCTGGACGAAATTTATGAAGTGACATCTTGTATATTTCGTCCAAGGCTTCCTGCACTCATTATGGTGGCTTCAAAGTCCTGAAATCATCACTTGTAACTCCGTTCTTGTTCCCCTTGTGCATGCCATCATCTCCATGCTTGAACTTGCTCCAAGGTTCCTCTTTCTTGTCCAAGCTAGGCCCTTCATTTGTAAGCAAAAAAAATGTATCCAATTTAGGCAGCATCATATTCTCATGAACTTTAGAATCATTACCAAGAAACGAAAGTACCTGATATTTTAATTGGCGTGCGTGAGCTCTAGTAATTGGTCCAGTATGTATAGAAGCAGGGGTTGTGGGTGTAACAATGGTATTGATGTCCTCATCATCCTCCCCTTCTTGAAATGAAGTCGTCCTCGACGGAAGCTCATCTTCCTCACCCAAATAAGGCTTCAGATCTGCAATGTTAAAAGTGGGACTAACCCCAAAATCTGCAGGCAGCTCAAGTTTATATGCATTATCATTTATTTTCTCTAACACCTTAAAAGGACCATCAGCACGTGGCATTAGCTTTGATTTGCGCAAATCAGGAAATCTATCCTTACGCAAATGTAACCAAACAAGATCTCCAGGTGCAAACACAATATGTTTTCTACCCTTATCTCCAGCAAGTTTATATTTAGCATTCATACGCTCAATGTTCTCCTTAGTTAACTCATGCATTTTTAAGATCAATTCAGCACGTTGTTTAGCATCAAAATTAACCTTCTCCGAAGATGGAAGAGGCAACAAATCAATTGGTGCACGAGGAAGGAAACCATACACAATTTCAAAAGGACACATCTTAGTAGTAGAATGCAATGAACGATTATAAGCAAATTCAATATGAGGCAAGCATTCTTCCCACATTTTCTTGTTATTCTTCAAAACAGCCCTAAGCATAGTAGACAATGTTCTATTGACTACTTCAGTTTGTCCATCAGTTTGGGGGATGAATGGAAAACAGCATTTAAAACAAAGTTTGGATTATATGAGTGGTTAGTCATGCCTTTTGGGTTAACTAATGCACCTAGTACTTTCATGAGATTAATGAACGAAGTTTTACGTGCTTTCATTGGACGATTTGTGGTAGTCTATTTTGATGATATACTGATTTATAGCAGATCTTTGGAGGAACATTTGGAACATTTACGTGCTGTTTTTATTGCTTTACGTGATGCACGTTTGTTTGGTAACCTTGGGAAGTGCACCTTTTGCACCGACCGAGTATCTTTTCTTGGCTATGTTGTTAGTCCACAGGGAATTGAAGTTGATAAAGCCAAGATTGAAGCTATTGAGAGTTGGCCACAGCCCAAAACGGTCACTCAAGTGAGGAGTTTTCTTGGACTCGCTGGTTTCTATAGGCGTTTTGTGAGAGATTTCAGCACCATTGCTGCACCTCTCAATGAGCTTACAAAGAAGGATGTGCCTTTTGTTTGGGGTACCTCACAGGAAGAAGCCTTCACGGTATTGAAAGATAAGTTGACACATGCTCCTTTACTCCAACTTCCTGATTTTAATAAGACTTTTGAGCTTGAATGTGATGCTAGTGGAATTGGATTAGGAGGTGTTTTATTACAAGATGGCAAACCTGTTGCATACTTTTCTGAAAAATTGAGTGGGCCTAGTCTGAACTATTCTACTTATGATAAAGAATTATATGCTCTTGTTCGGACCTTATAAACATGGCAACATTATTTATGGCCCAAAGAATTTGTTATACATTCTGATCATGAATCTTTGAAACACATTAAAAGTCAAGCAAAACTGAACCGTAGACATGCTAAATGGGTTGAATTTATTGAGACTTTCCCTTATGTCATTAAACACAAGAAGGGTAAAGAAAATGTTATTGCTGATGCATTGTCTCGTCGTTATACTATGCTTTCACAACTTGACTTTAAAATATTTGGTTTGGAGACCATCAAAGATCAATATGTGCATGATGCTGAATTTAAAGATGTATTGCAGAATTGTAAGGAAGGGAGAACATGGAACAAGTTCGTGCTAACAAGCTATGCATTCCAGCTAGCTCCGTTCGTCTTTTGTTGTTGCAGGAGGCGCATGGAGGAGGATTAATGGGACACTTTGGCGTGAAGAAGACGGAGGATATACTTGCTACACATTTCTTTTGGCCAAAGATGAGACGGGATGTTGAGCGTTTTGTTGCTCGCTGCACTACATGTCGAAAAGCTAAGTCACGACTCAATCCTCATGGTTTATATATGCCTTTGCCTGTACCTAGTGTTCCTTGGGAGGATATATCTATGGACTTTGTTTTAGGTTTACCTCGAACAAAGAAGGGGAGGGATAGCATATTTGTTGTCGTGGATAGGTTCTCGAAAATGGCACACTTTATACCATGTCATAAAAGCGATGATGCTGTTAATGTTGCTGATTTGTTCTTTCGTGAAATTATACGCTTGCATGGTGTGCCAAATACTATTGTTTCAGATCGTGATACTAAATTTCTTATCCACTTTTGGAGATGTTTATGGGCTAAGTTGGGGACTAAACTGCTTTTTAGTACTACATGTCACCCCCAAACTGATGGACAAACTGAAGTAGTCAATAGAACATTGTCTACTATGCTTAGGGCTGTTTTGAAGAATAACAAGAAAATGTGGGAAGAATGCTTGCCTCATATTGAATTTGCTTATAATCGTTCATTGCATTCTACTACTAAGATGTGTCCTTTTGAAATTGTGTATGGTTTCCTTCCTCGTGCACCAATTGATTTGTTGCCTCTTCCATCTTCGGAGAAGGTTAATTTTGATGCTAAACAACGTGCTGAATTGATCTTAAAAATGCATGAGTTAACTAAGGAGAACATTGAGCGTATGAATGCTAAATATAAACTTGCTGGAGATAAGGGTAGAAAACATGTTGTGTTTGCACCTGGAGATCTTGTTTGGTTACATTTGCGTAAGGATAGATTTCCTGATTTGCGCAAATCAAAGCTAATGTGATAGAGGCGAGGGTGTCCCGATCTTTCGATGAGATGATAGCTATCGATTTGGTGGAGTCGACTTTGACGATCCGACTACGAACGTGCGAGGACGTCGCGCCTTAGCAATCGCTAAACCAACTCCGAGAGGTTATTGACCACGCCGGAGCACAATCAACCTGACCACGAGGGTCTATCTCCTGCAAGCAAACGAAGAACAAGCAAGAAACTAAGATTTGCAATCTGGATATTGCGAATATAAGATGAAAGCTTTATTGATCAAGGTGGGGTTCTGTGACGTCTTGGTCTGGTCGTTGAACACAAACGAAGTACGCGAAGTTGCAGCTATGGCGAACTTTTAATCTAAACAAAACCCAAAGTCTAAACGGTGCCCTAAGGGCTGTATATATGGAGGAAGAAGAGGGGATTTCGTGGCCCTTGAAGGAGGGGTCCGAAACCAACCCTATCTCTTGTTTCCCCACACATACGGACTCTAAAAACAGCCTATACTCAAGTATTTCGAAATTACATGGGCCTGGCCCAATAATAAGGTGACGCAGCACCTATAATAGCCTCTGGACGAAATTTATGAAGTGACATCTTGTATATTTCGTCCAAGGCTTCCTGCACTCATTATGGTGGCTTCAAAGTCCTGAAATCATCACTTGTAACTCCGTTCTTGTTCCCCTTGTGCATGCCATCATCTCCATGCTTGAACTTGCTCCAAGGTTCCTCTTTCTTGTCCAAGCTAGGCCCTTCATTTGTAAGCAAAAAAAATGTATCCAATTTAGGCAGCATCATATTCTCATGAACTTTAGAATCATTACCAAGAAACGAAAGTACCTGATATTTTAATTGGCGTGCGTGAGCTCTAGTAATTGGTCCAGTATGTATAGAAGCAGGGGTTGTGGGTGTAACAATGGTATTGATGTCCTCATCATCCTCCCCTTCTTGAAATGAAGTCGTCCTCGACGGAAGCTCATCTTCCTCACCCAAATAAGGCTTCAGATCTGCAATGTTAAAAGTGGGACTAACCCCAAAATCTGCAGGCAGCTCAAGTTTATATGCATTATCATTTATTTTCTCTAACACCTTAAAAGGACCATCAGCACGTGGCATTAGCTTTGATTTGCGCAAATCAGGAAATCTATCCTTACGCAAATGTAACCAAACAAGATCTCCAGGTGCAAAAACAACATGTTTTCTACCCTTATCTCCAGCAAGTTTATATTTAGCATTCATACGCTCAATGTTCTCCTTAGTTAACTCATGCATTTTTAAGATCAATTCAGCACGTTGTTTAGCATCAAAATTAACCTTCTCCGAAGATGGAAGAGGCAACAAATCAATTGGTGCACGAGGAAGGAAACCATACACAATTTCAAAAGGACACATCTTAGTAGTAGAATGCAATGAACGATTATAACCAAATTCAATATGAGGCAAGCATTCTTCCCACATTTTCTTGTTATTCTTCAAAACAGCCCTAAGCATAGTAGACAATGTTCTATTGACTACTTCAGTTTGTCCATCAGTTTGGGGGTGACATGTAGTACTAAAAAGCAGTTTAGTCCCCAACTTAGCCCATAAACATCTCCAAAAGTGGCTAAGAAATTTAGTATCACGATCTAAAACAATAGTATTTGGCACACCATGCAAGCGTATAATTTCACGAAAGAACAAATCAGCAACATTAACAGCATCATCGCTTTTATGACATGGTATAAAGTGTGCCATTTTCGAGAACCTATCCACGACAACAAATATGCTATCCCTCCCCTTCTTTGTTCGAGGTAAACCTAAAACAAAGTCCATATATATATCCTCCCAAGGAACACTAGGTACAGGCAAAGGCATATATAAACCATGAGGATTGAGTCGTGACTTAGCTTTTTGACATGTAGTGCAGCGAGCAACAAAACGCTCAACATCCCGTCTCATCTTTGGCCAAAAGAAATGTGTAGCAAGTATATCCTCCGTCTTCTTCACGCCAAAGTGTCCCATTAATCCTCCTCCATGCGCCTCCTGCAACAACAAAAGACGAACAGAGCTAGCTGGAATGCATAGCTTGTTAGCACGAAACACAAATCCATCGTTAAGGACGAACTTGTTTGATAGAGGCGAGGGTGTCCCGATCTTTCGATGAGATGATAGCTATCGTTTTTGGTGGAGTAGACTTTGACGATCCGACTACGAACGTGCGAGGACGTCGCGCCTTAGCAATCGCTAAACCAACTCCGAGAGGTTATTGACCACGCCGGAGCACAATCAACCTGACCACGAGGGTCTATCTCCTGCAAGCAAACGAAGAACAAGCAAGAAACTAAGATTTGCAATCTGATATTGCGAATATAAGATGAAAGCTTTATTGATCAAGGTGGGGTTCTGTGACGTCTTGGTCTGGTCGTTGAACACAAACGAAGTACGCGAAGTTGCAGCTATGGCGAACTTTTAATCTAAACAAAACCCAAAGTCTAAACGGTGCCCTAAGGGCTGTATATATGGAGGAAGAGGAGGGGATTTCGTGGCCCTTGAAGGAGGGGTCCGAAACCAACCCTATCTCTTGTTTCCCCACACATACGGACTCTAAAAACAGCCTATACTCAAGTATTTCGAAATTACATGGGCCTGGCCCAATAATAAGGGTGACGCAGCACCTATAATAGCCTCTGGACGAAATTTATGAAGTGACATCTTGTATATTTCGTCCAAGGCTTCCTGCACTCATTATGGTGGCTTCAAAGTCCTGAAATCATCACTTGTAACTCCGTTCTTGTTCCCCTTGTGCATGCCATCATCTCCATGCTTGAACTTGCTCCAAGGTTCCTCTTTCTTGTCCAAGCTAGGCCCTTCATTTGTAAGCAAAACAAATGTATCCAATTTAGGCAGCATCATATTCTCATGAACTTTAGAATCATTACCAAGAAACGAAAGTACCTGATATTTTAATTGACGTGCGCGAGCTCTAGTAATTTGTCCAGTATGTATAGAAGCAGGGGCTGTGGGTGTAACAATGGTATTGATGTCCTCATCATCCTCCCCTTCTTGAAATGAAGTCGTCCTCGACGGAAGCTCATCTTCCTCACCCAAATAAGGCTTCAGATCTGCAATGTTAAAAGTGGGACTAACCCCAAAATCTGCAGGCAGCTCAAGTTTATATGCATTATCATTTATTTTCTCTGACACCTTAAAAGGACCATCAGCACGTGGCATTAGCTTTGATTTGCGCAAATCAGGAAATCTATCCTTACGCAAATGTAACCAAACAAGATCTCCAGGTGCAAACACAACATGTTTTCTACCCTTATCTCCAGCAAGTTTATATTTAGCATTCATACGCTCAATGTTCTCCTTAGTTAACTCATGCATTTTTAAGATCAATTCAGCACGTTGTTTAGCATCAAAATTAACCTTCTCCGAAGATGGAAGAGGCAACAAATCAATTGGTGCACGAGGAAGGAAACCATACACAATTTCAAAAGGACACATCTTAGTAGTAGAATGCAATGAACGATTATAAGCAAATTCAATATGAGGCAAGCATTCTTCCCACATTTTCTTGTTATTCTTCAAAACAGCCCTAAGCATAGTAGACAATGTTCTATTGACTACTTCAGTTTGTCCATCAGTTTGGGGGTGACATGTAGTACTATGTTCTATTGACTACTTCAGTTTGTCCATCAGTTTGGGGGTGACATGTAGTACTAAAAAGCAGTTTAGTCCCCAACTTAGCCCATAAACATCTCCAAAAGTGGATAAGAAATTTAGTATCACGATCTGAAACAATAGTATTTGGCACACCATGCAAGCGTATAATTTCACGAAAGAACAAATCAGCAACATTAACAGCATCATCGCTTTTATGACATGGTATAAAGTGTGCCATTTTCGAGAACCTATCCACGACAACAAATATGCTATCCCTCCCCTTCTTTGTTCGAGGTAAACCTAAAACAAAGTCCATAGATATATCCTCCCAAGGAACACTAGGTACAGGCAAAGGCATATATAAACCATGAGGATTGAGTCGTGACTTAGCTTTTTGACATGTAGTGCAGCGAGCAACAAAACGCTCAACATCCCGTCTCATCTTTGGCCAAAAGAAATGTGTAGCAAGTATATCCTCCGTCTTCTTCACGCCAAAGTGTCCCATTAATCCTCCTCCATGCGCCTCCTGCAACAACAAAAGACTGATGAGGACATCAATACCATCGTTACACCCACAACCCCTGCTTCTATACATACTGGACCAATTACTAGAGCTCGCGCACGCCAATTAAAATATCAGGTACTTTCGTTTCTTGGTAATGATTCTAAAGTTCATGAGAATATGGTGCTGCCTAAATTGGATACATTTGTTTGGCTTACAAATGAAGGGCCTAGCTTGGACAAGAAAGAGGAACCTTGGAGCAAGTTCAAGCATGGAGATGATGGCATGCACAAGGGGAACAAGAACGGAGTTACAAGTGATGATTTCAGGACTTTGAAGCCACCATAATGAGTGCAGGAAGCCTTGGACGAAATATACAAGATGTCACTTCATAAATTTCGTCCAGAGGCTATTATAGGTGCTGCGTCACCTTATTATTGGGCCAGGCCCATGTAATTTCGAAATACTTGAGTATAGGCTGTTTTTAGAGTCCGTATGTGTGGGGAAACAAGAGATAGGGTTGGTTTCGGACCCCTCCTTCAAGGGCCACGAAATACCCTCCTCTTCCTCCATATATACAGCCCTTAGGGCACCGTTTAGACTTTGGGTTTTTTTTAGATTAAAAGTTCGCCATAGCTGCAACTTCGCGTACTTCGTTTGTGTTCAACGACCAGACCAAGACGTCACAGAACCCCACCTCGATCAATAAAGCTTTCATCTTATATTCGCAATATCCATATTGCAAATCTTAGTTTCTTGCTTGTTCTTCGTTTGCTTGCAGGAGATAGACCCTCGGGGTCAGGTTGATTGTGCTCCGGCGTGGTCAATAACCTCTCAGAGTTGGTTTAGCGATTGCTAAGGCGCGACGTCCTCGCACGTTCGTAGTCGGATCGTCAATGTCTACTCCACCAAAAACGATAGATATCATCTCATCGAAAGATCGGGACACCCTCGCCTCTATCAATTGATCTTCTCCGAGGAGGGCAAAAACGACCCAAACTGGATCGATGGAGCTGCCGCCGGTGAGGATTCCAGCGTAACTGAGTTTGACGAACCTTCCTCATGGGAATCCATAGAGTAGTCGGCGTCACGGACCGTATGGACTTCCTCATGCGTTGGGTTATTGCTATACCCTTTGCGTGCTGGATAATTAATAAACGTCACAAAACGGAGTTTCTTCTTAGGATCACCAACCTAGTGGCCAGAACAAAAAGATGATTTGCTAGGGCAATGTTGCATGGCCTCAATGGCCAGGCGAGCCCTTTGTTTTGAAGGGCTCACTAAGGTCCATTCCTGCTAGCACTCAGATTGCCAAGATCTGAACTCTTTCTCCCAATCCGGGCCACCATGACCCCAAAGATGGAAGTAACATTTGAATTGGGGGCAAACAAAGCTACGCTGATGAAGTATAAAGAAACCAACTTGCTTGCATGAAACATTGAACGAAGAAAACCCGATCATGAAGTGTGGATACCTTTAACTGAGAACAATAACCTCCAATTGCCGATTCTAGAGCTTGACCCACATTTTCCTCCAACAATCGGAAGGAATGACATGCAAAAGAGACCACCATAGTAAAGTGCCCAGAATGATCCGATGGATGCACCGGGCGATGGAAGGCACGACCGATCTCCTGTGCAAAACTCATCCCTGGGGAGAAATTCAATCCCAAGGAGATGGCCGCATGAACATCCATGAAGAAGACAACCAGTGCAAAGAGCGTTGAAAGCCGGTGAAGATGAGACGATCAGATGTCCTTTTCCACCGCTAGTGATGGAGATCGCCGGTGACGTAGGTGGCTAGGGTTAGGGGGCGACGAAGAGGTGGAAGGAGCCATTATTATGATACTTTTCGTCGGATTAGTCTGACCGACATTAAATCGTTTTTGCACTAAATGGAGAACAACTTGCGCAAGCTTCGTCCTAGTGGGCCAACAAAGTCAGCTTCGAAAGCTGTGGCGGAATGCAGCCCATTTATTTAGGTTCTACAACCCATTTCATTTTGTTTGCCAATACATCTATTTCTTGGGCTTTGACTCAAAAAATAATCTTTTCCTCGGACTATTTATGATAATTTACAGCGCATTTTATTATTTATTAGAATACACCTATTTACTGGGCTATGTGAAAAAATAATATTGCGTACATGCAGCCCATTTATTATTTCTGATAATTTACAACCTATTTGATTTTAGTAGAAATGGACCCATTTTCTGGGATGGGCAATGATGGTCTAGACTGAGCATTTCGTATAAAAAATTAATATTGAGATAGGAATATTTTTAAAAAAACTTAAGTTGGGCTTGGTAATCTTATTATAAAAAAATGAACTGAGTTGTGCATTTTATTAAAAGAAACATAGGCTAGGCTGTGCTTATTTTAGGATCTTGTGTACAACTATCAGCCCAATTCCATTGCTGATGTTGAACGAAAAATGCATGTGTAGTACAGTACAACTTTACATAGCTACTCAGCCCACATTCAACAACGCCTGGAAAGGCCCAAACAAGGCTTGTGTACAACTTTTTTACGTCACTGAGCTTAAATTATAACTTAAGAAAAAAAGTTAGAGTACAGTGGAACCTAATTAATAGCTGTCATGAGCGAAGAAATAATTCAATGGGTCCCACGTGTGTGTGTGCGAGAGAGAGAGAGAGACCCATCGGTCGATGCTCGTGAATACATCTTTCAGCCATATGCATTGCTGATGCTCATTAAAAACTTGTATAGTTTACACAATCATATACAACATCATAGCACATTGAACTTGCATACAAAAATATCACGCAAGCGATACAATCAGGGTGGAAGTAATGGATCGCTACGGGTAGGGGTATGTTGAAACCAACAAACTCGTACATAACCGTTCATAGTTTTTATCAATGACGGGGAAATATCTTGAATGATGTGCAAAGAAAACAGAGAGACAACACAATAAGTTCTGCTAGCACATTAGGTTGACGTACACCCCTTGCTAAAAAAAGTTGAGGTACAAAAATAGAACATGTCACAATCAAATGTACTGGCACATTAGTGCTTCACACCGATAGCTCAGATTTAACTAGTATCTGAGAAGATTCAGTTGTTACGTCAAATTAGAGCACATCCAGGCAGCCAGCCCTACATCTTCGCCCAAAGAAGTAGTGGCCTCCGCCGCGTGATGGAGTAGGCCCTATGCCATCCATCATTCTGAGCAACACGAGGAATGTCTAACGTTGACTCATGTAATGGACGTCGTCAATGGACCCTGGCACCAGCGGCGGCGGCAGGACTTTGATTGATGGATTGACCACTTCTTCGACATCCACGAACACTCGATACAGGTACATCCCTAATGTGCTCTGCAACGGCCTTGGTGGTGATGAATAGTACAACCTCGGTTCCTGCACTGGTATCTCAACACCAATCACCTTGGGTATGGTGGATAGCTTCTTTATCCATGCCATAACCATCAGAGCCCAGCTGTCTGGAGGAACAAACATACTTACGAGCTCACCTCCAAGGTCGTTGATAAGCTCATTCATGGACTCGCTATTCCAAGCACGTCGAGGCATGCTGTGGAAGGTAAGCTTTGTTAAAAACTCAAGCTCAAAGGGCACCGAGCCCCATCCTAGGTGCCACCGATCAAAGCTCACCAGTCCTCTATCACAAAACAAATGCTGGAAAGATTCGAAGAAATGACTGCAATCAAAAGTTGTCCGAAACTTGACGAAGAAATCAGCCGGTGGCGGACAGACTTTGACGAGCAAGTCACTTATTTGGATGCCGTGCGCAATGCCAAGGGCTTTGACAAGGTCGTCCGGCGAGACGGGAGGCCGGTCGCCGTTGATAGCTACCATCAGCACTTTGCCACCAAGCTGGTCGTCAAGCGCCGCCATGCCACTGTTGAGCGACAGCACGCAGCGCCCGAAGACTAGACAGACCTCAGGATCTCCGGCTCGGAGATCTGTGTTGACCGGCGACATGATAGTGCGCTTGAGTACAGGGAGTACATGAGGGGGATTTGGGGGAAATAGAGTAGGAATCGAGATTCCAGAGGTGGCGGAGGGGCGGGAGATTGGGGATGAATAGTTAGCATGAATTTGGAACACGCGCCAATACGCTCTCAGCGCGCAAGTGCACAAAAACACATGTGGCACCCACATGTTGGCCTAAGAGTCATTTTTCTTTCTTTTTTTGAGTGCCCATCCTCATAATTCATAACTGGCATGTTTGGCATTGCGTTACTACTCGACCCATATTCAACGACACCTCACATTGGCCCAAACAAGTGTACATCATCGAAAAGACACTAAGCTCAAATTATAACTTGAAAAAAGGATATATACACTGAACACTCGAGAATGGTGACACCCTCATTTAGCCCACCAGCAGTTCGAGACAATAAACATTTCAAAAAAATGATATATACAGCATTCAAACACTGACTTGTGACTACTACTGACATAAACAGCGAAAAATGATAGTTCATAAGAAGTCTTGCTACACCACAAAAATGCACCCATCTGTAGCGCTCAGACTCTCGTGATCCAGACAAGAATGACATTCTAAAGAGATGCAACTATTACATAGTAAGAGTGACATAGACGAGGATGACCAAATGACAAGGAGTCTACATAACAAAAGAGAGAACTACCCATCAAGAACAAGCAGCAAAGACAACAAGTCATTTGAAGACGGATGATCCAACACCATCAAAATTTACAGCCCCACTTTAGCCACCAGTGATTCGGAGACACGAGGACTCCACCATTTCGACGCAACAGCCCAATTACCTATCAACCTGAAGGCTTGAACTACATCACTGCCTGTCGGAGTTGAGACATCCAAGGATCAAAGTTAATCTAGATGCCTTTGTCATTCTAACCTTCTTTTGGCTGCAGGCTGTATCGTTGACAATCAGGGGCGTGTATTCTCGAAGTCCTAGGGCTCACCGTGTAGACACAATTTTCCATAGCAAACACAGCCTCCCTACCATCAAGGTCCTTGCCAACGGTGATCTCTTGGTTAATCGGATAATTGAGTCCGAGAAACAGATAGTGTGAACCAAGGCTGTTTACCCGCCTCCAACTCAAAAATCCAGAAGGCCCCAACAAGCTGGTATCCTGCTCATAGACATAACAACCACTCTCTGGATACTCGCGTATTTCATGGTGCTTGTACACAGTGGGGTTTTTGCAATATAACTTTGTCGGTTCATGTGTGCGAATTATAATCAGTCTTTTGTCGTCATCTCATTGAGCGAGGAACCAGTTGTGCTTCCCTATTTTTGGCAAAGGTGGTGTGATTACAAAGGGCAGTAACTATAGGGACACTTTATCATATCAAAAAGGACAGGCATTGTTAATGTAAGATCAGCATTGTTCAGAGTATGAGTAGGATAATGCAAGAAACGGCATTGATTTGTCCCTGTTGGAATTGAGAGGAAAATACAGGGAAATGTATACTGGGTTCAAAAATATAGAAGTGCCATGCATGGTTATACTCATGTTATCTCACAATCGATTCTTCACAGGAAACTACCATGCCATGCATGTTATGTAATCATGTTCTGTCTTCACAAATAAATTCTTTAAGGAAACTAACACACCATGCATTGTTATGTACTCATGTTCTGTGGGCAAAATTCTTGTGAGGATATTATTCTAGCCATTGATTGCTGAAGGGTGAATATAGGTATGTACACATGGTAAGCATTACAGGATTTCACTACTTCCAAATATAGAGTTCTCCATATGCACATTTACTTCCCAAATGTATGGTTAGATGAAACCAACAGTGTGATGCATGTTTCAACATCATGAAAATGAGGAAACTAACATGACTATTGATACACACTCATATTAAGTAGTATATAGATTACTATAAAGTTATTAGAATATCCATATCTTCCTAACCGTTTGATTATTCAAGGGTACAAATTGGCTGTAATGACATGGTCACAATCGCATGATTTAACTCATTCCAAATATTGCTGATTTACGACGTCTATAATACATTGCCATAGTTCTACTCAAATTCTGCTCAAACAAGGATATTCCAATCATCACAAAAATTCAAATAGTGTTAAGGCGTTATCATTAAAATCAGAAGAAGACAACTTACATGCGTCGTCCAGCAATACGTCGTGCCATCTGCTTTGTCGATCGCCTAGATGATGCCATTGTGTTCAATAGCATCACAGAAGTGTGTATTAGCTTTGACGATCCACTGCGAGGTGAGTTGTCTCCACCTAAAGAAGGCAGCAGTGGAAAGATAGGCAAGTCCACAGTCGAACAAGGCAATTAGCTTGAAGTCTGTGTAATTCGCATATCATGTGGGCACTTGGTAGATTACAATCTTCTGCAAAACAAGGTACGTCCAACTGACGTGGTAATCTAGATGACTAGGACCGCAATGGTAAAACCCTATATAATCGAACGTAGGAAGGATAATCTCATGGGAGGTGTGGAAGTTCACGAGCACCAACTTGTTCTGGTCTTCTTTGATGGCAGCCATCTAGTGGGAGTTTATGCCGACCCAGCACATACCTGCCAAGAAGTTTCGGGAAATGGTGATCGGATCGAAGTCGAGGGGCGTGATGTACGGCGACCCATATATAACTGCAAAGAAGTTTCGGCTGATCGAGGTCAGATTGAAGTCGAGAGGCATGATGTACGCCTCCGTATCATAGTGAGTGCATCTCGCAAGAGCAGATAGCAGCAAGAAGGGTGTCTTGAAAAGCTCAGGCCTCGCTTTGACGATGGCCACGTGCATGTCCTCGAGCATGCAGCCAGCTGCACGGCACTCAACAAATCCATACGTGAACAACAGAGGTCGAGGATGTCACTGGGGAGATCACTCCAGTCACGGCTCATATGGATGCTGCGCGGTTCGGGTTCGGCCATGGTGGAGTTTGGAAGGTGGGGTTTTTTGGGGCTTGATTTACAGGGGAGAAGGCTCTCGGTGCTGGAGCGGCTAGCAAGGGAATAGTGGTACTGGGGGAGGCGAGCGAGGCGAGGGTACGTGGGGGCATAATGAGATGATGAAGAGTGACCTCAGGATCTCCGGTGAGATGGAGTCGTGCTAGGGGAGAGGGAGACGAGGCGAGGCATGCTATACAACGGCGGTGACAGTGACTGCACAGTGCACAAGGTGAGTCTGACTTTGGTAACCCGAACACGCCGCCTGGACTAGTTTCACCTGGGGCGCAGGGTCTTGTCACTCCATTGTGAGGACCGGATGAATAATATTTTGACCAACAAATGTACTACAGTTTTACTACTACTAGTAGTAACATACGGAGTACTAGTACTGTATAGTGCAAAGAGGTCATGCTAGAATGCCTCTGGGTTCACTTCATCCTCCAGGTAGCATCCATATTGCAAGCAGAATGAAATTCTCGTGCATGCGGAAGCGTGAAGAAGGGCTTTTTCTTTTTTGATTATAACCGCATATTCCTAAACCAGAAAACGTTGTGTCTCGCACGCACGCACCAATATCCATCTGAACCAGCTATGACACATCTTTTTGTGCAAAGAGATGGATATGTTGGTATATCTGTTCGTCCACCCAAGTGGGTTTTGCATAGGTCCCATCTGTTAGGAGGGGTCCAGAAATAAAATGGAATGATAAAATGTTTCGCCACGGTGATTCAAATGAGTGACCTCAACTAGCCAGTGGCACATGTTGCGATAGAAGTATGTGCACGTACACGGACACGTCTCACTCCTCTGTACGCTACTCGCATAGCCTTTTCATTTTGCAGGTTAGTCTACCTAGCCGTCTAATCAACTGCTTGCATGCCACTTCTCCCATTTACTTCTCCATCGGGACCGATTTTCCTTGGCTTCTTCACCTCTCCTTCAATTGCATTCACACCCACAGGATTCACATTGTTTTTACTCCTGGAGTAATTCCGAAGTCCCTTTAAATAATCATCTATTCCAGTTAGACTAGCCACCAAATCCTAATACTCCAGTGGTTCCAAATGGCGAAAGAGATCCATGTGCATAGTTGTAGCGTCAAACATGTCCTTAGTGAAGGGTCATTGAGCATAGCTGCCACCGTCACCAACCACCCAAGGGTTATTCAGGAGTGGATCAATAGTGTATCCAACTCCCTTGAAAAGGTGGAGATGAAGGTCATCGGTCTCGATGCAGAGTACACGGAGACTGCCACTGGGAAGATCCAACGGGCCACCGTCCTTCAGCTATGCCTCGAAGATGAAGTTTTGGTGTATCACATCATACACATGCCCTCCATACCAGGTGAGCTCCACGATTTCATGTCTCGCGAGGACATATACTTCTGTGGGGCAGCCATCGAAGGGGACAAACCAAAGTTGGGATCGTACAACCTTCATTTGAAAAACATCGTTAACCTACAAACCAAAATTCATGTAGACGATTGTGACAAACCAACACCATCCCTATTCGACATAGCAAATTATGTGCTCGGAACAAACCTTGAGAAGGGTGACGAGACGATGGCATTAAGGTCGTATGGATGGGAGAATTATCCCTTGACCTACGAGCGGATAAAATATGCTGCCCTTGATGCCCGTGTGAGTTTCAAGATAGCTGCAAGGTCGAAAGAACTTGTAGCGAAGCCGTCTCCCATAGAAAATGAGAAGAAGAAGAAGAAGAAGAAGCTACAGCAGCAGCAGGGCATTATAGATGAATAGCTATTTCCTCTCTTATTTGTAAAAAAAATCCTCTCTGTATATATTGATAGATGAACTATTTCACTGGTCTGCATGTCTTTGGAACAAGTGTAGTAGCGTAGGTCCACTTGAATATAAAGAACTATTTATCCTCCTAGTTTTTTCTACTACTCCTTGCTGTGATCGATATGCAATGCATGTGTCAGTAGACATGACAGCTTGTCCATGGAAGCTGAACTACGACAACCATCACATTTCTACCACTGCCACATGCGATTCCCACAACACCCCTCCAACCCACGACACCACGTCCCTCGACGTGTGCCTCACCCCTCTCGGCCCCACCTTCCCTTTGCCTTTCTGCGCATGACATGTGGGCCACCCGAACTAGGGTGACCATCAAGTTTATACCACAGCCACACGCGATTCGTATGACACCGCTCGAACCCAGACACCATGTCCCCTGACCTGCGCCTCACCCCTCTCGGCCCGACCGACCCTCTGCCTTTGTGAACATGACATGTGGGCCAGACACCAGTAGGGTCGACATGTCATGGACTCAAAGACAGGTGAAATAAGGTGTTGAAGCTGAGTCCCGTGGGCCCTAAGAGGGAAATGTAACTCCTGCGCCAGGCCTTGTGGTGATACCGCTGCACGAACTCATGCCAAACTCGAGATATTTTTCTTACTACTACCAATCTGTCGGCCCGTGCGTTGCAGTGGATCCAAAGTAGTAGTAGAATAATACTTTTCACAAACTTCAAATATAAACAATCTAGTTTTGATATACATATATCAGTAAAAATAAATTATGCTTCACTCAAAATATATTCCTCGGGCTATTTTGATGAGGTGTGGGACGGGTGTGGCTGCTTTCAAGATAACAATAGGTTTTAAAAAAATTGGAGCAGATATTTTTCTAACATTTTGTAGCATGGCACGGCATCCGGTGCACCTAAGCGTCTGAAAAAAGTGGAGTGCACTATAAAGATATTTACATGCTCCCATTTAGTGGAGTGCACTCTAAACACATTATCTATTTATTTTTCTCTAGCCTTTCCTAGCCATGCAACCATGCCACATAAGCTAGTCATGCATGCAATCCATAAATTGCAATATACTTGTGTTACTCTCCAGCATGCAATGCCGCCACATCATCTATTCATGCCTGTTAGTCATAGGTTGTTTTTTGCATTATTCTTGATCCATCACATTTTGGTAGAGGTATGATTAATCCAAATATTAATGTTCCATACAACTAAGCTCCAAAGGTCCGCTGGAGCCGAGGCAGAGGGCGTACGACGGGGGCGGTGGAGGCGTCTTCGTAGGAGGAGGAGACATCGAAGGATAATCTTGCACGTCCGCTGCCACCTGCATATCGGCGCGGGACTCCTCAAGCGCCCACTAAAGCTCGCGCTCCTCCAGGGAGCGGCAGAGTCACGAGATTTGCCTAAACCATAATGGGCACCATGTAGTACTCCTCGTAGCCGGGGGCGCGATGCTCGCGTCCCGACTCCTGGGGTACTATCTAGAGCACTCGCTCAACCAGCTCGTGAGCCGCGAGGATGCCATGCTCACATCAGTGCTAGTGGAGCACACGCTTGTGCACCTGAGCGACGAGGATGCGATGTTCGCGAGCATGCTGCCGGAGCACATGCTTGTCCACGTCGAGAGCGGTGATTATGCGATGTTTGCGGGCGTGCTCTCATCCACATCGAGAGCGATGAGGATGTGATGCTCGCGGGCATGCTGCTGGAGAACACGCTCGTCCACATTCTGAGCGGTGAGGACGCGATGCACCTCCTTGTGACCGACCAGGGCGTGCTGCTGGAGCACAGCTACCCCTCGTGGCCGACGAGGGTGAGCCGCTAGGTCACACTGTCGTCTACGTGGCCAGTCAGCGAGCGCTACTCGCAGCCGTCGAGGGCGTGCTACAACTCGGCGATGTTGGAGACTCCATCCTCTTCCCAGGTCGAGGCTCCATCCACTTCGGTAATGGCTGCATGCTCTGATGTGTGTTGTGTCCGTATGGGAGCTTCGAGCTACAGTACCAGTGGGTGCGGGGGTTGACCTTTTCATGGTTGCATATGGTCTGAGGAGAAAAATAGAATCTCAAGTAGCATAATATGTTTGAACGTCTTGGAACAGGACCAGTACAACAAACATCACATGCGCACCATATTTTGAGAAGGGTTGAATGTAATTTGTGTGAAATGGGTCTGTGTGGATGTACGAGTAGTACATCCATATCATTGACATTCATGCACGCAACAAACATTTGTGTGCATGATTTCACCCTATTTTGATATTCTATTTGGGAGTGGATTTGATTTTTGTAATTGGAGCTCATTTTTGTAGTTGGTTTAAATTTAGACGATGCATGTATTATTGCGAGAGATAGATATAGAGAGAATATTTGTGTGACAAAGAGGGGGGGGGGCGGGAGCAGCGATACCTAACGAGAGAGGGGCATATGCATGTTCCAAAGACTGTGTGTGTTGCAGAGAGAGGAGTGTCCGAAAGGGTGAGAGAGGGTGTCTGCGTGTGTGTGTTAGAAAGAGAGAGTGGTGCGTGTAACATCGGGATCGACAAGGTTACGAGTTTGGGGTATGGGAGAGCGATAGTGTGCGTGCGATGAAGGGACACACGGACATCGTCTGTTTGCCTGTGACTTAGCTAGATATACCTCGACAGCACGGCGGGCTAGGGGGTGTGAGGTTATGTGTGGTAGAAATAGATAGTAGAGAGAGAGAGAGATGGATGCTTGTTTGTTGTAGAGAGACCTAACTACATAGATGGGGTAGCAACAAGAAGAGAATGGCGGTGTGCCTTTTTTTCATGGGATGTGAGAGAGACCAAGAGACACGCATCGTGTGGAGAGGTGTGCGTTTTGAGAGAGAGAGAGAGAGAGGGAGGCGTGGACCTGGATAATGAGATGGTTGCTCATGTGTATGTTATAGGGAAGGAAATGTCCAGGTGGTAGTCTTATGATGGCCACCCAATCTTTCAATAAGAGTGGGGATATGTACCGATTTGGCGGATTTTGACGTTGACGATCCAGCTATATCATACCCGATGATACAAATCGACAATCGTTACTAAACAAATCTTTGATGGTCGATGATCTTGTCATATGCACAAACTCAACCTAAATAATGAGATGGAGTTCCTCCAAGCAACCGAAGAACCGGATGAACTAAGATAATGCAATCTTAATTGCCAATATGAATTAATTAAGGATAATGGTGGGGTTGCTGGCATAGGATCTGAACAAGGCGGTAGTCCTACAAACCCCGCAAATGCAAATTATAGCGAAGCAAAACAATGTGTACACAAAAACGTGAGTTCTAACCTATAAAAAAGGTAGTAGCCTTATCTATATCTATAGACTATATTACTGTATTTTTTATTTGTATAGTTATATCTATATCTATTCCACTCCCTCCATTTGTAATTTAATCCGCACATAGCTTTGACTACAGCCAAATTTTATAAAGCTTGACCAAATTTTGTGACAACAATATGAACATTTACACTAACAATTTTACATGATGTGGAAATAAAAGCAATGATGAATCAAATGATATATATTTGGTGGTGTATATGTTAATACATTTTCCTACAAACTTGTTGAAAGTATACAAAGTTTGACTTTAGAGAAACCCAATATGCGGTGTTATTTATTATATATTCTATATTCATTATTTTTATGTAGTCAATGCGTGTATTTGCACGTACACGATATAAATCATTGATTGATGTTAATCCAATGGTCCGGGTGGCTGCGATCCGGATCTACTATAACCTAATTGTACCCACACATGTTCTTCTCGAATGAGCAGCACGACAGTGAGATCGATACACACAAGAAACTCTCAATAAGACCTCCAGACATGCCACATGGCTTCATGGGTGCCCCCACATCATATTATTCATACTACGTTGACTGAAAAAAGATAAATCACCCAAAACGAGATCCTCTCATTTTTTATTCCTATGATGTTGTGTCATGCACGTACCTAGTTGTATAGTGGTAGTAGTAGTACAAACTTCATAGTAGGAGTAGTACGAAGTGCTCCTACTCTATCAACGAGTCCCATCTGACACCAAATTTCTTGGCTTCCTTGCTACAGCTAGATCTTCCCCTCCTCGTTTCTATTTTCCAATGCAGCGGGTGGGGTGCGGTTTGCCGATAGTCGGTTTGCTCAACTGTGGTCCCACATGAAAGTGAGAATGCTAGGCAACATGCCTTCCTTAGCTATGTGGCGTGCCGGACGGACCGTGGAGCATGGTTTTAAATACCGGATAGCGGGCTGGTAGCGGCTTGTGGTCCATGTAGCGGAATGCGGATAGCGGGCGATATTGCGGACGCTATGTCCGCGTAGCTGATTTGTAGAAACACTAGATAATTGTGTATATTTCTAGATCATTAACAAAAAGTAATGAATTTTAATTTGAGGAATAAGGAATGCTATTACGGTAGCGCTATTGCGGACGCAATAGCGGACGCTATCTCCTCTATTTGAAACTATGCCATGGAGTACTCCCGATTCTCGGGCATGAGGGGGTGCAATGCAAACACGGCAGGCATTTTCCTTTTAAATATTTATAAATTTTAACATTTGGTTCTGCTTCTTGTCGCGATTGATAGATAGAAATAACGATTGGAAATGCTAGGGCGGGGCTTTTCCCGCCCGATAAACAGGGTAGTAGCTAGGTTGGCGCCTTGTCGGTTTGGTCACATGCAGTCCCACATGTTGTATTGATATAAAGCCTAGCCAATGCGCATTGACCAGGGGGGTGGAACGATAGTGTGGTATGCGACACAAAAGGGACATGCTTCATGTACGTGTTCCAGTTTCTCGTATTGAACTTGCGAACGTGACAGGCGTGCTCCACGAGTAGTTTTGAATTTATAAGTTCGGTCTTAGTTTTTGAATTTATGAGTAGTTCGTAGGTCGGGTCAAGCATGTAAATTACAAAGTTGATGCAAAAGGTAAGCACAACATCCATCCTGGTTTGTTGGTCCCCTTCGTGTGTTAACAGAGGGAGTACTAGTTATAGTGATGCATATAATTGACGCCAAATGTGAGCAAAGGAGTCGCACATGTCTTTATTGACTGGAACGAGAATGCACTAGTACAATAAAAATTAAGGCCATGACGACGTGATCACAGTGGTGGTTACAGGAGGCAAGAAGAAAGATCATCCATCAACGTATGACCTACTCCTCCTCGACTCAGTGCACCGGGCCAACGAGCAGTGGCTTAGGAGCGGCGGATTTTTTGGCGAGGTCAAGGTGCTTTTCAACAAAGGCGTCCAAGGCTTCTAGCCAGTTGACGAAGGCCAGCGTCATAGCATCCTCGTCGGCCTTGTAGATGCCTATGTACACGACTTCCTCGTACACATGGATGTGTAGGTTGACGAATTCTTGCAGGGCGAGGTGCCCTGCAGCGAGCGCGGCCTCCAGGTGGACATTCTTTGTTGCGTCGGCGGGCAGTCGTAGGGCCACCAGTGCTTGAAAGAGGGTCTCGCCATGGAGGCCGATTAGGGTGGCAGGCAATGAGGAGCCTAGGCGCGCGGGCTGGAGGACTACGACAATGTCATCCACGAGCTTCTTGACGACGGTGAACTTGGTGATGGTGGTAACGATCACCTTGTCCAACTAAGAGTCGTAGCTGGCATCGACAATGGCGATGAACCAAGCGGTCACCAACACCCTTTGGAGATGATCCTCGGTGCCATGCCGGAGGCCAGCGTCATGGACCATCTGGCACAGCCGCTGTCCGCTCACACGCATCGCCGCCATAGGTCTGGAGTGAGCACTGTTGCGCTTAGTGTAGGTGCGTACGATGTGGTAGATGCATTGGAATGGAGGGGCGCCTTTATATGAGTGCAAACTGCGATGCATTCACATCGTGCTGCCTCATTTCCCTGCCCTCCTCTCATTACTTCCCTCACCATGCTAATTGAAGGAGGATGCATCATTGCCCGTTCAACATTTCGGGAACCGCTACCCTCTCCCTCGTCTGCATTAAAGCCGTATCGGGAACTGTCCTGGTTTACTAGTTTACCGTCCATTTCTCAGTTTTTTTACCGTCCTAGTTTGCTAGCTGTCAAATAAAATAGTACGTACTACTAGTAGTATGTACTACTACTACTACTATTAGTACTAGTATTGTAGTAGGGAGTGGTGCGCCGCCCGCGGCACGCCCGGCTGACCACGCCTCTTCACCGCCATCAAACGCCTCCATTAAACCCACATGGAAACTGAGAAACCTACTCCGACCACACGTCCGTTCCTCAGCGGGCTAGAATTAAATGCAACGCCGGCCGAGCTCCTCACGTCCTCCCTCTGTTTAAATGAGGCCAGACGCCGGCGAAGCTCCTCCCGTCCGCCCTCTATTTAAACGAGGCCAGACACCCTGCAAGAATTGCACCCCTCCGCCGCTCCCCCATCTCCTCCTTCACCATTTTCTCCACTCTTTTGATGGATTCCGAGGAGCAGTTCTTCGACATACTAGCCGGCCGGGTGGCCCGTCGAGCCATCCGGATACGAGCGAGGCAGCTCGCTGCTCCAACTACCTCGCCTAGCCCAACGGAGCCAGTTGCTGCCCCAAGCCGGCGTGTGGTTTAGCAACTCGGCGCTCCAGTTCAGTTCAATGAGGAGTGGCCATGTCGGGGAGCACGGCGGCACGGGCGTCCTTGCTGCCATCGATGATGCCTCATCTTACCGTGCCTCTGGTGTATGCGGTGCCCGCACCTCCAGTGCCTGCGGCAGCGCCATGCAGGGAAAGACAGAAGCCGTGTGCGCGAAGAGCGACGAATCGGTCGCTAGCACCTCCGTGTCCGCCACCATCATCGAGGAGAAGTAGAACACGGGAGACCGCTGCTGTTTGGGTCCCATGATGGCCACCGCCAAGACGACGACTACGTACGCAGGCCGTGTGTTTCCCGGTTCTTCTCTTTCCAGGACCTTTGTCGACCCCGCAAGTGTCTGTCAAACATGGGATCCGCAGGCGGCCATTTAGATTAGGTATTAATTATACCTCTAGAGTCAGACGAGCACCGCTTAGTTGATATAAATGTAACAAAATCCATCGTGTTTACATGAAAATCCGGCATGTATATATGAAATCCGGCCGTGTTTGCATGAATTTCGTGTGGTTGGTTCCAGTTGTTGTCAAAATGTATGCCGCTGGCGTTCGATGTTGTTGTCCGGCATCCTTGTCCGCGGACGGAAGTGAGAGGGAAATTTGTCGGTTGCAGTTGGTGATGCTCTTATGCTGGAAATAATAGTCACATCAAATCCATTTGAGTTAATTGCATGTATGATTCTAAAAAATAAGAAGTTAATTGCATGTATAGTAGATGACTTGCATGGTGGGTATAGATTCATACAAAAAGTTCAAATTGAAACAAATCAATCCTTAATCTTGTATTCTAAGTACTCTGTGGGTTCCACTGTCAGTAGAGTAGAAAAAGAAGTATATATCAAAAATGTAAAAACTGAAGACTCCGACAGAATTCGAACTCGGGTCATCGCGTTCCGAGCATCGGGCGCTAACCAGTCCACTAGATGTTATTTATCGAGGAACCAAGAGATGTTAGCCTTTTTATATATTTACAGTGATAATTGGTTTAAAGTGATATATTTTATGTCAGCCCCAAATGACCTAGAATTCATTAGTAGTAACAAAGAAAAAGGTTGCATGGTTAATTAACAGAAAATGAGGTGAAAACCATCACATCAGGAGTGTAAAAACAAGGCACACTGGGCGTGCTGGCTACAAACACAAGAACGCACACTTGTTGTCAAATAGAAAAGTGTCGTCGTGGTTGCAATTCGGTGTCATCGTAACTATACCTATGCGCGCGCGACTCCGCCCCCACCGTCAAGTACCACCGAGAAATCTACATATCGAGGGGAGCTACAGAGAGAAAGTCGTATCGAGGGTGTGTGAGCGAGGCACGGAGATGCAACCAGCGAGTGTGTGTGTGTATGTGTGTGTGTGTTTGAGAGAGAAACCAATAGATAGATTAAGATCAAGATTGAGGTGTCCCCCTGCTCCTATCTTTGCTGGGGGGAGAAATACATATCGAGAGTGTGTGTGTGTGTGTGTTTGTGCTAGGCAAGAGCCACAACTAGAGTGTGTGGGTGTTTGTGTGTGTTTGATAGAGAAGCCAGTAGATAGATTAATATCAAGATCGAAGTGTCACCCTACTCCTTCAATGTCAGGAAGGGGGGAGGGTGCCAGTGACACTTAGAGAGGAAGATAGAGAGAAAGAGAGATGGAGTTTGTGTGTCACATAACTATACTGGGGGATAGGTAGATAGCATGTGCATGTGTGCGAGGCATACCTAAAGCATCAGGGAGATAAACAAGCGGGTGTGCATGCAAGTGCCGGAAAAAATGAAGAGCGAAACAATGTGCATGTGTGTGTGCGCGCGCACGAACTCTTGTCGAAGTCTCAAAACAAAAGGTGTTGTGCTGGAATCCCATTGTATGGATTCATATTGTTCCGGGACTCGTGTTAACCTTACGGATATGTGTGCGACACATAGTTATTATTCGATACATGAGTGGTGGTGGGTGGGTGGAATTAAAGGGGTGGGCTTGTTCGACAGAGAGTGTGTGTGTATGTGTTTTTGTGAGAGAGACTTGTAGGACGAGAGAGAAAAACGAATTCTAACCTAGACGAAGGGATAGAAATAGACGAAGTGCATGTGTGTGACTGAGATGCCCACGGAGAAAGGAGATTTGTATGTGTGTGAGAGAGATTGCACAATTCATTCACGTATCACTATGTAATGGTCGAGGACGTGCATCGCTTGAACATAATCAATATCTACTTCGTACTGTGGCCGAAGATACAATATTGATACACCGCTATAAAGATTGGATACTCACATATCACACAAGTTTTTTTTCTTTCAAAAAGCCTTTTTTCAATTGTGCCTGCAAAAGTTATAGTGATATTTCTTCAAACAACCACTTTAGTTATCATGTACATGCACCATTGTTAGTGTTGCATTCAAATTCATTAGTTTTGGATGATTTAAGGTTCTATTATGAAGTAATATATGTAATATTCATACATGAATTCAGCAGGTACTGCAATTTATGAAATGGAGGCCATATAATCATATGAGGTAACACTTTTAAGTAGGGGACTACAATATCCATTTCTTTTGCGCATCTATATTATCCATTTGTTATTGTGCAATATAATTAAAATTAACACATCAATGTATTGTGTTTAAAATAAATAACCAATGGAACTAAATTATATATTTACACGAGAAATACATAGGTTGAGCGTTTGATCCATTTTTTCTGAACGCGCCTCTGCACCCGTATGATCAGCCGCGCCCGTGTGATTGTAAAAAGTTATCATGCATCATCCCGAGTCATTGTCTTTTTCTCTGGGGTGGACTTCATACCAGTTATTAACTGCTGACGTGTGCCCCGTGTACACAGTCTCGCATGACCTTCCCGCTAGTACTATCCAAAATTAGTTGAAACTGGATACGAACAATCCCGCTGGCGGCAAAATCTCGCTCCTCCTTCTATAATTTCCGTGACCAAGTCTGTAGCATGCGAAATTCCCCTTTTGTCCTTGGTGCACGGAGAACAATACATCTCTCATTAACATAATAGGTCGGGGTTGCTTTGGTAACTTCCGGTTCCCCCCGCCACACGGCACCCCCATTTCCTCTCCCCTCCCACAAAAATGACTACCCCACAGCACCAGAGCATCTTACATCACACAGTATGTACTTCATCGGCCATTCTACTACTTCCCTCTCGAAACCCTAGACTGCTCATCCACCGCTGTACCAGAGCCCATTCACTGCCGGCGTCGTCCACCTCGCCGGATCTGCTTCCGCGGCCGCATCTACCCCTCCCACCTCCCCTAGAAACAATAGACTGCTCATCCACCATTGTACCACAGCCCATTCAGTGTCGGCCTTGTCCACAGCGCCGGATCTGCTTCGTCGGTCCTCTCGTCAACCGCAGCGCATCTACAGCAGCTCCTTCGTACACTGGAGCTGCTTCGTCCACACCCCCGGAGCCGCCCCATCGACAGCCTCTGATCCTCTTCGTCGTCACCGTCCTCAACCCTACCGGAGCCGCTTCACCGACACCATCCTCAACCCTACCGGAGCAGCTTCGCCAATACAATTCTCAACCCTATCGGAGCCGCTTTGCCAACGCCCAAGTCCACGGGCTCAGATCCGCTTCGTCGACACCCTCGTCCAACCTACCGGAGCAGCTTCTGACGCCCTCGTCCACGGCCACAGATCCGCATCATCGACGCCATCCTCAACACAACCACTGGAGCAGCTTCACCGCCGCCCTCGTCCATGGCCTCACATCCACTTCATCCACACCATAGTCCACCCTACCGGAGCCGTTTCACAAACACCCTCCTCCACGGTCCTAGATCTCCTTACCGGACCCCGACAGCCAGGGCAGCGTCATCACCCTTGATGTTTCTATCCCGATTCCCACCGTCTGGCACGTTGCGAAGCACCCTCCGTGGCCGAGGTACTGTCACCTTTAAACCCGTCCAGCATCACCTGCCAGATGTACTTCAAATATACTAACAGGTCACTGTTACATGTTATGGAGCTAGAAAGTGCTACAAGGACGATGTTTCTTCTCGATCTAACACCTTGGCAACCAAGATCATGTACTGAGGCATTGCTATGATATTGTAAGTGTGTCACTCTCTTGTATTGTTGTGTGCCTTCCAGTGTGCTTTTGCTAGGATTTCCGACCAGTAATCCCTTTATGCAGCCAATGATTTCTAGCACTGGCTACTAAATTAGAGATGTAGACATCATACATTACACAAAATCATAGGTGGCATGAAGGAATTCCAGTGCACTAAATTAGGCTCGCTTAGAATGTCTGCAAGTCCAGTACACAAAGTCATGGCTAGTTTATGCTGACACACACAATCGTTAAATGGTGGTTTAAATATGTGCAAGGGATATGCAATGTATTATCATGTAGAGATATCTCTAATTAGCCGTGTCAACTTGCAGTTGGGGTGCCGCAATGAAAAAGTACAAGATGTATGTGGCATTTTCATGGAACATAAAAAAAGGAGGGGCAGCGGTGAGCCTATACAGCGTGGTATGGTAGGTCACTCCATTGTAATAATCGTGACATGTTATTTGTATGTCAGTGCTTTTGGCCAGGGTTCTTAAGGACAGTTATTTGTAGTTATCCTAAGAAAATAAGCTCCTTTGAATATAAGCTCCAGATAATAAGCCAACTAGCTCTTTTCATTGCCCGCTTTTTCAGCTTATCTATGATATGATCAGTGAAAACTCTAGATTGCATTATATTTTGTCATTTTGCTGCCCATATAGAAATTAATTTGACTTGCGAACATCACGAATTGAACCCATTGCATTAATTAATATGGTAGGAAAACATACCATCATTATTTGTTCAAAATGCAAATATAAAGATACCATCTACTTGGCACAATCTATTTTCATCAATGTCTTTCAAAGAGAGCCCATTGCCTAAATTTAAATGAAGAACCATGATTTATCAAAATTCCATGGTCCAAGTGGCTGGTTATTATCATATAGCAGCACCACCTGAAAGCATCACATAGCAGCAGCAGCTCATAGCAATTCATCATACAGCAGCAGCTGCAGCTCATCACAATTCAAAATATAGCAGTAGCAGATCATAGCAATTCATCATATAGTAGTAGCAACAGTAGCAGCTCGTAGCAATTCATCATATAGCAGCAGTAGCTCATAGCAATTCATCATATAGAAGAGCAGAAAGAAAATTTAGCAAAAAATCAGAGGATATCCTCACCTTGTTGGATGAGCTCATCCCGCAACAGAACCTCAAGGCCATGGCCTAAGAGGAGCGGAGGTGAAACGAGGTGCCTTCTGCCGGAGTGGGGCGTCGGCCGTAGTTGTGTGGCAACCGCCGGAGTAGAGCGTTGGACGTACCATAGCGGAGCAGCTGCGAGAGGCGATGAGAGTGAGGGGCGGCGCCACAGGGAGGAGCAGCCAGGGAGATGGGGCCCTACCCGCCGGCCACGTAGCCTAGCTGAAAAGAGCATCGTCGAGGAGCTGGCCACATGGGACCTGTGGCGGTGGCTCGCTTGATGAACCCTAGCGCTGCAGGTAGGGGATCGAGGTAGAGGGAAAGGGGAGAGGAGATGCGAGCGGGCAGGGCAATGAACGCCTGCGTGTTAATTTTTACTTGGGGTCAAGTGTGACGTGAGCGTGAGCAGTGGCATTTTGAGTGTAATATAGGCACACAACAGAGTCATTTCGCTATTCCCCTTCGGTTCAATTTTAAGTGAGCTTCCACAGGAAGCACCCCCCAAGCTTTTTCTCATTGTGAAGGAATTGGTGGTGGAAATAATTTAAGCCCATGCCCATAACTCAAAAACGAGTTCATTACATATTTTATGGCTAATTTTGACAATAAGCTCTCAAAAGGTGGAATAGAACTGGCCCTTAACCTGCAATTCAATTCTGCGTGCAATGATGAATCACTCTTGCCTGCTATAGTGTAGATTTAGGCATCATACATGGCACAACCTAATACATGTGCATTTCATTATAGAATCTAAAATTATGCAATGTTTATGTTAGTTCATACGTTGCACATGATGTTTAAATGCCTCCAAAATCTGGTCAGTCAAGTGATGGTCTGTAAGCCTCCTTCTATGCTTGTTTTCTTGATATGTAATTCAGTGTTGTGCAAGATTTGCTCACACATGTGTTCAATTGCTTGTTTGTATCATCCAGCCATACTAAACTGTTTGCTTTGATTACTTGCTGCTCTTGACCTAACAGAGCTTGTCAATGATTTAAACACTAAGAGCTGCTGTAGTGGGGGCTTGTATAACTCATAGGTGACATAAAGGTTTGCCTGTACACTAAACTAGGATCTCCAAGAGTACTTGGAGGTCCAGTTCGAAGGTACGCCTAGTTTTTACATAGCGCACACATATTAAATGCTCATTCGAGTGTGTGCAAGAGATGTGGCATGTTTCATTATGTGGTGTCATTTTGTTACAAACTCATGCTTTGGTGTTGTTCAGAGATTGGAAAGTATGCATATTTATCTTCCATGTAAGGAGACCAGTAACTAGTTTGTGTCACCTTGCAGAGGGGGTGCAATGAAGCAAAGATTCAGGATTTCCAAGTACAAGATGTTAAGAAGGAGCCTTGCAAGAGGAGGAGGAGCAGCGCTGAGCCTGTACAACCAGTTATGGTAAGTCACTGTATTACAGTTGCCAGGACATCCTATTTGTCTGACATTGTGCTTGCATAGAGTTCTTCACCTGTAACCCAATCATTGGGCCATTGACTAATACTCCATCCACTCACTGCTATAAGATCTTCAACTTTTTGTAAATCAGATGTATATAGACACATTATAATGTGTATGTTCACTCATTTCAGTATGGATGTAGTCTACATTTAAATATCTAAAACATCTTATATTAGTGAACACAGAGAAACTCCTTACTGTTATGGTAGAGTTCTCGATGTCATAAATGTCATAACCAAACACATGTTCACATCATTAGCCTCCCTATCATTACTAGGATCTTTACTACATACTAGTCGAGATACTTCATTGGGGGCAAACAATGTTACATTACTTGTTCCATTATATAGATGATATATCAGTTGATTAAAATGTAGCTAGGCCAAAGAAGTTATTGAGGCGTGATGTATGCATGCTGCCAACTCAATAGTTCAATTGCTTGTTTGCTTCAGGCATAGTTAAATTGCTCTTTTCAATTGCTTTATTTGTCCTTGGGTCGTGAGATGCCCAAACAATGATGCCTGATGTAGGGCTATAACTATTAGTTGACATAATTAAATGCCTTACCATTTCATTACTCTGGCTAAGTGTGCCTGAAGCTTTTGAAGTCTATTAACCAACTATTACTACATGAGGCTTACAATCTAGTTTATACGAGGCTAATGATTGCATAGTTTTGCTTACTGTAGTAGGTTTATGTGAATCCCTGTGCAGTTCATTATGCTCCCTAAGACTCTTTTGGAACATGGCACACAATTCTCCAGCTAGTTAATACGAGCTACAGAATGGCTAATTGCTCGCTTACTTATACACAAGATATATATAAATTTGTGACTTGTCTGTGTTTTGGATTTGGCCCCAACATCATGCTCCGTCCATTGGTGAGCTACGAGGAGATCTCTGTACGCGGGCTGCACATACTACCATTTTTATAATTTTTAAAATATCACCTGCTTACGCTTCATAACATGTGCATTATTGTTAGTCTTGTTTTCCCATGTACAAGATAGTCTGTCTTGCTCGCTTCACTGTTGTAACTATATTTTTGCCCTAGTCATGTGTACTTACAGAAACATTTCAGGATGAAGTGACATCAACACAACGATCTCAGAGCAGTGCGGCATGGCCGTTACCAAATGATTATGGATTGGAATCGGAATGTGCTAATGTTCTAGAGTATCAACTAGAGGTGGCAAGACAACGTGCATATGAGTCTCAACATGTAATCAACACATTGAGACTGGAGGTGCAGATATCAGATGCATGAGTCAAGAAAATGAAACAAGACACTGAGGTAACCACAAAGGAGTTGAAGATTTTGCAGACTGAAATTTGTGCTATCTGATTCCGGCCAATCCTATTTACTTTAGAGATTATAGTTCAAATGTTAAGTTCTGTTGATGCGCGTCCATGATGTATGAGCTTTATTTGCCCAGTGTTTGTAATTTGCTATTTGTGTACGCTTTATAATCACTGGTGGCGAACTATGATGCCCCGTGGATGTAATATGCTGTAATTTCTTTATTGTATAGTGTAGGATTATTCTTCATTTCTATGCTTTAATCCCTTTATTGTATAGTGTAGGTTTTTGAGAGGGTATAGTGTAGAGTAGATTAATTCTTTGTATAGGCTATTGTTGCAACACGGGCCAACATGCCCAAACATTACCTGGACGCCATTCGAAAGAACAAACAAGGGTAGTCGAAGCGGGCCTTAATTGGGCTTGTCAACTAATTAGTTAATGCATCCTAATCTATGCGGGCTCATAATGGCCCGATGGCCCAATCAACTATACCCGTTAGAAATAGTGGATTTCGTCCTTGAATGTGGGCCCATCGTAAAAAGGGCTCTTGCTAGGCCATTAACAGGCCGAAAGCTCGATAGGGCCGCTGTAATGGAGGCGACCCGCGGGCCTCTAACAGGCCAAAATAAGCGTCAGTTTTGTCTCGGCCCATTTCCTTGTCGGGCCATAAAGAGGCCTAAAGCATTTTGGGACAAAAGGGACCCAATGTACAACATAGGCTTTTAACAGGCCAAAAGTCGGGTCGGGCTGGAATTGTGCCATGGAGAATGTGGGCCGCTAATGGACTGAAAGTAAGGTGGGACCGTCAATGGCCCAACTATTGTGTGTGCTGTTAATAGGCCAAAAGACAAAACGGGCTAGAATTGGTCGAAGTACCGAATGGGCCGACAAAAGGCAGAAAGACGTACCTATGGGGATATTGGCCCATCTCTTTAATGGGTTGCAAACATGCCGAAAGAAACTCGGGCCTCGATTGAGCCCAAAGACATAGCGGGCTGTTAACGGGCTGGAACTGACGATGGTCCAGGATGGTGGCAAATCTATAATGGGCCTTTGACGGGCCTATTTTTTGTAACTTGTATGGGCTGTGGTTGTGAATGGGCCAAACACAAGCAGACCGGTAATGGGACGGCCCGCTTATTTTGACACGCTCGGCCTTTTAACCTAAATGGGCCACTGTGGGGCCTTGCCACGTGTCGACATATCATAGGCGCCTCATGTGCATTGGACGGCTGACATCTACCGTGGCGAGGATCTGACACGTGGTTCCTTCAGCCAATGAGAGTTTCACACATGGAAAATCGCCATTGGTCCGGGCTGTTATTTGGTTATCGGATCCAAAACCGCACCCGATAGCTTAACGGCGACCCGTTACGGTGGATGCCACGTATCGGTTAGCATTGACGAAACCACTTCCATGACGCGTCGATTATCATCATGGAAGTGGACACTTCCGTGATGATAATTTGAGTATTGTCATGGAGCACTTCTACGACAACACAGTGATAGAGGCGAAGGTGTCCTGATGTTTCGATGAGATAGCTATCATTTTCTGTGGGAGTCGACTTTGACGATCCGACTACGAACGTGCAAAGACGTCGCACCTTAGCAATCGCTAAACCAACTTCCGAGGGGTTATTGACCACGTCAGGGCATGATCAACCTGACCACGAGGGTTTATTTCCTACGAGCACATGAAGAACAAGCAAGAAACTGAGATTGCAGTCTGGATATTGCTAATATAAGAGGAAAGCTTTATTTATGAAAGTGGGGTTCTGTGACGTCTTGGTCTGGTCGTTGAACACAAACGAAGTACGCGAAGTTGCAGCTATGACGAACTTTAATCTAAACAAAATCCAAAGTATAAACGAGACGTAGGGGGGAATTTCATGACCCCTTGTAGAAGGGGTCCGAAACCAGCCCTAACTTTGTTTCCCCACACATACGGACTCTAAAAACATCCTATACTTAAGTATTTCAAAATTACATGGGCCTGGCCCAAAAATAAGGTGGCGCAGCACCTAAAATAAGCTATGGACGAAATTTATAAAGGGGCATCTTGTATATTTTGTCCGTGTCCTTGTAGGTCATCACGGAGGCTTCTAAGTGCTGAAATATGCACTAGAAACGCCATTCTGGACCCCTTCGCGCGTGCCTTCATCTCCATGCTTGATCCTGCTCCAGTGTTCATCCCTCTTGTCCAAGCTAGGCCCTTCATTAGTAATCAACACAAATGTATCCAATTTAGGCAGCATCATATTCTCATGAACATTAGAATTGTCACCAAGAAACGAAAGTACCTGGTAATTCAATTGGCGTGCGCGAGCTCTAGTAATGTATAGCAGCAGGGGCTGTGGGTGTAACAATGGTATTGATGTCCTCATCAGCCTCCCCTTCTTGAAATGAAGTCGTCCTCGACGGAAGCTCATCTTCCTCACCAAAATAAGGCTTCAAATCTACAATGTTAAAAGTGGGACTAACCCCAAAATCTGTAGGCAGCTCAAGTTTATATGCATTATCATTTATTTTCTCTAACACCTTAAAAGGACCATCAGCACGTGGCATTAGCTTTAATTTGCGCAAATAAGGAAATCTATCCTTACGCAAATGTAACCAAACAAGATCTCCAGGTGCAAACACAACACGTTTTCTACCCTTATCTCCAGCAAGTTTATATTTAGCATTCATACGCTCAATGTTCTCCTTAGTTAACTCATGCATTTTTAAGATCAATTCAGCATGTTGTTTAGCATCAAAATTAACCTTCTCCGAAGATGGAAGAGGCAACAAATCAATAGGTGCATGAGGTAGGAAACCATACACAATTTCAAAAGGGGACATCTTAGTAGTAGAATGCAGCGAACGACTATAAGAAAATTCAATATGAGGCAAGCATTCTTCCCACATTTTCTTGTTATTCTTCAAAACTACCCTAAGCATAGTAGACAATGTTCTATTGACTGCTTCAGTTTGTCCATCAGTTTTGGGGTGACAATTAGTACTAAAAAGCAGTTTAGTCCCCAACTTTGCCCATAAACATCTCCAAAAGTGACTAAGAAATTTAGTATCATGATCTAAAACAATAGTATTTGGCACACCATGCAAGCGAATAATTTCACGAAAGAACAAATCAGCAAAATTAGCAGCATCATCGCTTTTATGACACGGTATGAAGTGTGCCATTTTCGAAAATCTATCCACAACAACAAATATGTTATCCCCACCCTTCTTTGTTCGAGGTAATCCTAAAACAAAATCCATAGATATATCCTCCCAAGGAACACTAGGTACAGGTAATGGGATATATAAACCATGAGGATTGAGTTGTGACTTAGCTTTTTGACATGTAGTGCAGCGAGCAACAAAATGCTCAATATCCCATCTCATCTTTGGCCAAAAGAAATGTGTAGCAAGTATATCCTCCGTCTTCTTCACGCCAAAGTGTCCCATTAGTCCTCCTCCATGCACCTCCTACAATAACAAAAGACAAACGGAGCTAGCTGGAATGCATAACTTGTTAGCACAAAACACAAATCCATCGTTAATGACGAACTTGTTCCATGTTCTCCCTTCTTTACAATTCTGCAATACATCTTTAAATTTAGCATCATGCACATATTGATCTTTGATGGTCTCCAAACCAAATATTTTAAAGTCAAGTTGTGAAAGCATAGTATAACGACGAGATAATGCATCAGCAATAACATTTTCTTTACCCTTCTTCTGTTTAATGACATAAGGGAAAGTCTCAATGAATTCAACTCATTTAGCATGTCTACGGTTCAGTTTTGCTTGACTTTTAATGTGTTTCAAAGATTCATGATCAGAATGTATAACAAATTCTTTGGGCCATAAATAATGTTGCCATGTTTCTAAGGTCCGAACAAGGGCATATAATTATTTATCATAAGTAGAATAGTTCAGACTAGGCCCACTCAATTTTTCAGAGAAGTATGCAACAGGTTTGCCATCTTGTAATAAAAAAATAACACACCTCCTAATCCAATTCCGCTAGCATCACATTCAAGCTCAAAAGTCTTATTAAAATTAGGAAGTTGGAGTAAAGGAGCATGTGTCAACTTATCTTTCAATACCGTGAAGGCTTCTTCCTGTGCGGTACCCCAAAAAAAAGGCACATCCTTCTTTGTAAGCTCATTGAGAGGTGCAGCAATGGTGCTAAAACCTCTCACAAAACGCCTATAGAAACTAGCGAGTCCAAGAAAACTCCTCACTTGTGTGACCGTTTTGGGCTGCGGCCAACTCTCAATAGCTACAATCTTAGCTTTATCAACTTCAATTCCCTGTGGAGTAATAACATAGCCAAGAAAAGATACTCGGTCGGTGCAAAAGGTGCACTTCCCAAGGTTACCAAACAAACATGCATCACATAGAGCAATAAAAACAACACATAAATGTTCCAAATGTTCTTCCAAAGATTTGCTATTAATCAGTATATCATCAAAATAGACTACCACAAATCGTCCAATGAAAGCACGTAAAACTTTGTTCATTAATCTCATGAAAGTACTTGGTGCATTAGTTAACCCAAAAGGCATGACTAACCACTCATATAAACCAAACTTAGTTTTAAATGCGGTTTTCCATTCATCTCCCAATTTCATTCGAATTTGATGGTATCCATTATGCAAATCAACTTTGGAGAATATTGTAGAGCCACTCAATTCATCAAGCATATCATTTAGCCTAGGAATAGGATGACGATAATGAATAGTAATATTATTAATGCCTCCACATTCAACACACATACGCGATGTACCATCCTTTTTTGGCACTAGTATAATAGGAACAACACAAGGACTAAGAGATTTGCGTATATAACCTTTGTCGAGAAGCTCCTGTACTTGACGCATAATCTCCTTCGTCTCCTCTGGATTGGTACGGTATGGCGCACGGTTTGTGTCCGTGCAAGAAACCCTGGGTCCGTTGCCCAGACTGTGCACAGGCCCAAGGACAAGATTAGAAACTCAAGATCAGATCAAGGCATGAGAGACCTGTTCTTTGAAGGACCAAAGTGCAGATCAAGAAGACCAAGATGAGCCAGAGAAGCAAGATATCGCTAAGGGAAGAACCTCCTCTGCCGGGCAGGCGAGCCTGACGGGGATGGAGTTACCCCCGGGAGCGAGTCTCAAGATCGTCCCGGCAGGCCTTTCAGAGCTTACGGAGGCAAACCACTCCACCGCACCACCTCATCACGACGCACGTCGTCGATCAGTGTGGTGTCAAGCACCAAAGTGACTAAGTTTCTGCTATTTGCCACATGGCAGTCGCTTCCTACAGAAAATACCCCCAAGCGACACCCGTCCTGAGATATGTCAAGCAAGCAGGCGCGAAGCTGGCAAAACAGCCTGGCAGGGCCTGTCGGGCAAGCTAAGATGTGACGTTGAGCAGCGCATTTAATGCGCTCTATCAGCCTGCAGAGTTAGGTATGATAGCACTGTTTGCTATCTAATCAGTATGTAATGACTGATTTGACACTATGGTGACCCCTTGATCTATAAAAGGAGGCCCATGGCAACCGTAGAAGGGGTTGGCTGATCCGGACCCTTGCACACTCATACGCGCGTAGCTGTTCTTGCCCTGAGGCGACCTTGCCGGGCAAGAGCGCTGCGTTCCTCCACCATTTTTCCACCATTAATCTACCAAAGCAGGAGTAGGGTTTTACGCCTCACGGCAGACCGAACCTAGGTAAAAACTGCCCGTGTGATCTCTGCCGTGCTGTGTGACGCTTCTTCGCTCTTTGTGCAACATGCCCATCCCCCCGCTGAACCAAAAGGGGCTCACGGCCCCATAGGTGGCCGTGGTTTCCCACGACATCTTTGGTGCGCCAGGTAGTGGGATCACTTGCGCGAACCCGAGAGCATCAATAGCGCGTCATCTTCATTGCCATTCTCGTCATTGACGGCGTCATCAACTATGGCGCCCAAGAAGAAGTCCGGAGCCGCAAATCACTCGTCCACCTCGAAGGCTCCGCCGCCCGCGACTGCCGACGTCACGGGGAATGCGGGGACGCGCGAGGATGGGGACGCTGCGGGGGATGTGGTCGGCGCAGGCGGCATTGTCACCACCTCCCCCACGGCCGAAGCAGAAACGGGATGCACCAGGGAAGGACAGCATCAGCAACATCCCGGCGGCCATGCTCCACGAGGTATGAGTGGAGGGCTTATTCCGCCTGCGCCTCTTCTCCTCGCCGAAGGGCACAGCCGCAGTGGTGGCGCTCGTTCTGGGGCGAATCGCAACCCTCCGGCCGCCCCCGCCGCGGGCGCGACCGCAGGGCGTGCGCCGCCTCCAGAACAAGCTGACCCAGTTACTATGCCCAACGGAGCCGCTAGCCTTCAAGCGCTCCCACCGCGTCACCATGCCATCCAAACGGCTGGTTCGCAATAACGAGGGCGCAGCGCGATCGCTACCGGCACCGTCAGGAGTCGAGCGACACCGCGATCTACATCATCATCACCTATGCCGAGCACTGCCTCAGAGGCCATGGCACGGGCGCGATTACTGTTGAGATTCCACCGGCAGCCGAGCAGATGGATGAGTGGCGAGCCACCATCCAAAGCCTGATTAGCTTCGCTGAGGCAGGAGGATCGCAGCGAGCTAGCCCACCACGGCCTCCCCAAGCAACGACGACGGCCCGTGCTGCTGACCATACGGAAGGGGCCACCGCCATCGTGTAATCCCCACCACTGCAGCCAGTGCTAGAGCCGCGAAACCAAGAACTAGATGACGTCTCAATGGCCTCTTCTGACACTCGAGCGCGTCCAGGCCAACGACGAGCCCCGGAGGATGGGTGGAGGGAAGGCGCGCACGTCGTCGTCGAGCGACGCCACGACAACCATCGCCGGTCCAATGGGTGTGATGGCCTCGTCATCGACGAACCCGCACTCGGAGACGGCGGGTGCCCGCCTTTCGAGGTTGGGTGCCCTGCTTTCACCCGTGAGCTGCGGCAAGTCCGTTGGCCATCCACTCGCACGTTCAAGCCAGAGATTCCAGAGAAGTATGATGGGAGGCTGAACCCGGCAGAGTTCTTGAGCATCTACACCATCGCTGTTCAAGCTGCCGGGGGAAGAGATGAGAAGGTATTCGCCAATTACTTCCCTTTGGCACTCAAGTCAAATGTGAGGTCTTGGCTGATGCATCTGCCGGATAACTCCATTTCAACCTGGGCTGACCTGTGCCATGAGTTCATTGGCGCCTTCACGGGTGGCCATCAAGAACTAGGGCGGCCCAGCGATTTGCAGCTTCTCCAGCAGAAAGAAGGAGAGACTCTGCGAAAGTACTTGCAGAGATTCAGCCGAGTACACAGAAATATCCCAAATATCCACCTGGCAGCTGTGATAGCCGCTTTCCAATCCAACGTGCGCAACTGCAGGATACATTCCAAGATGAACGTTCGGCTGCCCAAGACTGTGAAGGAGCTTTACACCTTGGTGGACAAATGGGCTCGGGTGGAGGAAGGGAGGAAACTCCCTGGAGAGGAAGATTGCATCAACATCGACTCAGAGGATGACGACGAGTCCACCAGTCAGAAGAAGAAGAACAAGAAGCACAACAAGAAGCACAAGGATAAGGCAACGATGACCGTTGAGGGATCGGGCACGCCTAGTACTGGCAAGAAGGCTAAGACCGAAGCCTCCGACAAGGAAGTTGCCGCGTGCACTGACTGTCGGGAGGCTGCGGCTGCCGAGAAGGCTGGGAAAGGCAATGGGCCATATTGCAAGATTCATCGGACCAAGGGCCACGATCTCCAAGAGTGTCACCAGGTTGAGAAGCTCGTTAAGAAGCAGAGGGCTGAGTATGAGAAGCGTGATAAGAAAAAAGGTCAGAATGGTACTGGCGGGAAGGGCCGGGGTGGTGAAGCAAATCGCCCCGGCAAGGCTCCTCGGAACCAAGGAACACCTGCCAGGAGAGTGACGGTGGGGATGAAGAGGAAACCAGCGAGCAGGAATTCCAGAAGGCCACTGACGCCCTGTGTATTAACAGGGGGTGCATCTTTGCAATCCTCTCACCACCAACTTAAACAGTGGGCGCGTGAGGTCAATGCCGTGGAGCCAGTGGCAGATTCTCGGTAGCCGCTCAACTGGTCACGGACGCCCATCATCTTTGATGAAGAGGACCATCCTGACCGCACCACTACGGTAGGGTGCTTGCCGTTGTTGGTCTCACCAACGATTCGCAACCTCAAAGTCACAAAGATGTTGGTTGACGGCGGGGCCGAGTTGAATCTGATTTCCCCAAAGGTTATCAGCAAACTCCAGATAGCAGAGGAAGAGCTTAAGGTTACTGGCACATTTCAAGGAGTCAATCCCAGCAGGAGTCATCCTAAGGGAAAGATCACATTGCTAGTGACATTTGGAGGGGAGTTGAACTACCGGACTGAGAAGGTTTTGTTTGATGTGGTCGGCCTCCCCCTGCCATATAATGGGATCCTTGGACACCCAGCTTTGGCAAAATTCATGGCGGCATCCCACTATGCCTACAACACTTTGAAGATGCCAGGGCGAGTGGGTGTCATTTCCATCCCATCAGACAAGAAGGATGCAATTATTTGCGTGGATAAGATGTACCGGGACGCAGTTGCGGCAAAGGCCGCGGAAGCCACAGTTCCTGTCCAGGAAAGAGAAAGAGAATAGCCCGGCAAGGTCAGATATGGATCAGGATAAAGAAGGGCACGGCAGCAAAGGCAACCCCAAGGACGCGGCAAGGAAGAAAGTAGTGCAGCGCCCAGTGTACTTCATCAGCTCCCTATTACATGGGGCTAGATCAAGGTACTCTGGTGTGCAAAAGTTGATTTTTGGCCTTATCATGGCCTCAAGGAAACTGCGCCACTAATTCCAAGCCCATGAGATCACGGTTGTCACTCGCTTCCCATTGCAAAGGATACTCCGAAACCCAGAGGCTA
Organism: Thinopyrum elongatum; assembly: GCA_011799875.1. NCBI lineage: Eukaryota > Viridiplantae > Streptophyta > Magnoliopsida > Poales > Poaceae > Thinopyrum > Thinopyrum elongatum. Next base: position 279,210,977 of record CM022302.1, on the reverse strand, counting down.
CCGGTAGAATAGTGGAATGGGCATTGGAGTTATCCATCTTTGGCCTGAAGTTTGAAAGCACATCAACGATTCAGAGCAGGGAATTAGCAGAGTTTATTGCAGAGTGGACGCCAACCCCTGATGAAGAAGTGCTTGAAACAGTTATCCCCGGCAAGGAAGCGCCCCAAGAATGGATCATGTATTTCGATGGTGCCTTCTCCCTACAAGAAGTGGGGGCTGGTGTGCTTCTCGTTGCTCCCACTAGAGAGCACTTGAAGTATGTCGTCCAGATGCATTTTCCCCGGGAGGAGGCGACCAACAATACAGCAGAGTATGAAGGGCTCCTTGCCGGGCTCAGGATTGCCACTGTGGGAATCAAGAAGCTGATCATTCGAGGAGACTCGCAACTTGTGGCGAGACAAGTCAACAAGGATTACCAAAGCCCATTGATGGAGGCATACGTTGAGGAAGTGAGGAGATTAGAGGAGCACTTTGACGGATTGCAAACAGAGCACGTACCCCATGCGGAAAATAGCATCGCTGATCATCAGTCAAAGTGTGCTGCGCAAAATTTTCCTGTGGAACCAGGAACTTTTGTTCTCCATCTTACTCAGCCCTCCGTATCCCCGACAACAATGGACCGAAAGAGGAGGAAATTGGACTCCGGTAAGTCTCTCCCGGTAAAGCCCCTCGGGGCTCCTGGCAGGGACCCTGCCTGAAACAACTCGCCTTCGATTGCCGGGTTGCGCCCTCCTGCCGGGCCACTGGTCCCCGCAGTCGAGGAACACGCTCTCGCAGATGAGGAGGTGCCGCTAGTCCTTATTGCCGAGCCCCAGGCTCCAACTTGGGCAAGGCACATAGTCCATTTCCTCCAAACCGGAGAACTTCTCGAAGAGCAAGAAAAAGCTGAAAGAGTAGCCCAGAGGGCCACTATGTATCAGTTTGTCGATGGCACACTATACAGAAGAAGGCCCAACGGTGTGAAATTGAAGTGCATTTGCTGGGAAGGAGGAAAGGAACTGCTGGCAGAAATACACAAAGGCATGTGCGGCTCCCACATTGGATCAAGGGCTTTAGTTGGGAAAGCATTCCGGCAAGGATTCTATTGGCCCACAGCCCTCCAAGATGCGGTCGAGCTAGTCACCAAATGTGAAGCTTGGCAGTTCCATTCCAAGAACATCCATCTGCCTGCCCAAGCTCTTCAGATAATCCCTTTGTCATGGCCCTTTTCGGTCTGGGGGCTCGATATCCTCGGCCCTTTCCCCCGAGCTGTCGGGGGCTTTGAATTCTTGTTCGTTGCAATTGACAAGTTTACAAAGTGGCCGGAAGTAGATCCGTGAGAAAGGTGACTGCTTAGTCAGCTATCAAGTTCTTGAAAGGATTGGTGTGCCACTTCGGGGTCCCTGCCCGGATCATCACTGACAATGGCACCCAGTTCACGAGTCATGCCTTCATGCAATATGTTCATGCCCTCGGAAGCAAGATCTCATTTGCCTCTATTGCACATCCCAGAAGCAATGGACAAGCTGAGAGGGCGAACGCTGAAGTGTTGCGAGGACTCAAGACAAGAACATTTGATAAGCTACAGAAGTGCGGCAGGCGATGGATCGACGAGCTGCCGGTGGTTCTTTGGTCCCTCAGAACGACACCAAATTGAGCTACCAGGCAGACTACCTTCTCCCTAGTCTATGGGGCAGAAGCAGTTATCCCCATGAAACTCATTTACGGGTCGCCTCGAGTGCTTGCCTACGATGAAGTAGCGCAGGATCAGCACCGGCGTGACCACGCTGTGCTTCTCGAGGAGAACCGTCTCCGGGCTGCTACGCGTGCTGCACGCTATCAGCTAGCCCTGCATCGCTATCACAGCCGCAGGGTTCGTGCCCGGTGTTTTGAGGAAGGCGACCTTGTCCTTAGGCGCGTTCAGTCCGCCAAGGGTACAAACAAGTTGACGCCGAAGTGGGAAGGCCCTTACCGGGTAGTACGAGTCACCAGACCTGGCGCAGTCTGTTTGGAGACCGGAGATGGCATTCAATTGCAAAACTCATGGAACATTGAGCATCTCCGCAAGTTCTACACGTAAGGCGCGGCTGTCGGGCCCTGCCCGGCAGCCACCCTTTTGTACAGGCCTTGCCTCAGTTGCATGCAACCCCTTGTACAAAGCCAGGCGCAGACCCTGAGCAACAGAGAAATAAATGAAGCGCTGGGGGTCCCCGACAAGTTGCATGCATGCATAAGCATATCATGAGCATCGCATGTTCATGTAGATAAGATCGCATCTGGCATCATTTTCATCTGCATAAACTGCAGGCTCCTATCATGGATTTAGCCCAAGAAGAGATAAGAAGATGAGCCTACACTGCGATCTCCGGCAAGCCAAACAGATAAGTTCTTCCTTGTATCCATATACATGCTGCCGGGGGAAACTCGTTTATTTATAAATATTGAGGCATCCCGCCTCTGCATGGACATATACATGCACGAGTCCCCGGCAAGGCTTATCTTTTTCATTAATATGCTTCAAACAAGTACAGACCTTACAGGACACAAACATGGATTCAAGAGATTACATTATTTGAACTAAAATTTGGCAAGTGCCTGCAGATTTGAGATTTAAAAAAGATAAGTGCCCCATAATGCCCTTTCTTGTCCCTCTCATCCTAGGCACTGCGGTAGGAGGGGAAGAGGGCAAAAGGAGTGCATGGATAGAAGCCCAGCCTGACCCTGTCAGGCTCCAGGAGAGGTAGCCTGGCAGGGACGGGAGGGCACCAACGAAGGCGACGATGAAGAGCATGGAGGAGATGACCCATCAACCGCCACCACCAGGGCCAGCAAACGCGGCAGGGCTAACGGAGCTGCAGCCCGTGAGGAAGCCTGCCGGGGGCCAGCTGGAAGGCTGCTGGAGGAGCCAGAGGCACCACCTCCACCCCTGCTCCCAACTCCCCAGCAAATCACCTTGCCGAAGAGGGGATGTAGGTGCAGATGGTGCTGCCACCGCCTGGCGATGACGGTCCGGTTGATACTCAGCCGGAGTCAGAGTCGTTGCCCTCCCGGTCTGTGCCATCATCATTGCCGTCACTGTCCTCCTCGTGGCTGTTGCTCGAGGAGGAGCTTTCGTCGTCGGTCGAGCTCTCCGCGCAGCACCCTAAGCGAGCACCCAAGCTCCCAAAAACCTTGATGGAAATGAAACCGTCCTCCATTAACTTAAAGTGGAGGACGTGCCCTTCCGACAAGCTATGGGTACTAGCAAAAGTCTTCCAACCTCGATGGAAGTACATGATGTGAGGGGCGGGGAAATCTACATCCACCCGTATGCTGCCATTCCCGCAGCCCCTCATGTGCAGCCTCAACGCTCGTGGGTGTTCGAGCTCCATCGCCCTTGCAAATGGAGTAGGGAGGCAGAGGCGGCCGTGCGGAGTCTTATATAGCCTGATGACGAACTCCAGAGGCTAGTCTCCGACGTGGCCCTCCAACGAAGGAGGAACGTCTGGTGGGGGCGTGATCAGGGCGCCACCCCGCCCCCTCCTTCGCGAGCGCCACGACGACCGCGGCCTCGTCCTCTTCCTCCTCCTCTCACAGCGGGCTCAGATTCCGCGGTTTCAGGAGGAGGAGGGAGACGCTGTCGAGCAGAAGCTCTCGTCGCCACCACCGGAGTACCACTGCGCCCTCGTCCCCTCACCATGGCAAGCAAAGAACAATTGAGGAAGGGGAGAAGGAAAGTGTGTGAACAAACACACCGCTCCTGCCCCTTTTTATAGTGAAATAGGGCAGGGGGCTGGCTTTTCATTCAGAAGGTAACTGCCCTGCTCCTCCAATGCGGCTTCCCTGCGCCTTCAACAGCTCGAGGAATCCAGGCTGACCTTCCGCGCCAATCTGCGATGCCTGGCTTTCTGCCATGGCGCCCGCCCCCGCGCCCTCCGCTTCTGCCACCTACCCTACGCAATGCACGCGGTACACGTGGCGGATGCACCTGAAGCGGGAGGCAAGTGGGGCGGTAGTTTCTGCCCCGTGATTGTGGGGCACGGGTGATCCATGGATCGTGGTCCGGTTTCTCCCATAATGTTGCGCACGACGCGCGGGAAAATCGGAAACTGACCCAAGCTCGGGTTAGTGAAGAAGCAATGAAGATCTCAAAGGGTAAAGCCACCCTTGTGCTCCTGCCTGTGCACTGGTTAGGGCCTAATCCGATGACGCCCAGTAGCGCGTTCATGCCAGGCCCGGGGGCTCCTGTCGGTGCAACAAACCCTGGGTCCGTTGCCCAGACTGTGCACAAGCCCAAGGATAAGATTACATACTCAAAATCAGATCAAGGCATGAGAGACCTATTCTTTGAAGGACCAAAGTGTAGATCAAGAAGACCAAGATGAGCCAGAGAAGCAAGATATCGTTAAGGGAAGAACCTCCTCTATCGGGCAGGTGAGCCTGATGGGGATGGAATTACCCCCGGGAGCGAGTCTCAAGATCGTCCCGGCAGGCCTGCCGGGGCTTACGGAGGCAAACCACTCCACCGCACCACCTCATCACGACGCATGTCGTCGATTAGTGCGGTGTCAAGCTCCAAAGTGACTAAGTGGCTGCTATTTGCCACATGGCAGCCGCTTCCTACAGAAAATACCCCCAGGCGACACCCGTCCTGAGACGTGTCAAGCAAGCAGGCGCGAAGCTGGCAAAACAGCCCGGTAGGGCCTGCCGGGCAAGCTGAGATGTGACATTGAGCGGCGTATTTAATGCGCTCTGTCATCCTGTAGAGTTAGGTATGATAGCACAATTTGCTATCTAATCAGTTTGTAATGACTGATTTGCCACTATGGTGACCCCTTGATCTATAAAAGGAGGCCCATGGCAACCGTAGAAGGGGTTGGCTGATCCGTACCCTTGCACACTCATACGCGCGTAGCTGCTCTCGCCTTGAGGCGACCTTGCCGGGCAAGAGCGCTGCATTCCTCCACCATTTTTCCACCATCAATCCACCAAAGCAGGAGTAGGGTTTTACGCCTCACGCCGGCCCGAACCTGGGTAAAAACTGCCCGTGTGATCTCTGTCGCACTGTGTGACACTTCTCCGCTCTTTGTGCAACGTGGCCATCCCCCCGCCGAACCAATAGGGGCTCATGGCCCCATCAGTGGCCGTGGTTTCCCATGACAGTTTGGTAGCGAAGCACCGGGAATTAAGTCAATCTGATGCTCAATCACACGAATAGGTGGTAATCCCGGTGGCACGTCTTGTGTAAAGACGTTAGCGAACTCCTGCAAAATGTTAGTGACAGCAGGAGTCAAAGAGGAAATCACATCCTCGAATGAAAATAATGCCTCTTTGCACACAAAAGCATGGCAAATAGATTTACTGAAATCTATATCATCAGTATCAGATTTGGTGGCAAGTAAACATGCACTTTTCAATTTAATTTGAGAAGCAACACTAGATGGTTTATTATTAGGCTTCATTTGTTGCTCAAATTCTTTTGCCACAATCTGATTTTCACTCTTATTTTTCTCCTATTTTGCTTTATTAGCACTATGAATATCATCTTTCAAAATGGAATCAGGAGTCATAGGAAGCAAAGTAATATGTTATCCTTATGAACAAGAGTATACTGATTGTTTCTACCATGGTGTACAGAATTTTTATCAAATTTCCATGGTCTACCAAGTAATACGGAACATGCTTGCATGGTTACCACATCACAATCAACATAATCAACATATGTAGAGATACTAAAATGCACATGAACAGTACGTGTTACCTTAACCTTGCCGCTGTTGTTGAACCATTGGATGTAGTAAGGATGTGGATGTGGTCTTGTGGTGAGAGATAGCTTCTCCAACATCTCCATGCTAGCCAAGTTGTTCCAGCTCCCTCCATCTATGATGATGCGAACAGAAAGTTCCTTCACTACTCCCTTTGTATGGAACAAATTATGTCTCTGATTTTGCTCAGCTTGTGTGACCTGCACACTCAAAACACGTTGAGCAACTAAACTTTCATACCTGTCAGCATCTTCAGCAGCCATGTATTGCGTCTCATGATCAGAATCATCTCCACCGTTTTCTTCACTTGTAATAAGAGCCAAAGTCTCCTCATCATAGTCACTAGCGGACTCATACCCACCATCCTTAGTAGCAATCATAACACGCGGAGATTGGCATTCTCTCGCATAATGACCTCTACCCTTACAACAACAACAAATAATATCATGTGTGTGCCTTGTTGATGCCATGGATGAAGCAGAGCTCTGTGCAGGCCCGGTAGGTGTGCTCTTGGCAGATAGTGGTGGTAGTGCCTGCTTTCTTGTATCATGGCTGGAGGTGGCAGCTGACGGAGGTGCCGGTGTAACAGAACGTGTGGAAGTAGAAGAAGCACGCGGTGTCCATGATGAAGGTTGACCTACAGAAAAAGTAATCCGCGCCAATGCATGTCGATCATGCACTTCACGTTCAGCTTTGCAAGCAAGATGGAATAAACGAGTGATATTGTTATACTCCTTATACTCTAAAATGGTCTGAACTCTCTATTTAATCCACCCATAAAATGTGCAACCATAGCTTCATTATCCTCAACAGTACCACATCTAATCATGCCAGTTTGTAATTCCTAATAATACTCCTCTACAAAAAAAAATCCTTGTCTCAAACGCTGCAGTTTTTGAAGTAATTAACGTTGATAATATGGTGGAACCCAACGAGTACGCATAGTAGTTTTCAAAGCAGCCCAAGTAGTAGGAATATTATCATGATATAATCTACAATGTTCAGACCACCAAACAGAAGCAAAACTAGTGAATTCACAAACAGCAGCAACAACACGTCTATCCTCAGGATATTGTAAGAATGTGAAACATTGTTTAGTTTCTAACTCCCAAGTAAGATATACATCAGGAATGTATCTACCCTCAAACGGTGGAATATTCAATTTTAATTTAGGAATATGGTCATAATCTCGTACCTGAGGTGGTGCTGCAGCCCTACCATTGCGATTATATGCATGAGGTCGACCTGGTGGTGCTGGTGCTGGTGGTTGCACGTAGTTCGGATTTTGATCAACCTCATCCTTGTAATAGTCCTCCACCTTTGTAGTAGCAGCAGGAGCTACAGAAGAATCAACAACAGTAGCAGTAGCACCAGAAGTTTGTCCTAGCTGAAGAGGAACATGGTGTGCTCACCCTGCTGGATTGTTGCGTGGAGATGGTTGTTGATGTTGTTGCAATGGTGCAGCAGATGCGAGTGGTGGTTGTGGAAGACGCGCGAGTACTTCATCAAACTTGGCGTCCAACTTGGTGTCAATTGTCTTCTCAACGTCATCAACCCTCTCCAGTGCCTTTCCAAAGCTGGCCATCACGTCTTCCACCTGTTGACTCAACATTTGTTGAAATTTATCATAAAGCTCCTTCTTCATCATGTTCTCCCAGTCAATCTCGTCGGCTTGTGGTCCTGCCATGGTTAGCAGCAATAGAAACACACAATAATATGATCCTACAGACTACTAAAAAGTGGTGGTGGTGGGGTGTCACAAATCCGTCAAGCAAATCTCAAATTCTTACCAGTTCTTACCTAGCAGCAGGTGGTGATCGGCAACCATTGTAGTCAAAACTCGCAAAGCTTAGACAGAGCGATTGCCAGGTGGTGCCAAACGCACGATGTAGATGCATGTGGAGCTGAGAAGGCTTATGATTTGGTAGCAAAAAATGTCAGCAATAATCAATTCAGAGATGCAAAGTTGAATAAACGCTCAACGACTGTACTGTGCTGGTCCTAGGCTAGACCGTACTAGAGACGTGAGCCTAGAACACAAACAAAATCAAGGCGCGGCACGTAAACAAGGGAGGAGCACACTCTAATTTTTCTTCTTCTTTTTTTTCACTTTTTTCCTCTTTTTTTTGCTCCGCAACAATTTTTTTTCCAAAAAGTCTACAAATGGCGTAAAAACTGCCTAGCCAAAATTTTCCAGACTTAGTTTTTTTTAAACTGGAACTATTTTTCTTCTACAGGTGGCACGGAAGTTGGGGAGTCCTACTCTGCCATGACACGTAGTATGCCGTGATTTGGAAATCTAAAACAGAGTAACAAATACTGGACTCATACTAGGACTGGTGGCGGGGATGAATCTGGTGGAAATCGGACTGCTGGCGGATATATGTAGGGCGGTGGAACACTGACTGGTGGCAAATCTGTGATGGAGGTGGACTCGGATTGGCGTGATGGTGACCTGATGGATGTATATGACTCAGATTGGTGGCGGATATGCAATGGATGTATATGGACTCGAATTGGCAACGGATATTTGGTGATGGTATACGGCGGAGGCGATGACGATGGTGTGGCGGTGACGTGAAAACCTGTGACCAGAACTCGAAACTCTAAGGTAACTAGACGCTAAGACCAGCAACTCGACACGACGATGCAATCGTAAATTCAACAAAGCAAAACTCTAAAAAGATTATGCAAAGGCTCAGATTGGTTCGGATATGATTAACTAACCCTAATTTTTTTTGGCTTTTTCGTGCACTTTAGGTATGAAGAACAGACTTGATCTAAACTATGAAAAACTGGAAAATCTCACCGAGCAACCTAGAAATCTGATACCACTTGATAGAGGCGAAGGTGTCCCGGTGTTTCGATGAGATAGCTATCATTTTATGTGGGAGTCAACTTTGATGATCTGACTACGAACGTGCGAAGACGTCGCGCCTTAGCAATCGCTAAACCAACTTCCGAGGGGTTCTTGACCACACCGGAGCACGATCAACCTGACCACGAGGGTCTATTTCCTGCGAGCAAATGAAGAACAAGCAAGAAACTGAGATTGCAATCTGGATATTGCTAATATAAGAGGAAAGCTTTATGTATGAAAGTGGGGTACTGTGACGTCTTGGTATGGTCGTTGAACACAAACGAAGTACGCGAAGTTGCAGCTATGGCGAACTTTAATCTAAACAAAACCCAAATTCTAAACGACGCATAGGGGGGAATTTCATGACCCCTTGTAGGAGGGGTCCAAAACCAATCCTAACTTTGTTTCCCCACACATACGGACTCTAAAAACAGCCTATCCTTAAGTATTTCGAAATTACATGGGCCTGGCCCAAAAATAAGGTGGCGCAGCACCTAATATAAGCTATGGACGAAATTGTTGAAGGGGCATCTTGTATATTTTGTTCATGTCCTTGTAGGTCATCACGGAGGCTTCGAAATGCTCAAATATGCACTAGAAATGCCATTCTAGATCCCTTCACGTGCGCCTTCATCTCCATGCTTGATCCTGCTCCAATGTGCATCCCTCTTCTCCATGCTAGGCCCTTCATTAGTAATCAACACAAATGTATCCAATTTATGCAACATCATATTCTCATGAACATTAGAATTGTCACCAAGAAACAAAAGTACCTAGTAATTCAACTGGCGTGGGGGAGCCCTAGTAATTGGTCCAGTATGTATAGCAGCAGGGGTTGTGGGTGTAACAATGGTATTGATGTCCTCATCACACAGGTATGACTATCTTGATTCTGTCATAAAATCGTCATGGATGTACATGCATGACAGAAAACGTAACCTACTACGACAAACACGTATCATCACGGAAGTGTGTTTTTTGTAGAGCGAGTGACATCGCGTTGTTCGCCCCTGGACCTGCTGGTGACAACTACGGAAGCAATGGCGCGAGCTCATATGTTGTTGAACTTCCCTCCAACAGCAGACAAGATGGATGAGTGGACGACCACTATCCAGAGCTTGATTGGATTTGCAGAGTCAAACAAGTCGCAGCACACGGAGCCCTCACGGCGCACGCGAATGGCACTAGTAGCCCAAACTGATGGCCATGTTGTAGGTGTTGCACCAACCGTGCAGTCGCCTCCACGACAAAAACTTCAACAGCAGCAGCAACACCAGCAACCCCGGCGAACTCAGCAGACTGCGGAACATGACAAGATTTCGGTGGCCTCCTCAGGCCCGGAGACTCAGTGAGATCAGCACCAAGTGCTGTGATATAGGCGGGCAGAAGATGCCCGCACCACCATTGAACGACGCCGAGAGATGCGCTGATACCTCTCTATCCTATCTACTTTTCCTAATGCTTTTGCACTTGTTTTGGACTATAATTTGCATGATTTGAATTAAACTAACCCGGACTAACGCTGTTTTCAGCAGAACTACCATGGCGTTGTTTTTGTGCAGAAATAGAAGTTCTCAGAATTGGATGAAACTTTTTGGAGAATTATATTGGAATAAATAAAAAATACTGGAACCAAGACCCATTGGAGGTGGGACCCTAGCTGCCCACAAGGCACCAGGGTGCGCCAACCACCTCTAGCACGCCCTGGTGGGTAGTGGGGCCCACGAAGCTCCGCTGACCCTAACTCCGACGCTATAAAATCCTATTTTTGGAGAAAAAATAGGGGAGGAAGTTTCATTGCGTTTCACGATACGGAGCCGCCGCCACCTCCTGTTCTTCATCGGGAGGCCATATCTGGAGCCCGTTTGGGGCTTCAGAGAGGGGGTTCTTCGGTCTTTGTCATCACCAACCATCCTCCATCACCAATTTCATGATGCTCACCGCCAGGAGTGAGTAATTCCTTCGTAGGCTCACTGGTCGGTGAGGAGTTGGATGAAATTCATCATGTAATCGAGTTAGTTTTGTTAGGGCTTGATCCCTAGTATCCACTATGTTCTGAGGTTGATGTTGCTATGACTTTGCTATGCTTAATGCTTGTCACTAGGGCCTGAGTGCCATGATTTCAGATCTGAACCATTTATGTTTTCACCATTATATCTATGTTCGTGATCCGATCTTGCAAGTTATATGCACCTACTATGTGTTATGGTCCATAAACCCCAAGGTGACAATAATTGGGATACTTTGCGGTGATGGCCGTAGTTTGAGGAGTTCATGTATTCACTATGTGTTAATGCTTTGTTCCAGTTCACTATTAAAAGGAGGCCTTAATGTCCCTTACTTTCCTTATGGACCCCGCTGCCACGGGAGGCTAGGACAAAAGATGTCATGCAAGTTCTTTTCCATAAGCACGTATGACTATTTACGGAATACATGCCTACATTATATTTATGAACTGGAGCTAGTTCTGTGTCGCCCTAGGTTATGAAGGTTATATGATGAATATTATCCAACGTAATCATCAATCCAATGCCTATGAGTTTTCCACATATGTTCTTGCTAAGTTACTATTGCTATTGCTACTGTTACAACTGCTACAAAACTGTTATCATTGTTACCATGACCACTGCTATCGTTACTACTACTACCAAACTATCATATTACTGTGCTACTGATCACTTTGCTGCAGATATTTAATCTCCAGGTGTGGTTGAATTGACAACTCAACTGCTAAAACTAACAAATATTATTTGGCTCCCCTTATGTCGAATCTATAAATTTGTGTTGAATACTCTACCCTCAAAAACTGTTGTGATCCCCTATACTTATGGGTTATTACGTGCCATCAATCCAACGAGTGCAATGGCCCAGTTGTCGATGATCCTATGCCTGTTTTTGGTGGGTACCTACCTTACGAGGTTGGGTGCCCAACTTTCACACGTGAGCTGCGGCAAGTCCGCTAGCCGTCCATTCGGGCGTTCAAGCCGGAAGTACTAGAGAAGTACGACGACAAGCTCAACCCGGAAGAGTTCTTGGGCATCTACACGATCGCCTTGCAAGCTGCCGGGGGGAGGGATGAAAAGATTCTCGCCAATTATTTTCCATTAGTGCTCAAGCCTAACGTGAGATCTTTGTTGATGAATTTGCTGGAAAACTCTATCTCCTGATGGTCTGATCCGTGCAATGAGTTCGTTGGTGCCTTTATCGGAGGCCATAAAGGCCCGGGACGGCCCAGTGATTTTCAAGCGATCCCACAAAGAGAAGGTGAGAATTTCCGCAAGTATATACAAAGGTTCAGTCGTGTGCACCACAGCATAACTGATGTTAACCCAGCAGCTGTGATTGCCACGTTCCACACGAACATACGCAATCTTAAGATGAGGGAGAAAATGAACATACGGTTGCCGAGGACCGTCAATGAGCTTTACATGTTGGCGGACAAATGTGCATGGGCTGAAGAGGGGAGAAGGCTTCCTGTGGAAGATGTTGGCGCCGAAGGTGATTATGAGGATGATGACACCACCGCCACGAAAATGAAAGGCCGGAAGTGCAACAGGAAGCACAAAGGCAAAGCAATGATAGCCGTGGAAGGATCGGGCGACTCCAGCCCCACCAAGAAAACCAAAATAGAGAGCTCTGGCAAGGAAACTGCTACATGTGCTGATTGCCAGGTAGCCACGATGGGAGAGAAGGCCGGCAAGTTTGATGGGCCATACTACAAGATTCACCGTACCAAGGGTCATGGCCTCTAGGAGTGCTGGCAAGTTGAACAGCTAGTCGAAAAGCAGAAGGCTGAGTATGAGAAGCACGACAAGGAGAAGTGCCAGGATGGTACTGGTGGGTCAGGTAAGAAAGGCCGCGGTGGCCGAGGAGGGCATCACGGCAAGGCCAGTCAGCAAAAGGAGAAACTTGCTAGAGGCTGCGAGAAGAAAGGGGAGGATGACGAGAGTGAAGAGGTAGACGATGTTGAGTCTAGTGAGCAGGAATTCTAGAAGGCAACGGAAGCCATGTGTCAGCGTACGACACCTATGGGATCCAAGGGACCCCTTTACGGTTTGGCAAGGGGAGAGGCGTGCACAAAGAGCAGAACCGGAGATCAACACAGGGGGGGATTTTTTCCCAGGTTCAGGCCGCTAATCAGCGTAAAACCCTACTCCTGCTTTAGTTTATTATCAAGATTTCTGTCCCAGTTCTTGGAGCGCTTGCAATGAACAGTGAGTTTGTGCAGCAGCTACGCATGCAGAATGGGCTGAGAGTTCTCCCCCCCTGTAACAGTGGCCGTGGGCCTCCTTTTATATGCTCCAAGGGGTCACCACAGTGGCGAACTGCTCATATGCGAGGTGTAAAGTAACTACAGTGGTTACCATACCTAACCACTTACGGTTTAGGACAAATGCATTTAATGCACCGTGAGGTGTCCGTTTAGGTGTCCCTACTTTCTTGGGGATGGAAAAAGGGGCCATCCCATCAGCACCGCTTAAGCTCGCCTCCACTAGCGACTTGCCACACATCCAGGGATGGGACCCATAATGCCAGGTCGGCCGCTGTACCAGAGCGGAGGCATAATGGCAGGACCTTGCTGGGCGCGAATCTTGCCGGGCTCGACGGGATATCCTGGCAAGATCTTGCCGGGGGCCGAGCCCTTGGCCTTCAGTTCTTCTTATCTTCTGATCCTTGGCGCGGATGTCTTTAATAACTTTGGACTGACCTTGGATTGATCTTCAGCTGTTCCCCCGACAAGCCTTGCCGCAGGTATGGCTAGAACTGCCCATGCACAAGTATGGGGTACTAAAGACCCATCATTTAGTACACCAACAGGAGCCCCCGGGCCTAGGCCATACACGAGTGTGAGGCGTTGTTGGGCTAGGCCCAATCAGTGCACGGGCACGCGTGGAAGGGGTTAACTGCTTGTAATCATTCCGCTTTCTGCGCTCCCCACTACGCGCATTGAATGCGCGACATGGGAAGCGTGCGCCGAACGGCCGCGGCCGCAGCGCGCTTGCATAAACGTGTTCACATTGGGCAGTAAAAGAGGCATCCTAGCTCCTTCCCCATAAAAAGGAATTCGCAGAGGCGTCGCCTATTTACTCCTTCTTCTTTCCGATCTGGAATCCGCCATTACCTTCCCTCTTCCGAGCCCAGAGCAGAACTTCTCCTCTTTCGCTCATCACCCCCGCATCCGCTCCATCCTCGGCTTTCGCCATCGCAGCCACCATGCCGCCCAAGGCTAGCAAGAGCAAGGGTAAGGAAATGAAAGCCGATGTCCCGGAGAGCAAGCTGGTGAAGATGCGGAAAAAGTATGTCGTCTTTGCTCCGACGCTCGACGCGGAAGCCTTGAAGAACCGGTACCAGTGCATGTGGGCGAGGGAGACGAAAGCTCACCCCGCGACTCGCGTGGCCCCAGGTTCTTCTTCCAAATGCGGGCCTAATAAATATCCCTTCTTCGCCGCATTTTTTTACTGCGGGCTCTGCCCTCCATTCTCTGATTTCTTCATCGACATCATGTACACATACGGCCTCCGTCTCTTGGATTTCACGCCGAATGCTGTAACATGCATGTCCGTCTTCACCCATCTTTGCGAAAACTTTGCCGGGGTAGTCCCCAACACCGCCCTCTTCCGCCATTACTTCATTCCTCGCGTCCAAAAAGGAGAAGCCCTCGCCGGTTCTATCGCCTGGATTCCAAGAGCATGGAACAAGGAGATACATCCAGAGGGAGTTTATCGCGAAAAGTGGGAAGAATGGCGGTCAGAGTGGTGCTGGATCAAGGAAGCAGATCCCCATCCATTTTGTTCGCCCCGGCAACAGAAGGCGGTCCGTGGCGAGGACTGGAGCGATCTCGATGCTCAAGATGACAAGCTCACAATCGCTACCACTAGGATCCTCCGCCTGAAAGCTGCCTGGCTCACAGTAGAGATGATTGGCTCTGATTTCCTTCGCCGCCGCATCGCCCCTCTACAGAATAAAGGGAGACCAGCCTGGGAATACCGGAACGCGGCAGACATCATGAGGCTGCGCCCCGGGCTAAACAATAATCTGACAATTATGCAGCTTGGCGCCCTCCGTCACAGACTATTTCAGCACGAAGACAAGCACAAATTGCCGGCAAGGATCATTCCTCTATGCAACAATTCCGCCCTGGGGTCAATCATCGCTGCAATGCCGATGTTCAACGCCCATGGCCTTGACGCGACCTGGGTCGAGCCATCTATGGAGGAGGCACAAAAGTTCTTTGGCAACTTATCGGAGAGGGCCATCCGGGAAGAGACTAACCTCATCCGCCCCACCACTGATGAAGAGGTGGCGTATATCGCCAGTAGAGTGGAAGAGGTGAATCCTGCCGCGGAGGCCGGCAACATCGGTTTCACAGAATGGGAAACCAGCAACGCAGAAGTCATGCTGGAGGAGAAACCTACCGGGGAAGATAAGGCTACTGGGGAATAGAGCGGCACACCTGCTGAGAGCTCATCTGACGAGGATGCAGCCGAAGAACAGCCGCAAGAGGAGCTCCCAGTCCCAAAGAAGGCAAAGCGCGTCCTTCGGAAAGCTGCCTCTGGCATCCCAACAAGCCAACCTTCTTCGAGCAGCGAAGCCCCTGGCAAGAAAGCGGCCGGCAAGGCTGCACCGTGGCAAGGAGTTTGATAGCAGCCCGTGCGGCGTACGAGACACACACCTGCGACAACCACAGGGGCATCTCACACAGCAGCACTGGAAGCCGAGACGGAAGGACCACGCCAACCCCCTGCACCTGCCGCAGCCAAGCGACCTAGGACCCCTCCTCCGCCTCCTCACACGGACGTTTCAACGGAGGTCGATTTCGACATCTCCGGTTTCAGCCCGGAACGAGAAGAAGAATAGTAAGTACCCTGTCATGGCTTTTATCTCCCAATTTCTGAAATTGATTGATCCTATTGTCTTGCTTTGTCTTGTCTCTGCAGTGAGGCAGAAACCTTGGCGGAAAGGATGGCGAAGAGAGCGAAAACTTCCACGGGCGATGAGTCTCCCTCAAGCTCTATAGGCGCACCAGAAACTATTACCATCAGTACGGAGCTCAGCCCTCGACGCAGCCCCCAGGGTGAGTTCACTACTCATCTCCTCTGACGGGCGCTGAGGTTTCTATCCTTGCCGCTCATATCTTTGGGCTCACAGGAGAAGAACGGCAACAGGGGGAGTCATTGGAGGACGCCCCCGTCGTGCCGCTCCCGTCAACCACGTCGCCCAAAAGTTCATCTCCGGCAAGAACTTCCACCGACGAGCTTATCTTGGAAGATGCGGAGCCGACAAACATGGGCACCGACAATCTTTCCCCGGCAACTAATGTTGCCGGGAGGGATGAAGCTACCCCCCACCTGCTCGACGCAGGTAACTGCTTGCCTCAAAATGCTTGTGGTTCTTTCCCTTATCTTTCTGAACTTTAACCTTGATTTAATTTTGTTCCCCTCCTTCGTCCTTCAGGATTCCCTGTGACGGAATATATGGACATCGACGTGGTCATCGAGGAGACTGCCAGGGATGCCGCCGCCGAACCTGATGAGATCGCCGCTAGCGAGGCCATCAAAGATGCCACCATCGAGACCAGCGAGGCTGTTGCCGAGGAAGCCGCCAAGAAACTTGCCGAGAGGGCCGGCGAGGAAACTGATGACCGTACTGATGGCATTCTCGCCGCAGGAGCGCCAGGCGCTGCAATGGCCACAGAGCCCCTAGCCACTGGTGAGGCGATTGCCGAAGATCAGCCATCGACATCCGAGGCTCCCTCATCAAGCAAATATCTCAAGGTTGGCGACAACCTATTTATTAACTTGCCGGGGACGGCAAGTACCGGAGTGCCGACCGAAGGGGAAACCTTTGATGAGGAAGTCATCACCACTGCCGGGCTCAGGATCGTCAACGAACCAAGCGCCAACAGTGGCAAATCTGAAGAAGATCAACTCCTCCAGGCCATGGGCGATAACTTCCGCAAGCTCCAAGCGCTCCACCGTGCTCGAAAAGAGAAGGTAGATGCCAGAGCTGCAGTTGGCGAAGCAGCCGAGGTGGATTTCCAGAGACGCGTCGAGCTAATGCAGATCTGGTATGCCGAGGCCTTTCAGGAATTGACTGTCGGCCGGGAACAAGTGAGCCAAAGCTGGACAGAGCTCCACTTGAAGCAATCCGATATGGAGAGGGCGCAAGAAGAAGCTGCGCAAAAGGTTGCCGCTGAAGAAGCTCTCTTGACGCAGCGCCACATTGGGCTTAACGCTCATGAAGAAGATCTTGCCGCGCGCGAGCAGGTACTCGCCGCCAAACTTCGCGACAAGGACGAAGAAATTGAGAAACTTGTCGCGCGGCGGACCCAGGAGCTAGAGCAGAGGCACAAAGAGGCGCTCGAAGCTGCAACTGTAGATCACGCCAGCAAGCTCAAGGAAGCCATCGATGCTGCCGAGGCTGCAGAGGCCGCCAAGAACGAGCTGAGCGACAAGGCCAAGAAGCTGGAAGTAGATCTTGAGGAGCACAACAAGGAGCTCTCAACGCTCAAAAGCGAGAGGGAGAAAACCCTCCATAGCCTGGCGGAGATGCAAGTTGCTATATCTGACAAGACCAAGCAGCTCTCTTCAGCCAATGACGCCATTGCCGATCTAAGGCTGAAACTGACCACGCTAGAGAAGTCTCTTAAGGACGGCAGGGCCCGTGAAAAGGCCTGAGCAAAGATCTCCAGGAAGAGAGGAATTTGCTCAAGAGCGCTGCCGCCGCCCAAGTTGACTATGAGAAAGGCGTGCAAATCTGGACTGAACGCCTTGTCGACACCACGGAGAGACTTACTGCACAGCTGTCAACCATGGGCCGGGAGGGCCTACAAAACTTCAAGTATTCCACTGAAGACAGGATATCCACGAGCGCCAGGTTGACCATGTTCTTCGAGAGTATCATCGACGCCCTGAAGTTGCTCCAGTCCAACCGAGCGACCCAACTGGTGAACGAATCCCGCAAGCTTTGCCGGGCCGTCCTCCACAAGGTGCTCATCAAGGTGGCGCACAAGAATCCTGGCATCGACCTCACCAACGTGCTCAATCGCTTGCCGAAGGATGCAGATCTTCAGGCACTTGAGAAGCTTGTCGTGCCCATCCTCGAGAAGGTAGACTCAATCAAGAGGGTTGAAGGTCAGCGCAGAGACTAGCCGCCTCACTTTTTCTTGTCGCCATTCCATGCCAAAGACAATTTAGTCTTAAGTTAGAACTACGGCGATTATCTATGTAATATAACTTGCTATGACTGAGCATATGCATGCTATTCCCCTTGTCCAATTTCTTTCTATATGATGCACACCCTACGCTTACTGGAAAACTTGCCGGTGCGCAACCTGCCGCGAGCACTAGGTGCGGGACTTCAGCAGCCTGATGGAGGTGCAGCACCCGGCAAGACACCTTGGTGTCCTTGGCGCAGCCACTTATACTGTTGAGCGGACTCGAAACAAAATAAGGGCGCAGCCAATTACGACAAGGTTTCCTTCGCGTGCAGGTTTTTCATACAAGGCCGAAACCGTCGAAGGAAAATAACCTGGTACTAAAAATTGGAAAACTTGCTCAAAGTCCGCAACTTAACTTTCTGTCGCTGTACTTCTTCCGGCAAGATATCAACTCTGAACATCGCCTATTGTATCCATACCTTCATCCCCCCCCCCCCGGTAAACTTGTACGCGAGGGAACATTCTATCCTTTGAAAAAAAAGAAAGAAGAGAAAATAAAGATATGGAACCTTGCCAGTTCGTTAGTCTTACCGGGAACAAGTGTCATACAATATCTCAGATAAACATGCATATATAAAAATACGGAGATCAACAAGAAATGTACAACACTTGAGCTTATCCAACTGTGCGCAGGGTCTGCGCCTGGCTTTGTACAAAGGATTACATGCCTTGCCGGCAAGACTTGTACAAAAGGAGGTTGCCGGGGGCCCCCGGCAACCACACCTTATGGGTAAAACTTGCGAAGATGTTCGATATTCGAGGAATTACTCACTAGAACGCCATCCTCGGTCTCCAGGCGGACAGCGCCGGGCCTGGTGACTCGTACTACCCGATAAGGGCCTTCCCACTTCGGCGTCAACTTGTTTGAATTCTTGGCGGACTGAATCCGCCGAAGAACAAGGTCGCCTTCCTCAAAGCTTCGGGCATGAACTTTGCGGCTATGATAGCGACGCAAAGCTTGCTGGTAGCGTGCAACTCGCACAGCAGCCTGAAGACGATCCTCCTAAAGGAGCACAGCGTCATCTTGCCGCAGTTGCTCTTGCTCAAGCTCATCATAAGCGAGCACTCAAGGCGATCCGTATATGAGTTCCGTGGGGAGAACTGCTTCCGCTCCGTAAACCAGAGCGAATGGTGTCTGGCCAGTGGCTCGATTTGGTGTCGTTCTGATTGACCAAAGAACCGTCGGCAACTCATCAATCCAGCGCCTTCCGCACTTTTTCAGCTTGTCGAAAGTTCTGGTCCTGAGACCGCGCAGCACTTCAGCATTAGCCCTCTCCGCTTGGCTGTTGCTTCTCGGGTGAGCAACAGAGGCAAAACAAATTTTGCCGCCAAGGTCGTGGACGTACTGCATGAAGGTGCGACTTGTGAACTGTGTGCCGTTGTCGGTGATGATCCTGTTGGGCACACCAAAACAGCAAACTATTCCTTTAAAGAACTTGTCGGCTGATTGTGCTGTCACCTTCCTCACCGCTTCCACCTCCGGCCACTTTGTGAACTTGTCGATTCCAACGTACAAGTACTCAAAGCCCCCGGTAGCACGGGGAAAAGGACCCAGTATGTCGAGCCCCCAGACCAAAAATGGCCAGGAGAGAGGGATTGTCTGAAGAGCTTGAGCTGGCTGATGTGATTTCTTCGAATGAAACTGGCACGCTTCACACTTGGTTACTACTGCAGTTGCATCCTGGAGAGCAGTGGGCCAAAAGAAACCTTGTCGGAATGCCTTTCCGACAAGCGCTCTTGACCCTATGTGAGAACCACATATGCCTCCATGTATCTCCGCCAACAGTCCCTGTCCATCCTCCCGAGGAATACACTTCAATTTCACACCGTTCAGTCTCTTTATTTACAGAACGCCATCGACGAACTGGTACATACTAGACTGACGGGCTACTTTTTCCGCTTCTTCCTGCTCTTCAGGGAGTTCTCCTGTCTGAAGGAAATGGACAACGGGCTGTGCCCAAGTTGGAGCCTGGGGCTCGACAACTAGGACAAAAGGCATCTCTTCTGCGGGAGGAACATTTGTCTCGACGGCAAGGGCCTGCGCCCCTGCCGGAGCCTGTTGTTCCCCGGTGGCTCCCGGGAGCTCTACCGGAAAGTACTGACCAGAATTCAACTTCCTTCTCTTTTCTTGCCTCATTGATGGCGCTACAGATGGATGAGTCAAACGGAGCACAAAAGTTCCTGGTTCCACAGGTAACTTAAGGGCAGCGTGCTTTGACAGGTCATAGGCAATACTGTTCTCAGCACGAGGAATGTGCTTTGTTTGCAGACCGTCAAAGCGCTCTTCCAGTTTTCTCACTTCATCGACATAGGCTTGCATCAATGGACTTTGATAACTTTTGTTGACTTGCCTGACACCGAGCTGCGAATCGCCTCTGATAATGAGCTTCTTGATACCAAGGTCTGTCGCGATCCTGAGACCGGCAAGCAGGCCTTCGTACTCCGCAGTGTTGTTTGTCGAGCTCTCCCGGGGAAAATGCATCTGAATTACATACTTGAGGTGCTCCCCGGTGGGTGCGACAAGCAGCACGCTAGCACCGGCGCCTTGCAGCGTGAAAGCATCGTCAAAATACATAACCCATTCTTGATCTGTTTCCTTGCCGGGAAGAGTCATTTCTTGAATTTCCTCGTCTGGCGTTGGGGTCCATTCTGCAATGAACTCGGCCAAAGCTCTGCTCTGAATTGTTGAAGTACTTTCAAATTTGAGACCAAAGCTCGACAATTCCAAAGCCCACTCCACAATCCTGCCGGTTGCCTCTGGATTTTGCAAAATCCGCTGCAACGGGAAGCGAGTGACGACGGTAATCTCATGTGCTTGGAAATAATGGCGCAGCTTCCTCGAGGCCATGAGAAGGCCGAAGAGCAGTTTTTGCACGCCAGAGTATCTTGACCTAGCTCCCTGTGAAAGGGAACTGACAAAATAAACTGGATGCTGCACCATCTTCCTTTTCTGTGTTGATTCTTCTGACTGCGCAGATCCTGTCTTGTCGGCAACAGACCTTGCCAGGGAAGATCCTGGCGCGTCACTTGATGGTCCTGCTGCTACCATTGCCCCCTCGTCAACTTCTCTCTGCGCCACTAGCGCAGCGCTAACCACTTGATTTGTTGCCGCTAGATACAGCAGCAACGGCTCTTGCGGCTTAGGTGTGACTAGCGTCGGTGGAGAGGAGAGGTACATCTTCAAATCTTGCAGCGCCGCATCTGCTTCTGGAGTCCATCTCATTGGACCTGCCTTCTTCAAAATTTTGAAAAAGGGCAGGGCGCGCTCAACGGATTTGGAGATAAACCTACTTAAGGCAGCAACGCAGCCGGCAAGGCGACGTACATCCTTGACGCGTCTTGGCGCTTGAATCTACTCAATAGCTTTGATCTTGTCGGGGTTCGCTTCAATCCCACGCTGAGATACATAGAACCCGAGAAGCTTGCCGGAAGGGACGCCAAACACACACTTCTCAGGGTTGAGCTTTAAATTGATCTTGCGCAGATTTGTGAATGTTTCTTCTAGATCTTGTATGAGCGTCGCTTTATCCTTGGTTTTGACCACTATGTCATCCATGTATGCTTGCATATTTCTATGTAGCTGAGGCTCAAAACCAATTTGGACCGCTCTCGCAAATGTAGAACCAGCACTTTTCAACCCGAAAGGCATTCCTAAAAAACAATACGTACCACATGGGGTGATAAATGCGGTCTTTTCCTCATCTTCTTTAGCCATGAAGATCTGATGATACCCTAAATAGGCATTGAGGAACGACAGAAGGTCACAACCAGCAGTGGAGTCTACAATCTGGTCGATGCGCGGCAAGGGGAAAGGATCTTTTGGGCAGGCTTTATTGATGTCTGTATAATCAATGCACAGCCTCCATTTCCCATTCGCCTTGCGCACTACAACCGGATTGGCCAACGATGTTGGGTGAAGCACCCCTCTGACCAAACATGCCGCTTCTAACTTCCGGATTTGTTCGGCAATGAATTCTTGCCGCTCCAAGGCTTGCTTCCTCACCCTCTGTTTGATGGGCCGCGCGTGAGGACAGACAGCAAGGTGGTGCTCAATTACCTTCCTGGGAACACCGGGGATGTCAGATGGTTGCCACGCAAACACATCGACATTCGCCCGCAGGAAAGCAACGAGTGCGCTTTCCTATTTGTCATCTAGGGTGGAACTTATGGTAAAAGTTCCTCCCGTTCCGTCCTCCTTGACAGGCACTTTCTTGGTCTCTGGTGGAGCAGCCTTGGACTTCTTGTTCTTGCCGGTGGAACTCTCTGGTGCGTCCTCAACGGGAGCGCAGCACTCCGAAGAGGTGCGCTTGCCGGAGTTTGCGCCAGAGATCTTGCCGGTCTTCCTCTTCTTCCCCCCGGGAGTTCCAGCGGCAGGAGCAGATGCCTTGACAGTAGGTGCTGCGGCTGCCTCCCGGTAGAGTTGGTCGGTGCAGATCAGTGCATCCTTCTTGTCGGAGTGGACAGTGATGACACCAATCGGCCCGGGCATCTTTAACACATTATAGGCGTAGTGTGATGCCGCCATGAACTTGGCCAGCGCTGGGCGGCCAAGGATCCCATTGTACGACATGTGGATCTTGGCGACATCAAACACTACTTTCTCCGTTCTGTAGTTGAGCTCGCTACCAAATGTTACCGGTAGCGTAACCTTGCCTTTCGGCTGGGTCCTTCCTGGATTGATCCCTTGAAACGTGCCCGTTTCCTCGAGATCTTCATCAGGAATTTGCAACTTGTTGAGCACATCCAGCAAGATTAAGTTCAGCCCGGCCCCACCATCAACCAACATTTTTGTCACCTTGAGGTTGCGAATTGTTGGTGAGACCAACAAGGGCAAGCACCCGACCGCAGTTGTGCGATTAGGGTGATCCTCGGCGTCAAAAATGATGGGCGTGTGGGACCACTTTAGAGGTTTCCGTGCTTCAAATGACGGCTCCGTTGCATTAACCTCATGCACCCACTGTTTAAGCCAGCGATGAGAAGAATGCAACGAGGCGCCCCCGTCAATACACATGGCCTCCGTGGCTTTCTGAAACTCGTGCTCACTGGATTCGTCGTCTTCTTCATCATCATCACCTCCCTCATCCTTGTCGCGGCCTCGGGCGGGTCTCTCCCTTTGTTGCTTAGTCTTGCTGCGGCGGCCCCCTCGACCACCACATTTCGTGCCGGATCCCTCCGCACCGTCCTGGGCCTTCTCCTTGTCTCGTCTTTCATACTCAGCTCTCTGCTTCTCGACAAGTTGCTCAACTTGCCGGCAGTTTTGGAGATCGTGGCCCTTGGTGCGATGGATCTTGCAATATTGTTTGCCGGAGCCTTCCAGCTTGTCGGCAGTCGCCAAGGCCTGACAGGAAGCGCACCCGGCAACTTCCTTGCCGGGGTCGTCAACCTTGGCCTTCTTGGCGGTGCCGGGGTTGCCAGATTCCTCAACAGCAAGCACGTCCTTGCCTTTACGCTTCTTATTCCGCCGCCGGCCTTTCTTCGATGGGGTGACAACATCTTCATCTTCAGATTCGCCCCCTGCGCCAACACCCTCGCCGGGGAGTTTTCTCCCTTCTTCAGCTCGAGCGCACTTGTCGGCCAAGGCGTAAAGCTCGGCAATACTCCTGACCTTGTTCATCGCCAGCTCTTCGCGCATCTTACGGTTACGCACGTTCTGATGAAACGTGCTAACAACAGCAGCAGGATGAACGTCTGGAATATTGTACTGCACTCGGCTAAACCTCTGGATGAACTTGCGCAGGGGCTCACCCTCCCTTTGAGGGAGGAGATGCAAATCGCCTTCTTGGCCAGGAGCTTGGTGGCCTTCAACAAAGGCGCCAACAAACTGATGGCACAGATCTGACCAGGAGGAAATGGAATTCTCTGGCAGATGCATCAACCACGACCTTACGTTGGGTTTGAGCACCAACGGGAAGTAGTTGGCAAGTATCTTTTCATCTCGGCCTCCGGCCGCCTGCACCGCAATGGTGTAGATGCTCAGGAACTCCGAGGGATGAGTCTTGCCGTCGTATTTCTCCGGGACCTCTGGTTTGAATGTTCGGGAGTTGGGCCACTGGACTCGCCGCAGCTCACGGGTAAATGTTGGACAACCTACCTCATAGGGTAAGTCGCCTGCATCCCCTGGCACAGGCTTGTCGACAGTAGGCCCTGCATGTTTATCGGACTGATGACATGCCTCCCTTTGCCGCTCGATGGTAGTTCGAGCATCTTCTTTCCTTCGTTCCTGGAGAACTTGACGCTGATCGCGGCGCATCCGCGGATCGGACGACGCCGTGGAATCGTCATCACGGCCGTCAGTCCACCGGATTGACGACCCCTGCTGTTGTCGTGGAGGGGAGTGCACCGTGGTCGCACCGCCTCCGGTCTTCTCACCATCAGCTCTCGCTGGAACGATAGACCGCTGCCGCGAGGGCCCTGCTTGCTGCGGCCTATCATTGTTGACGAAGCTGATGAGGCTCTAGATGGTAGTTCGCCACTCCTCCATCTTCTCCGGAGCAGGAGGAAAATCGAGGAGCAACTGCGCATGCGCCAAAGCTTCTGCTGGTGTAGGCGGCGACGACAGGTGCGAGGTACGTGAGGTGCTCTGACTCCTAACAGTGTTAGAAGGAGCATAACCATGACCAGGCGACCGCGCGCCACCCTCACCAGTGGTTTGGCATGCATGCTGGGCCTGGGCACCTTGGGATCTGTGCGCAAAAGTGTTTCCATGGGGACGTTCAGGTCCACCAGCGGCACGGCGCTGCTTGTCGTGCGCGACCTGGGAAGGCCGCGACACTTGCGCTGGCACGGGAGCCCTAGAGGTCGTCCTCCGATCTCCAGGGTTCGCTGCGCCGCCCGCAGGCAGCACGGCTCCGTCCCCGGATCTAGCGGTCAACTGGTTGTCGTTGCCGCTATGAACGACACCGCTCGTTTGGCTCGGATCAACAGAACGTCGTGGAGGCTCCAAACCTCCACCTCCTGCGTCCACGCCGTCGCCCGTCCGAGTAGGTGCGGGTAAGACGGAAGTAGACGGACCAGCTGCTGCCGCACCCTTCTTCTAGGGCGGCATGACGACAAAGATGATGAAGAAACTGACACGCTAATCACCAGATCAGGTTCGCGCAACCTCGGTCCCCCTACCTGGCGTGCCAAAGATGTCGGCGTACGACACCTATGGGATCCAAGGGACCCCTTTACGTTTCGGCAAGGGGAGAGGCGTGCACAAAGAGCAGAACCGGAGATCAACGCAGGGGGGGGGGGATTTTTACCCAGGTTCAGGCCACTAATCAGCGTGAAACCCTACTCTTGCTTTAGTTTATTATCAAGATTTCTGTCCCAGTTCTTGGAGCGCTTGCGATGAACAGTGAGTTCGTGCTGCAGCTACGCATGCAGAATGGGTTGAGAGTTCTCCCCCCTGTAACAGTGGCCGTGGGCCTCCTTTTATATGCTCCAAGGGGTCACCACAGTGGCGAACTGCTCATATGCGAGGTGTAAAGTAACTACAGTGGTTACCATACCTAACCACTGACGGTTTAGGACAAATGCATTTAATGCACCGTGAGGTGTCCGTTTAGGTGTCCCTACTTTCTTGGGGATGGAAAAAGGGGCCAGCCCATCAGCACCGCTTAAGCTCGCCTCCACTAGCGACTTGCCATGCATCCAGGGATGGGACCCATAATGCCAGGTCAGCCGCTGTACCAGAGCGGAGGCATAATGGCAGAACCTTGCTGGGCGCGAATCTTGCCGGGCTCGGCGGGATATCCCGGCAAGATCTTGCCGGGGCTGAGCCCTTGGCCTTCAGTTCTTCTTATCGTCTGATCCTTGGCATGGATGTCTTTAATAACTTTGGACTGACCTTGGATTGATCTTCAGCTGTTCCCCCGACAAGCCTTGCCGCAGGTATGGCTACAACTGCCCGTGCACAAGTATGGGGTACTAAAGACCCATCATTTAGTACACCGACACCATGTGCATTGACAGGGGTGCATGTTTGCATTCCTCTCACAGTCAGCTCAAACAGTGAGCGCGTGAAGTCAACACAACAGAACCAGTGGCAGATGCCCAGAAACCCCTCAAGTGGTCACACACACGCCTATCATTTTTATGCCGAGGACCATGCTGATTGCACAACTGCGGTCGGATGTTTGCTATTGTTGGTTTCACCGAGAATTCACAACCTCAAGGTCACAAAAGTGCAAGTTGACGGTGGGGCCGGATTAAACTTGATCTCTCTAGAATTAATCGAGAGATTATAGATTTCTGATGAAGAGATCGAGAAAACCGGGACGTTTCAGGGAATCAACCTAGGGAGAAGCCGGCCCAAGGGGAGAGATCACGTTGTCGGTGATGTTTGGTGGGGAACTGAACTACAGAACAGAGAAAATTGTTATTGATGTTGTCAAGATCCCCTTGCCATTTAATGGAATTCTTGGCCGCCCAGCTCTGGCCAAATTCATGGCCGTGTCTCATTATGCCTATAACATGTTGAAGATGACAGGGCCGATGGGTGTCATTTCCATCAATTCTGATAATAAAGATGTAGTCATATGCGTTGACAAGCTTTACAGGGATGTTGTTGTGCCAGAAATCCCCAAGGCAGCAACCACTGCAAAGAAAAAGAAGAGAAAGAAGCCCAGCAAGACATCTAGCGAGAATTCTGGGAAGCGCACATCATTGGAGTGTTGCGCACCCATCGAAGACTTGCCAGAGAGCTCTACCGGCAAGAGATCCAAAGCGACTCCAACTGCAACAAACAAGGTGCCAGCGAAGGAGGATGGCACTGGCGGTACTTTCACCGTCAGCACCACCCTTGAGATTAAATAGGAAAGCGCGCTTGTTGCCTTCCGGCGAGCGAATGTCGATGTGTTTGCATGGTAACCATCCGACAGCCCCGACGTTCCCAGGGAGGCAATTGAGCACCACCTTGCTGTCAGTCCCCACGCTTGACCCATCAAGCAGAATGTCAGGAAGCAAGCTTTGGAACGACAGCAGTTTATAAGAGAGGAAATCAAGAAACTCGAAGCAGCTGGTTTGGTTAGAGGAGTATTACCCCCAATTTGGTTGGCAAACCCAGTGGTAGTGCGCAAGGCAAATGGAAAGTGCAGACTTTGTATTGACTACATTGATCTCAATAAAGCATGTCCAAAGGATCCTTTCCCCTTGTCGTGCATTGATCAAATTGTAGACTCCACCGCTGGCTGTGATTTACTCTCATTCCTTGATGCATACTGTGGATACCATCAGATATTCATGGCTAAGGAAGATGAGGAGAAAACAACATTCATTACTCCGTGTGGCACATACTGCTTTGTGTGTATGCCTTTCGGATTGAAGAGTGCTGGTTCAACATTTGCGAGAGCTGTCCAAATTTGTTTTGGACCGCAGGTGCACAGGAATGTGGAAGCCTATATGGATAATATAGTGGTCAAGACCAAGGACAAATCAACCCTCATTCAAGATTTGGAGGAAACATTTGCGAACTTGAGCAAAATTAACATGAAGCTCAACCCCGAGAATTGTGTATTTGGTGTTCCATCCGGCAAACTCCTCGGGTTCTTTATGTCTCCGTGCGAGATAGAAGAAAACTCTGACAAGATCAAGGCCATTGAGCAGATACAACCACCTAAAACCGATAAGGATGTGCGGCGCCTTGCCGGCTATGTTGCTGCTTTGAGTAGGTTCATTTCAAGATCCGCTGAGCACGCCCTGCCATTTTTCAAGATACTGAAAAAGGCGGGTCCAGTAAAATGGACTCCGGAAGTGGAGGCTGCGCTGCAGGACCTAAAAATGTACCTGTCCTCTACGCCAACGCTAGTTGCGCCTAGACCCCAGGAACCGTTGTTGCTGTACTTGGCGGCAACGAACCAGGTGGTCAGTGTTGCACTAGTGGCACAAAGGGAAGCTGATGACGAAGGAGCAACAACGGCAAGCCTGCCCCATCGAAGGCCTGAATCTACTCCGGCAAGATCTGATGCCAACAGACCAAAAATAGAACAAGCGAACGAAGCCAACCAATAGATAGTGCCAAAGAAGAAGATGGTGCAGCGACCAGTCTACTTTGTTAGCTCCCTTCTACAAGGGGCTAGATCGAGGTACTCTGGAGTGCAGAAATTGCTTTTCGGCCTTCTCATGGCCTCGAGAAAGCTGCGCCACTACTTTCAAGCACATGAGATTACCGTTGTCACTCGCTTCCCGTTGCAACATATATTGAGAAATCCAGGAGCAACTGGCAGGATAGTGGAGTGTCATTAGAGTTGTCAAGTTTCGCACTCAAGTTTGGGAGCACTTCAACCATTTAGAGCAGAGCCTTGGAATAATTCATCGCAAAATAGATGCCAATACAAGATGAAGTAGTTCAAGAGACAACTCTCCCCGGCAAAGAAACTAAGAAAGAATGGATCATGAACTTTGACCGTGCCTTCTCACTGCAAGGCGCCGGTGTTGGAGTGCTGCTTGTCGCACCCACCGGAGAGCACATCAAGTATGTGGTTCAAATGCACTTTCCCAGGGAGAAAGCAACCAATGACACTGCAGAGTATGAGGGGCTCCTTGTCGGCCTCAAAATTGCGGTAGCATTGGGAATCAGGAAATTGATCGTTCATGGAGATTCACAGCTTGTTGTTAAGAAAGTGAACAAAGACTATCAAAGCCCTTTGATGGAAGCGTACGTAGATCAAGTGAGGAAATTGGAGGAACACTTTGACGGAATAGAAACAGAGCATATTCTTCGTGTGGAGAATAGTATTGCTGATCACTTGTGAAAGTGTGCCGCTCAAAAGCTACCTGTGGGACCATGGACTTTTGTACTCCATTTGAACTAGCCATCGGTCGCCCCGTCAACACAAACCAATAAGAGAAGAAAGTTGAGTACCGTCAAGTATTTTTTGGCAGAGCTCATAGGGACCACCAGCAAGGAAGTTGCCGGAAGCAACGACACAACTGCTGGTGAGCAGCGGTGCCGCACAGAACCCCAGGTTCTTAGCGATGAGATCAGCGCTCCCACAGTCGAAGAGATGCCTTTAGTCATTGCCGTTGAGCCACGAGCTCCAACATGGGTGCAACACATAGTCTAGTTCCATCAAACAGGAGAACTCGCCCGATGATCAGGAAGAAGCTGAGAAAGTAGCCCATCAATCGAGTATGTATCAGTTTGTGGATAACATTCTGCACAGAAAGAGACCAAATGGTGTTAAATTGAAGTGCATTTCTCGGGAAGATGGACTAAGGTTGTTGGCAGAAATACATGGAGGGATATGTGGCTGTCACATAGGATCAAGAGCCCTTGTCGGCAAAGTTTTCTAGCAAGGTTTTTATTGGCCCACTGCTCTCCAGGATGCAACTAAGCTAGTAACCAAGTGTGAAGCATGCCAATTCCATTCAAAGAACATACATCAGCCAGCTCAAACTCTTCAAACAATTCCTGTCTCCTGGACTTTTCAGTCTGGGGGCTCGATATCTTGCGCCCCGTTCCCCGTGCTACCGGGGGCTTTGAGTTCTTGTATGTTGCCATCGACAAGTTCGCAAAGTGGCCTGAAGTAGAGCCAGTAAGTAAGGTGACAGTGCAGTTAGCCGTCAAGTTCTTCAAAGGGCTGGTTTGTCGTTTTGGGGTTCCCAACAGGGTAATCACCAAGAACGACACACAATTCACGAGCCACACCTTCATACGGTACATCCAAAGCCTTGGAAGCAAGGTGTGCTTCACCTCTGTTGCTCACCGAAGGAGCAACGGACAAGCAGAACGGATGAACGTTGAAGTGCTGCATGGTCTCAAGACATGAACCTTTGACAGGTTGCACAAGTGCGTAAGGCATTGGATTGATGAGTTGCCGGTAGTTCTTTGCTCACTCACAACGGCACCAAATCGAGCTACTGGCCAAACACCCTTCTTCCTAGTCTATGGTGTAGAAGTGGTGCTCCTCACATAACTCACATACGGGTCACCTCGAGTGCTTGCCTATGATGAGGTAGAGCAAGAGCAGTTGCGGCAAGATTACGCGTCGCTCCTTGAGTAAGATTGTCTTCAGGCAGCTGTGCTAGCAGCATGCTACCAGCAAGCTTTGCGCCGCTACCATAGCCGCAAGGTTTATGCCCGAAGTTTTGAGGAAGGCGGCCTTGTTCTTCAGCGCGTTCAGTCCGCCAAACGGTCAAACAAATTGATGCCAAAGTGGGAGGGCCCTTAGGGCATGTACAATGGTTGATAAGACAGTCTTATCTTAAGTTTTGCATGTAATTTAGAGATGACAAAAAAATATGTCTACAATGGGTTATATCTTAGCCTTATCTTCAATAACTTGTCATTCCTTAAAATATGGTGAGACAAATTGTGCTAAGAGATCATCTCTTGTCTTCTCTTAAATAAGAGAAGACAAGCCTTTTCTTATGAGTTCTCTCTCCTCCACCTCATCATTTATCCTATGTGGCACTCCTAAGATAGCACCATTGTACATGCCCTTATCGGGTAGTACAAGTCACCAGACCCGGTGCAGTCCGTTTGGAAACCAAAGATGGAATCCGAGTATAGAACTCGTGGAATATCGAGCATCTTCGCAAGTTCTACTCATGAGGCGCAGTTGTCGGGCCTTATTCCCGGCAACCCCTTTTGTACAAGCTTTGTCCCAAAGACTTGTAACCCTTTGTACAAAGCCAGGCGCAGACCCTATGCATATGTGAATAAAGCTAAGTGTTTTGCTACCCTTTGTGCATATTTACTTATGTGTTAATATCTGGAATGTTGTGATTACATTTTGGCTTGTGTGAAAACTATTGACGGACCGCCAAGGTTTCCAATCCACTATATTCCTTTTGTTCTTTTCTATGAAAGACAGAAGGATTCCTCGTGCGCAAGTTTCTCGGGGGGGAGTGGTGGAACGCAGTACCATGACGTCAACATCAGTATTCACTTCATACGATAAGAAGTACAACAAAGAAAAGCTAAGTTCAAATATTTTCAACTAAATGTTCTTTGTTACACTTTACGATTCCCTTTGCACCGTTCTGTGTTTGTATGAAAAACCTGCACACGGAGGAATCTTGTCGTAACCATTCGCGCACTAACCTCGCCTCGAGTCCACTCGGCAAGGTTCTTGCAGCCACGTTGAGATCGGCAAGATATCTTGCTGGTGGCGACATTGCCGGGAGGCTGCTAAGGACCCGTTCCTCGAAGCGCTCGCGACGACACGAGCCGGCAAGTGTCCGAACCGCGTAGAGTGAGGGATTGAAATCATACAATGGCACAAACAAGCAAAGGGCACAACAAGCATTCATTTGAACATTACAAATAGTAAAAATTTATTAAGGGATGCTCAATTACATTTTTCTTAGCCCTTTTTCCCAGGGTTTACATCGAGTGCAACACAGGGCAAAAGGGGTGCCTAGGCAAGGCTTGGCTTGCCCCGGCAGAGAAGATGATGGTGCTGCCGGTGCTCAGTTGGAGTCAGATCCATCGTCCTCGATCTTGATGCTCGGAGACTCGCCATCGTCGTCTTCACCATTGTCCTCCTCATCGCTTTCGCTCGAGGAGGCGATTTCGCTGTTGCTCGAGCTCTCTGCACAGCACTCCATGCGAGCTCCTGATGTGCCGAAGAACTTCACGGCAAGCATGTCAGATTCAACTAGCTTGAAGTGTAGAAGGTTCCCCTACCCCAGATAACGGGCACGAATGAAGTATTTCCACCCGCGCGTGAAGTACATGAGGTTGTTGGCGAAGAACTCGGTGTTCACCAGACGAGAGCCCTTGCATTAGCCGTCGACTCGCAACCACAAGTCGAGTGGTTGGTCGACCTCCAGCACCCTGGAAAAGGGGCGAGGGAGCCGTAGCCGGCTTCGCGGCCGGTTGCCCAGCTCCACGACGAACTGGAGCACCATGTCTTCCATATGGACCTCTGCTAGAGGTGGAATAACCATGGGCAAGACGACAAGCGCCCCACTGTGGCCGCCCCGGCCCCGAGAACCATGTCTTCCATGACCTCGGGCCACGGCCCCTTCTCGAGATCTGGATCCAGTCTCTGCGACCATAGCACAGGCGGAGGCATGGTGCTGGGAAGAACTCTCATGGTAGCAACAGAGGCACGAGCCCGACCTCTGCCCCTCGCTATGCCAGTAGCGGATGCGGGGGGTGAGGGAAGAAGAAGAAGATGGCGGACACTGAGAGATTGGGACGAGGAAAAGTGGATGAGCATCGCCTTCCATGGCCCCCCTTCTTATAGGGAGATGCGTGGGGGCTGGCTCTCCACCATCTTAGGGCAACCGCCCTGTTCCACCAATCCAGCGCCAGACTCCTCTGCTCGGTGCACTACCTCCACGACCTCCCCTCTTCACCAATCCCACATTCTGCGCATGACCTGCGTCGTGGGGGGCTACAGTAAAGGGAGGAGTGATGAAAAAAATGGCCGTTACCCTTAGCCACGCGTGATCACGGGCCTGCCCATGCCAAGCCCAGTGATGACCCAGGCATACGCTCGCTCTTGGTTACCAACACATGCAGTGGATACCCGCCCAAGCGATGAGGTTGCCGGAGGACGGTCGGAGGACTGATTTAAGTTCAGATTGATGAAGAAGCAAAGAAGATCTCAGAGGACAGATATCGCCATGACAAGATTTTGCCTCAGCCCTTGGCCGCTTGTCTATGCATTGTTTAGGCCTAGCCCAACGATGCTCGACAGCACATGTGGCCTAGGACCGGGGGCTCCTGTCGGTGTATAAAACATGGGTATTTTATACCCTGACCTCTACACAGACAAGTAGCAGCTCCCCTGCCAACTCAAGTTGTAAATAAGATTCCCAATCCAAGGGAGCCGCTCTTTGGGAGATCAAGGAGCGCATCAAGAAGACCAAGATTCAAGACCAAGTAGATCAACTTGGCCGTGGAGAAGAACAAGACAACCATCAATATCTATACTAGAAACAGCCATTGCCGGTAAGGAGAAAGCCCGACAAGCTCCTTGGCCGGCAAACTCCCGCCAGGTGCCAACACTCCACCTCATCAACCACCTAGTTGCTAGTCAGTGAGGTGTCGAGCCCGCAGGTAGTTAGGTGAGGTTTGCCGGACACGTGTCAGCTCATGGGGAGGATTTTTACCTTTATCGACATCCGTCCAAATGGCGCGTCATGCTAATAGGAGTTAGCTAGGCAAGCAGTGCAGCAACCTTGCCGAGGCTCCACCTCCTCCTCATGACACCTAAACATGCATTTAATGGTTTTTGTCCTAACTAGCAGAGTTAGGTATGATAGCACTGTTGCTATCTAATCATCATGTATCTACCTTTTTGCCATTGTGGTTACCCCTTTAGCTATAAAAGGAGGGCCAGGGCAACATTTACAGGGATCAAGCCTTTGCATAACTACATGCGTAGCTGCTTCCCTCTTGCATCCTTATCGAGGGAGCACTCCTTGTACTTGTGTTCCAACACATACACCCAATATAGCAAGCAGGAGTAGGGTTTTACACCTCTCGGTGGCCCGAACCTGGGAAAAGATCCCTGTGTCTTCCCTTCGTTTTGCTCTTTGCATCTTGTGAAACTCCCTAGCCGAACCACAAGGGGCTCAATGGACCCATAGATGGTTGTCCACATCGACAAATACCTGGGCTCCACTCAGTTGGTCAAACAACTTATCAATCCTGGGAAGCGGGTACTTGTTTTGATGGTGACATCATTAAGGTTGCGGTAGTCAACACACATCCGGAGACTACCATCCTTCTTGTCCACGAATATAACAGGTGACCCCCATGGCGAAGAGCTGGGGCGAATGTATCCTTTTGGAAGCATCTCATCCAATTGTTTCTTCAATTCCACTAACTCGGATGAAGGCATGCGGTAATATTTCTTGTAAATGGGTAGCATTCCGGGCACAAGATCGACAGAAATGTAAGCTCCCGGTCTGGTGGCATCCCTGGCAATTCTTCAGGAAATACATCTGGAAATTTACCGACCACTGGAATTAACTCCATGTCTGATGCAATGGCATTACAAATCATTTCCTTCTTTGTCATGGTTCTGATGGCTCATGTCCGCGTCAGTATTTTCCCCGAAGAGGAAGGGATGATGCAGCATAGCTACAATAGGTATTTCCCTAAGTGATGAGACCAAGGTTATCGAACCAGTAGGAGAACCATGCAACACTATGTAAACGATACCTGCACACAAAGAACAAATACTTACAACCCGACGCGTAAGAGGGGTTGTCAATCCATCCCGGGTAAAAGATAGATAAATTTGTAGTAGATTGGATAAATAGACCTCCCGGAAACGCGAAATCAAAAAAAATTGCAGCAAGGTATTTTTGGGTTATTAGAATAATAGATCTGAAAATAAAAGAGGCAAATAATAGATCGGAAAGCAAATATGATAAAGAATAGACCCGGGGGCCGTAGATTTCAGTAGTGACTTCTCTCGAGAAAAATAGCATACGGCGGGTAAACAAATTACTGTTGGGAAATTGATAGAACTTCAAATAATTATAACGATATCCAGGCAATGATCATTATATAGGCATCACGTCCATGATTGGTAGACCGACTCCTGCCTGCATCTACTACTATTACTCCACACATCGACCGCTATCCAGCATGCATCTAGTGTATTAAGTTCATGGAGAAACGGAGTAATGCAATAAGAACGATGACATGATGTAGACAAGATCTATTCATGTAGGAATAGACCCCATCTTGTTATCCTTAATAGCAAAGGTACATACGTGTCATGTCCCTTTCTGTCACTGGGATTGAGCACCGTAAGATCGAATCCATCACAAAGCACCTCTTCCCATGGCAAGAAAAATCGATCTAGTTGGCCTAACTAAACCAAAGATTCGAAGAGGAAATACGAGGCTATAAGTAATCATGCATATAAGAGATCAAAACTCAAATAACTTTCATGGATAAAATAGATCTGATCATAAACTCAAAGTTCATCGGATCCCAACAAACACACCGCAAAAAGAGTTACATCAAATAGATCTCCAAGAGACCATTGTATTGAGAATCGAAAGAGAGAGAGGAAGCCATCTAGCTACTGCCTACAGACCCGTAGGTCTACAATGAACTACTCACGCATCATCGAAGAGGCACCAATGAGGATGATGAACCCCTCCGTGATGGTGTCTAGATTGGATCTGGTGTTTCTGGAACTTGCGGTGGCTGGAATTGTGTTTCGTCGACTCACCTAGGGTTTTTGAATTTTCAGGGTATTTATAGAGCAAAGGGGCGGTGCGGGAGGCCACCGAGGTGGGCACAACCCACCAGGGCGCGCCTGGGCCCCCAGGCGCGCCCAGGTGGGATGTGCCCCCCTTGGGGCACCCCTCTGGTACTTCTTCGGCCCAAGTTGTTTCTTCTGGTCCAGAAAAAATCTCCAAAAAGTTTCGCTGCATTTGGACTCCGTTTGGTATTGATTTTCTGTGAAAACAAGCAAAAAAGTAGCAACTGGCACTAGGCACTATGTCAATAGGTTAGTCCCAAAAAATGATATAAAGTGCTATAAAATGATTGTAAAACATCCAAGAATGATAATATAACAGCATGGAACAAGCAAAAATTATAGATACGTTGGAGATGTATCAGCATCCCCAAGCTTAATTCCTATTCGTCCTCGAGTAGGTAAATGATAAAAACAGAATTTTTGATGTGGAATGCTGCCTAACATGTTCATCACATATTCTTTTCTTTTGTCGCATGGACATTTGGACTTTTATATGATTCAAAGCAATAGTCTAATTTTGACGTGAAGATTTCAATACTCAAGCATATCAATAAGCAACCATGTCTTTCAAAATATCAACACTAAAGCAAGTTATCCCTAGCCCATTATGCTCAATCATTGATCCATTCATGAAACACACTCGCATATTAGCTATACCCAATGCTCAAGTACGATCATAGTGCCCCTTAGTTGGTGCTTTATAAGAGAAGATGGAGACTCAAATAAGAATAAAAATTGCATAAAGTAAATAGAAAGGCCCTTCGCAGAGGGAAGTAGGGATTTGTAGAGGTGCTAGAGCTCAAAGCGAAAAAGATAGAGATAAAACATTTTGGGTGGCATGCTTTTCCTGTCAACGAAAACGATCGAGTAGTTCCCAATACTTTCCATGCTAGATATATCATAGGCGGTTCCCAAACATAAAATAAAGTTTATTCCTTTTTCCACCATACTTTCACATTCTACGGCTAGCCGTATCCATGGGTGCCATCCATACCAACACTTTCCAAGGAATTTATTATTTGACAACATAAAGTAAATTCATTTTTTATTTCGGGACTGGGCATCCCTAATACCTTTGTCGTACTCTCATGCAATGACAAGTGAATAAACACTCATCTTGAGAATAACACATCTAGCATGGAAAAATATCAGCCACCCCTACCGTTTCATGAGCGGTACGAGCACACAAAAAGGAATTTTATTTTGGAAATTAGAGATGGCTCATACAAATTTGCTTAGAACGGCACAAAAATACCGCATATAGGTAGATATGGTGGACTCATATGACAAAACTGGGTTTAAGGGTTTTGGATGCACAAGTAGTATTCCTACTTAGTACAAGTGAAGGCTAGCAAAAAGATTGAGAAGCATCCAACCAAGAAACGAAAAATCACATAAGTGAGCATTAAGCATAACTAACACCGAATAATGCACCATAAGTAAGATGTAATTTCATTCAAAACTATTGACTTTCATGCTTGCTTAGGGAATTACAAACCTTAACACCAATATTCTTACTAAAGCATAATTCCTCACCAACATGACTCACATATTCTATCATCATATCGCAAAACTATTACAAAGAATCAAGTTTATTTTGTCCAATGATCTTCATGAAAGTTTTTATTAT
This sequence comes from Thinopyrum elongatum, assembly GCA_011799875.1. Classification (NCBI taxonomy): domain Eukaryota; kingdom Viridiplantae; phylum Streptophyta; class Magnoliopsida; order Poales; family Poaceae; genus Thinopyrum; species Thinopyrum elongatum. The sequence continues at coordinate 279,174,376 of CM022302.1, read as the reverse complement.
ATCCCTCTTGAATATCTATCACTTTGGGACTAATTTCATATGTTGCTTTTGATAGCTCAAACAAATCTAAGTGAAGAACATCAGCATAAAATTTCTTCTCTCAAAATAATATAAGTGAAGCATGAGAGAATTCTTCAAAAATCTACTAACTCTCAAATAAATCTAAGTGAAGCATGAGAGCATTTCTTCAAAAATACTAAAGCAAACAGTGCTCAAAAAGATGTAAGTGAAGTACTAGAACAATTCCATAGCTCAAAGAATTTAAGCGAAGCACATAGAGCAATTCTAACAAATCATAGCATAATTTTGGGTCTCCCAAATAGGTGTGTCCAGCATGGATAGATGACACAAACTAAAAATCAAAACAAGAAAAGACTCATATAACACAAGACGCTCCAAGCAAAACTCATGATATGTGATGAGTAAAAATATAGCTCTAAGTAAAATACCGATGGTTGTTAGAAGAAAGAGGGGATGGCACTCTGGGGCATCCCCAAGCTTAGTTGCTTGTTTCTCTTTGGATAATATCTTGGGGTGCCATGAGGCATCCCCAAGCTTAGGCTCTTCTTACTCCTTATTCCTTCATCCATCGTGATCTCACCCAAAACTTGAAAACTTCAATCACACAAAACTTAACAAAACCTTCGTGAGATCCGTTCGTATAAGAAAACCAATATTTACTTTAAGTACTATAGAAAACCTATTCAATTTTGTTATTGCATTATATCTACTGTATTCTAACTTTACCATGGCTTATACCCCCCGATACAAACCATAGATTCATCAAAATCAGCACACAATGCAAAGAAAATAGAATCTGTCAAAAACAGAACAGTCGGCGAAGATGCGAATTGTTCTCATACTTCTGTAACTCCAAAAGTTCTGAAAACTGAGGAAAACGTAGGAAATTTTTATATCAATCTTGTGTAAAACATTCAGAATTTTTCGTCGCTTCTGTGAATCTAGACAATTATTTTACTGGACGCAAAAGTTTCTGTTTTCCAACAAGATCAAATCAACTATCACCCAACATGATCCCAAAGGCTTTGCTTGGCCCAAACACTAATTAAAACATAAAAAACACAATCATAACAGAGGCATAATTGTGCAAACACTCAAGAATAGAAAGAAAAAGGAAAAAATAAATTTTATTCATTGGGTTGCCTCCCAACAAGCGCTATCGTTTTACGCCCCTAGCTAGGCATAAAGCATAGATTTAAGTATTGTCATCTTTATCCTCATTTTTCCTAGATGTGTTTTTGTCAGGAGGTTTCACAAAGATGACTTTAAAAACATTATCCATATTAAATTTAGCACTATCAAGTTGCTTAGCATCATATCCCCTTTGATTTCTTGCAAGAATCCAAGAATAGTGTTGATTAACATCATTGAAAACTTGTTGGATTATATCTAAAACGGAAATTTCTTTTTTAGGATTCTCATCGAAAATTCGATTATTTCCAAGCAAGTGTCTCAACATATAATCACTATTATAAAGGATCTTATCTATCACCGGTTTTTCACGGTTCATACCATAAATATCAAAAATTTCCCTAGCTTCCCGTATTATGTAATCAAATTCATTCATAAGAACAAGGGTAGCCAACTTTTTAGCTTTAGGATTCTTTATAACAGGCAGCTCATAAAACAATCTTTGCAAGGTAGGATGAGTATGGATAAATTTATTTTCAAGTTTAACTAGTGCTAAAATAGTTTCTGCATAGGGTTTAGTTCTTTTAAGTATAGGAGCATCATCAAGAGTCAAATTTACGACACAGTTGAAAAAATAACTTGGATATGTTCCATTCCCATAATATTCCCTTGCCCCAAAACAAAAGTTTTAGCATCCAGATTGCCAAATCGTCCAATTTTAGGAGTTAGGCCATCATCTGTTTCTGCCATACCAAAATCACTCATGATGACAAGTTCAAGCAAATAAGAGATCTGATGAGAAAACGGCGAACGAAAAAGAGGACGAATAAAATGGTAATTTTTTGTGAAGTGGGGGAGATGAAAACGAGAGGCAAATGGAAAATAATGAAAATTGCAAGGAGATGAGATTTTTGATTAGGGACCTAATAGATGTTGATGATGTCTCCCCGGCAACGGCGCCAGAAATCCTTTTTTGATGGCTCGTGTCCGCGTCAGTATTTTCCCCGAAGATGAAGGGATGATGCAGCACAGCTACGGTAGGTATTTTCCTCAGTAATGAGACCAAGTTTATCGAACCAGTAGGAGAACCATGCAACACTATGTAAATGGTACATGCACACAAAGAACAAATACTTGCAACCCGACGCGTAAGAGGGGTTATAAATCCCTCCCGGATAAAAGATAGATAAATTTGTAGTAGATTGGATAAATAGATCTCGCGGAAACGCGAAATAAAATAAATAACAAAAAACTACAGCAAGGTATTTTTGGGTTATTAGAATAATAGATCTGAAAATAAAAGAGGCAAATAATAGATCGGAAAGCAAATATGATAAAGAATAGACCCGGGGGCCGTAGATTTCACTAATGGCTTCTCTCGAGAAAAATAGCATACCGCGAGTAAACAAATTACTTTTGGGCAATTGATAGAACTTCAAATAATTATAACGATATCCAGACAATGATCATTATATAGGCATCACGTCCAAGATTAGTAGACCGACTCCTGCCTGCATCTACTACTATTACTCCACACATCGACTGCTATCCAGCATGCATCTAGTGTATTAAGTTCATGGAGAAACGGAGTAATGCAATAAGAACGATGACATGATGTAGACAAGATCTATTCATGTAGGAATAGACCCCATCTTGTTATCCTTAATAGCAACGATACATACGTGTCATGTCCCTTTCTGTCACTTGGATTGAGCACCGTAAGATTGAACCCATCACAAAGCACCTCTTCCCATGGCAAGAAAAATCGACCTAGTTGGCCTAACTAACCAAAGATTCGAAGAAGAAATACGAGGCTATAAGTAATCATGCATATAAGAGATCAAAACTCAAATAACTTTCATGGATAAAATAGATCTGATCATAAACTCAAAGTTCATCGGATCCCAACAAACACACCGCAAAAAGAGTTACATCAAATAGATCTCCAAGAGACCATTGTATTGAGAATCAAAAGAGAGAGAGGAAGCCATCTAGCTACTGCTTACGGACCCATAGGTCTACAATGAACTACTCATGCATCATCGGAGAGGCACCAATGAGGATGATGAACCCCGTCGTGATGGTGTCTAGATTGGATCTGGTGTTTCTGGAACTTGCGGCGGCTGGAATTGTGTTTCGTGGACTCCCCTAGGGTTTTTGGATTTTCGGGGTATTTATAGAGCAAAGAGGCGGTGCGGGAGGCCATCGAGGTGGGCACAACCCACCAGGGCGCGCCTGGGCCCCCAGGCGGTTCCAGGTGGGTTGTGCCCCGCTCGGGGCACCCCTCTGGTACTTCTTCGGCCCTAGTTGTTCTTTCTGGTCCAGAAAAAATCTCCAAAAAGTTTCGCTGCGTTTGAACTCCATTTCGTATTGATTTTCTGTGAAGTAAAAAACAAGCAAAAAATAGCAACTGGCACTTGGCACTATGTCAATAGGTTAGTCCCAAAAAATTATATAAAGTTGCTATAAAATGATTGTAAAACATCCAAGAATGATAATATAACAGCATGTCACAAGCAAAAATTATAGATACGTTAGAGACGTATCAGGTTCTGCGAGCAAAGAACTAAGCTGATTGTTCCGAATGGTTTATTAATGTGACTTCCTGAGTTGCACAGTTGATACAAACTTGATGCCTTGTCAGCCAGTCCATTCCCAAAATGACATCCAGCTTTGCAGATTGAATTGATACCAAGGTGGCGGGGAAAATAACTCCATGGATGTTTATCTTCAATCCTCGGCATACAACACTTGTTTTGAGCATAGATCCCGGGGATTGTACCGTCATGAATTTTTCCTAAAGAGTGCAAGAAAACTTGTTCTGGGCAACAAAACTCCACGAAATAAAAGAATGGAAAGCCCGGGAATCGAATAAAATTGTTGTAGGTATGTTATTAACAGGAAACATACTAATGACCACTTATGGCGTCTCTTGGGCTTCTTCGGCGGAGAGATGATGAACTTGCCCTTGGATAAGCCTCTGAGTCGGGAAGGAACCCATGTTGCTGACTTGTGGCTTAATAGTTGTGGGTGGCTTACCATTGTTGGGACACTGTGTCATGGATGAACACGATCACCTATGGGGCCATGAGCCCCTTGTGGTTCGGCAAGGGGGATATCATGTTGCACAAAGAGCGGAAGCCATGAGGCAGCATGACGATGGGGCTCTGGTGTTTTTTACCCTGGTTCAGGCCGCTCATAAGCGTAAAACCCTACTCCTACTTTGGTGGATTGGATGGAGGAAACATAACGACACGCAGTGCTCAAACCCGGCAAGGTGGCCTTGGGGAGAGCTGCTATGCGCTTACAAGTGTGAGGGGGTCCCCATCCCTCTCTAGGTTGCCTTGGGCCTCCATTTATAGCTCAAGGGGTAACCACAGTGGCAAAACAATCATTATCTCATGATTAGATAGCTAATAGTGCTATCATACCTAACTCTGGCAGTTAGGACAAAGTGCATTAAATGCACTGCTAGGTGTCGTGCTAAGGGTGAAACCCGGCAAGCCTGCCGTGCCGCTTAACCATCTTCAGCTTATCATCTTGACACGCCTCTGGACGAGTGTCAAATGGGTGTGATTTGCTTATCATTGAGCTACCACGTGCTTAGTGAGAGCCACTTAATCACCTGGAGGGCTCGACATCGCATCGACAAGTGACTGGCGTCGCAATGCGGTGGAGCGGTGGTAGCTGGCCTGCGCCTGCCGGGGGCAGGGCTTGTCGGACCATCTTGGAGGGGTGTGTGCTTCGGTCTTCGGTTGTCCGGGAGGCGTAGCTGGCGGGGGTTTGCCTTCGCTCTTGTTTGTGGTATCGACCTTGTCGGCCTCGCCTAGCCGGCAAGGGACACTCCTCTTGGAATCTTGACTTGTATGCTTTAGCTTGGTCTTCTTGATACGCTCCTTGATCTCACCAAGAGCGGTTTCTCTGGCTTGGTTTTGCGTTAGTCATTGGTGCTGGATATATGACTGTCAGCACGCCTGTGTATGGGTCTGGTCAACAAATGCAAATGTTTGTTGCGCCGACAGGAGCCCCCGGGCCTGGTCCATACATGCTGCCGAGCATCGTTGGGGTAGGCCCTAACAAATGCATAGGCGAACACTTTCGCCGTACCGCAATGGGATCCATGTCTTATTTGATATCTTCCTTGCTTCTTCATTAACCTGTGACTGGATCAGTTTCCGATTTTCCCGCGAGTCGTACTGAACGACGTGGAGCTACCTACATAATGGTCCGTGGGCCGCCCACATTCACGGGGAGGTAACTGCCATTTTACTCATCCCACAACCGCTGCCATTTCCGCCATGTACGCTGCATGCATTGCGCAGGGTTGGTGGCGGAAACGCAGGGCGTGGGAATGAATGCCAGGGCGGAAAGCTCGGCGCCGCAGATAGGCACAGGAGGACGGTCTACGATTCCAGACATTGCCAGTGATGCTGATGGACCAGATTGGTCGATCATGGCAGTTGCCACATGGCAGTGGGGAGATAGCCCCCTGCCACGTTCTGCTATAAAAGGGAGCGCAGAGGTGGGCAAAAGGACTCACCCACGCTTCTCCTTCTTCTTCTTGTGTCCTCTTCCACCATGCTGAGGGGGAGAGGGCGCAGTCGTGATCCTGCGGTGGCGACGAGGACCTGTTCTCGGCAACGCATCCCTGCCCCGGCCGGGGATGCGGGGGCAGAATCCAGCACACAGGGTGGTGCTGCGGGACGCAAACGTGGTTGGCAAGGATCTCGGGTCCGGGCAGGACGCGGTGGCGCTCTAGTCACTCCTCCAGCCGCCTTGGCTCCGATGGAGGGCCATGTCAGGGACACACCGCTGGAGTTCATCGTCAGGCTGCGCGAGCCTCCGCACAGCCGCCTTCGGCTTCCTACCCATTTTGCAAGGGTGATGGAGGTGGAACAACCACACGGGTTGAAGTTGCACATGAGGGGTTGCGGTAAAGGCAACATGCGGGTGGACGTTGAGTTCCCCGCACCTCATGTGATGCTTCTCCGTCGCGGCTGGAAAACTTTCGCACGTGCCCATAGCTTGGCGGAGGGGCACATCCTCCATTTTAAGTTAATGGATGCAGATCTGCTCTCCATCAAGGTCTTCGGGTGTTCGGGTGCTTGCTTAGGGTGCTGCGCGGAGAGCTTGACCAACGACAAAAGCTCCTCTTCGAGCGACAACGACGAAGAGGACACTGACGGCAAAGATGACGGCGTCGAGCGAGAAGACGGTGGCTCAGACTCTAGCTGAGCGCCGGACGCACCGTCACCATTAGCTAGGCGCCGGCAGCACCATCATCTGCACCTGGTCTTCTCCCCGGTAGAGCGATTTGCCGGGGGGTTTGGGTATGGATGCCTCCGCCTCCTCCAGCTGGACCCCGGCAGGCTTCCTCGTAGACTCTGGCTTTGTCTTCCCTACCGGTGTCCCTCCTGCCGCGTTCCTCTGGTCCTGACAGTGGTGACCTGGGCATTGCCTAGCCACTCCTTTCGTCCTTCCGGCTTCGCCCTCGCCCGCCCGATCTTGTCAGGCTGCGTCCCGCTGATCCTGATGGGGTCAGGCTGGGCTTCTGCCCAAGCACTCCTTTTGCCCTCTTCACCTCCCATTGTACCTCCTAGGAGGAGAGGGACAAGAAAGGCATTACAGGGCACTTATCCTATTTCAATCTAAAAGATGTAGGCACTTGCCAAACTTTAGCTTAAATTATGTACCCTTTCATCCATGTTTGTACCCTGTATTGTTTGTACTGGTTTACCCACGTACTAATGAAGAAAGATATGCTTGCTGGGCGCTTGTGCATGTATCAGGTCCATGCTGAGGAATGAATCTATACTTCCAAGTAAACAAGATTTTCTGCCAAGACACGTTACCAGTCCATTCCGTTGGCGTCGCTGGGCTCAGCCTGGCGGGTGTCGGTGCAACCAACCTTCACGTATGTTGCCCGGACTGTACACAGGCTCAAGTGGCAGAAATGCAAGCAGCCCCAAGCATTCAAGACAGAACCAAGCCAGAGAAAGAGCTCTTTGAGAGATCAAAGGGCGGATCAAGATGACAAAGACATGACCAGACAGCAAGATATCACAAGGGAAAAACCTCCTTTGCCGGGCAGGCGAGCCTGGTCAGGTCGAGGCCACCCCGAACGCAAGTCCCAAGACTTACCCGGCAAGGATTACCGGGGCCACTGGCAGCTTGCAACCCCGCCAATACTGCACCGCTCCACTACTCCACCGCATCGCAACGCAAGTCATCCATCGGTGCGATGTCAAGCCCCCAGATAACTAAGTGGCTATCATTTGGCACGTGGCAGCCATTTAGGAGGAAGATCACCTATATATGACACCCATCCAGGGGCGTGTCAAGCAGACAGGTGGGAGATGGCTAGAGCGGCGCGGCAGGCCTGCCGGGCCGCATCCACAGCGTGACACATGGCAGTGCATTTAATGCACTTTATCCTAACTGCCAGAGTTAGGTATGATAGCAATGTTAGCTATCTAATCGCTGGATAATGACCGTTTTGCCATTGTGGTAACCCCTTAGCTTATAAAAGGAGGACCGTGGCAACCTTAGAAAGGATTAGGACCCTCGAGTACTCATACGCGCGTAGCTGCTCCTGCCGAGGCGACCTTACCGGGCTCGAGCGCTGCGTGTTCTCCGCGGTCTCTCCATCAATCCACCAAAGCAGGAGTAGGGTTTTACGCTTCTCAGTGGCCCGAACCTGGGTAAAAACCACCAGTGTCATAACTGTCGTGCTGTCCCACGGCCTCCGCTCTTTGTGCAATGCGTCCTACCCCCTGCCGAACCATGAAGGGGCCGATGGCCCCATAGGTGGCCGTGTTCTACCACGACATCTTTGGCGCGCCAGGTAGGGGATAGTGCTTGTGCGAACCCGAGGTCGAAAACAGCGCGTGAGTCTTCATCATCGTCTTCTTCGTCGTTGGCTCCATCATCCATGGCGCCCAAGAAGAAGTCCGGCGCAACTTCTCATCCTTCCACCTCGAAGGCCCCCTCGCATGCAGCCGCTGATACTATGGGGGCTGCAGCGGCGTCGGGGGACGCAGACGTCGCGAGGAACATGACCGGCATAGGCGACGCTATCGTCGTCCCCCCCATGGCCGAAGCGGGAGCAGAAAACGCCGGAGGAGGACGGCAACAACAGCACTCCGACGGCGGTGCTCCACAACACACGGGTGGGGATAATGCTCAGTCTCCACCCCCCTACCGTGCCGAAGAGCACAGCCACAGCGACAACGCTCGCTCCGGGGTGAACCGCTGCCCCCTGGTTGCCCCTACAATGGATGCAACAGCGGGGCAATCACCTCCCCCGGGGCGGGGTAACCAAGACGAAGCACCAAACGGTGCCATCAACCTCTAGGCGCACCCTTCTCGCCACCGTACCATCGTGGGGGCCAGCTCGCGGCAACGAGAGCACGGCGCTGCCACCGCCACTGGTACTGGCAGGAGCCGAGCGACGTTGTGGTCTGCGTCGTTGTCCATGCCAAGCACTGCTTCGGAAGCCATGGCGCGAGCCCAACTCCTGCTGAGATTCCCACCAGCGGTTGATCAGATGGATGAGTGGAGAGCTACCATCCAGAGTTTGAACGGTTTTGCTGAAGCAGGGGGATCGCAGCAGGCGGATCTGCCACAACTCCCATAAGCGATAGCCACGGCCCGAGCTGCTGACCGTGTTGAGGGGCCACTCCAACGGTACAGTACCCTCCATGACAGCCAGCTCAAGGACCACAACTAGAACCACTCAACCAGGAGCCCGACGAGGTATCGATGGCCTCATCTGACCCTCGGGCCTGTCGAGATCAGCAGCAGATCCTGGAGGATCGGTGGAGGGATGACGGGCACGTCACCATAGAACGACGCAGTGAAACCCGCCACCAATCCGACAGATGCAATGGCCCAGACATCGACGAACTTGCGCTAAGTGAGGGCGGGTACCTACCTTTCGAGGTGGGGTGCCTTGCCTTCACTCGCGAGCTGCAGCAAGTTCGTTAGCCATCTGCCCACGTTTTCAAGCCAGAGATACCAGAGAAGTATGATGGAAGGTTGAACCCGGCAGAGTTCTTGAGCATCTACACCATCGCTATTCAAGCTGCCAGAGGAAGACATGAGAAGCTGTTCACCAATTACTTCCCTTTGGTGCTCAAGCCAAATGTGAGGGCATGGTTGATGCACCTTCCGGAGAACTCCATCTCATCATGGGCTGACCTATGCCATGAGTTTGTTGGCGCCTTCATGGGCGGCCATCAAGAACCTGGACAACCCAGCGATCTGCAGCTCCTTCCACAAAAGAAAGGGGAGAGCTTGTGGAAGTACATGCAGAGGTTTAGCCGGGTGCATAGAAACATCCCAGACATCCACCCGACAGCTGTGATTGCCGCATTCCAGTCCAACGTGCGCAACAAGAGGATACATTCCAAGATGAATGTTCGGTTGCCCAAGACTGTGAATGAGCTATACACTTTGGCGGATAAGTGTGCCAGAACAGAGGAAGGGAGGCGACTCCCCAGAGAAGAGGACGGCATCAAAGTTGACTCAGAGGATGACGACGATGCCGCAGACCCGAAGAGGAAGAACAAGAAGCACAACAAGAAGCAAGGAAAAGGCAGTATTCGCTGTTGAGGGCTCTAGCACTCCTAGTACCGGCAAGAAGGCCAGAACCGAAGCCCCCGGCAAGGAATTTGCCATGTGCACTGATTGTGGGGAAGTTGCGGCGGCCGAAAAAGTTGGGAAGGCTGACGGGCCATACTGCAAGATCCACCGAACCAAGGGCCATGATCTCCAAGAGTGTCACCAAGTTGAGCAACTTGTCAAGAAGCTGAAAGCTGAGTACGAGAAGCGTGACAAGGAAAGAGACCAAGAAGGTGTTGGCAGGAAGGGCCGAGAAGGCAGAGGTGGCCACCGTGGCAAGGTTCCCCAGCATCCAGAGAGGCCCGCTAGAGGCTATGAGAAGAAAGAAGGCGAAGACAAAAGTGATGAAGGGGATGAAGAAGAAACCAGTGAGCAAGAGTTCCAGAAAGCCACTGAGGCCCTGTGCGTTGACGAAGGCGCATCTTTGCACTCCTCTCACCGCCAGCTTAAATAGTGGGTGCGTGAGGTCAATGCCGTAGAGCCAGCAGTGGACTCCCGGAAACCGCTCAAATGGTCCCGCACGCCCATCATCTTCAACGTAGAGGATCACCCTGACCGCACAACCGCGGTGGGGTGCTTGCCGTTGTTGGTTTCACCAACAATCCGCAACCTCAAGGTCATGAAGATGTTGGTTGACGGTGGGGATGGGTTGAATCCCCCAAGGTGCTCAGCAAGGTTCAAATAGTAGATGAAGAGCTCAAGATTACTGGCACTTTCCAAGGGATCAACCCCGGCAGGAGTCGTCCTAAGGGAAAGATCACACTACCGATGACGTTTGGAGGAGAATTGAACTACCAAACCGAGAAGGTTGTGTTTGATGTGGTTGATCTCCCCCTACCGTACAATGGAATCCTTGGTCGTCCAGCCCTGGCAAAATTCATGGCAGCATCTCACTATGCCTACAACACACTGAAGATGCCAGGGCCAATGGGTGTCATTTCCATTCTGTCAGACAAGAAGGACGCAATCATATGCATGGATAAGATGTACCGAGACGCAGTTGCCGCTCAGGCTGTGGAAGCTGCAGCTCCCGCCAAGGAAAGTAAGAAAGGGAAGAAAGCTAGCAAGGATACCGGCAAGGAATCCGGGAAGCGCACCTCTTCGGAGTGTGCTGCACCCGTCGATGATTTGCCGGAGAGCTCCATTAGCAAGAAGCCCAAAGTTGCCTCACCTGCGGTGAAGAAGGTCCCGCAAGGCTGGATGGCGTTGGTGGCACGTTCACCATCAGCTCCACCTTGATGACAAATAGGAAAGCGCGCTCGTTGCCTTCCTGCGGGCGAATGTAGATGTGTCTGCCTGGCAACCATCTGACATCCCCGGTGTTCCCAGGGAGGTAATCGAGCACCACCTAACTATTTGCCCTCATGCCCAGCCCATCAAGCAGAAAGTCAGGAAGCAAGCTTTAGAACAACAACAGTTCATTGCCGAGGTGATCAAGAAACTTGAAGCAGCTGGTTTGGTTAGAGGAGTATTGCACCCAACATGGTTGGCGAACCCAGTGGTGGTGCGCAAGGCGAACGGGAAATCGAGGCTTTGCATAGACTTCACGGATCTGCATAAATAAGGCATGCCCGAAGGACCCGTTCCCCTTGCCGTGCATTGACCAGATCGTATATTCCACTTCCGGGTGTGATCTGCTTTCCTTCTTGGAAGCATACTCTGGGTACCATCAGATCTTCATGTCCAAGGAGGACGAGGAGAAGACCATGTTCATAACCCCGTGTGGCACGTACTGCTTTGTGCGGATGCCTTTCGGGTTGAAGAGCGCTGGATCCACTTTTGCAAGGGCAGTGCAAATTGGTTTCGAACCTCAATTGCACAGGAATATTGAAGCTTACATGGATGACATAGTAGTCAAGACCAAGGACAAATCAACTCTCATTCAGGACTTGGAAGAGACCTTTGCGAATCTACACAAGATCAACTTGAAGTTAAACCCTGAGAAGTGTGTGTTTGGCGTTCCCTCCAGCAAGCTACTTGCCTTTTTTGTATCCCACCGGGGGATAGAAGCCAACCGCGACAAGATCAAGGCGATCGAGCAAATTCAAGCACCCAAGACAGTTAAAGACGTGAGGCGCCTGACCGGATGTGTTGCCGCACTAAGTAGGTTCATTTCCAAGTCTACCAAGCACGCCCTGCCGTTCTTCAAAATTTTGAAGAAGGCAGGGCCAATGAAGTGGACCGCAGAGGCAGAAGCAACGCTGCAAGACTTGAAGACCTATCTTTCCTCTGCTCCCACCTTGGTCGCTCCTAAACAACAAGAGCCGTTGCTGCTGTACCTAGCGGCAACCAATCAAGTGGTTAGTGCAGCGTTGGTGGTGCAGCGGGAAGTGGATGAAGGAGCAGCCGCAGCTACTGTCCCCTCCGGAGAGGGAAGTGAACCTATCCCGGCAAGGTCTGGTGCAGATCAAGAGAAAGAAGGGCAGGATAACAAAGACAATTCCAAGACCGCGACAAAGAAGAAGGTGGTGCAGCGGCCAGTGTACTTTGTCAGCTCCCTATTGCAGGGGCCTAGATCAATGTACTCTGGCGTGCAAAAGTTGATCTTTGGCCTCATCATGGCCTCGAGGAAACTGCGCCACTACTTCCAATCCCATGAGATCACTGTTGTCACCCACTTCCCTTTGCAATGCATACTGAGGAACCCGGAGGCCACTGGCAGGATAGTAGAATGGGCTTTGGAATTGTCGAGCTTTGGTCTAAAGTATGAGAGTACATCAACCATTCAGAGTAGAGCATTGGCGGAGTTCATCGCGGAATGGACACCAACCCCAGATGAAGAAACACTGGAAACAGTTACCCCCGGCAAGGAGGCCCCCCAAGAGTGGATCATGTACTTTGATGGTGCCTTCTCACTGCAAGGTGCAGGGGCTGGCGTGCTCCTTGTCACACCCACTGGAGAGCACCTCAAGTACGTGGTCCAAATGCATTTTCCCCGGGAGAAAGCTACCAACAACACTGCAAAATATGAAGGACTCCTTGCCGGGATCAGGATCGCAATAGAATTGGGAATTAAGAAGTTGATCATCCATGGAGACTCGCAGCTTGTGGTGAGGCAAGTGAACAAGGATTACCAGAGTCCATTGATGGAGACATACGTCAAAGAGGTGAGGAAGCTGGAGGAGCGTTTTGATGGATTGCAAATAGAGCACGTGTCACGTGCAGAAAACAGCATTGCTGATCATCTGTCAAAATGCGCTGCGCAAAAGCTTGCTGTGGAACCAGGGACTTTTGATCTCCACCTGACTCAACCCTCAGTATCCCCAACAACAATGGCCAAAAAGAGGAGGAAACTGGACTCCGGCAAGCCTCTCCCGGCAAAGCTTCCCGAAGCCCCCGGCAGAGAGGTTGGCGGGAACAACTCCACTTCGCCTGGTGAGCAGCACCCTCCCGCCGAACCACCAGTTCGTGCAGTTGAGATATGCGCTCCCACAAACGAGGAGGTGCCGTTGGTCCTTGTTGTCGAGCCCCAGGCTCCAACTTGGGCACGGCACATAGTCCATTACCTCCAAACAGGAGAACTTCCCGAAGAGCAAGAAGAAGTTGAAAGAGTAGCCCGGAGGGCAAGTATGTATCAGTTTGTTGACAACACGCTATACAGAAGGAGGCCCAACGGTGTGAAATTGAAGTGCATTTGCCGAGAAGAGGGGAAGGAACTGTTGGCTGAGATACACAAAGGCATGTGCGGCTCCCATATTGGATCAAGGGCCTTGGTTGGAAAAGATTTCCGGCAAGGTTTCTACTGGCCCACGGCCCTCCAAGATGCAATCGAGCTAGTCACCAGATGTGAAGCCTGCCAATTCCACTCCGAGAATATCCATCAACCCGCTCAAGCTCTCCACATGATCCCTTTGTCATGGCCATTTTTGGTCCGAGGGCTCCACATCTTGGGCCCCTTCTCCCGTGCTACCGGGGGCTTTGAATTCTTGTACGTTGCAATCGACAAGTTTACAAAGTGGCCGGAGGTGGAGCCTATGAGAAAGGTGACCGCACAATCATCTATCAAGTTCTTGAAGGGATGGGTGTGCCACTTCGGACTACCCGCCAGAGTCATCACTGACAACGGCACCCAATTCACAAGCCGCGCCTTCATGCAATACGTTCAAACCCTCGGAAGCAAAGTTTCATTCGCCTCTGTTGCTCATCCAAGGAGCAATGGACAAACTGAGAGGATGAACGCTGAAGTGCTGTGAGGACTCAAGACAAGAACTTTCGACAAGCTATGGAAGCACGGCAGACGCTGGATTGACGAGCTGCCGGTGATTCTTTGGTCCCTCCGTACGACACCGAATTGAGCTACCGGCCAGACTCTCTTCTCCCTAGTCTATGGGGCAGAAGCAGTGATCCCCACGGAACCCATATATGGGTCACCTTGAGTATTTGCCTACGATGAAGTAGAGCAAGAGCAGCACCGGCATGACGATGCCGTGCTCCTTGAGGAGAACCATCTCCGGGCTGCTACGCATACGGTACGCGACCAGCAAGCCCTGCGTCGCTATCACAGCCGCAGGGTTCATGACCGGAGCCTTAAGGAAGGCGACCTTGTCCTGAGGCATGTTCAGTCCGCCAAGGGTGCAAACAAGTTGACGCCGAAGTGGGAAGGCCCTTACCGGGTAGTACGAGTCACCAGACCTGGCGCAGTCCGTCTGGAGACCGAAGATGGCATTCAGTTGCAAAACTCATGGAACATTGAGCATGTTCGTAAGTTCTACCCATAAGGCGCGGCTGTCGGGCCCTGCCCGGCAGCCACCCTTTTGTAAAAGCCTTGCTGATGCGCATGTAATCCTTTGTACAAAGCCAGGCGCAGACCCTAAGCACAGACAATAAAACGAAGCGCTGGTGGCCCCCAAAAACTTGCATGCATGCATAGCATAACATGAACATGGCATGATCATCTAGATGAGGTCATATGTTGCTTTGTTTCCCTCTGCACTAACTGCAGGACTCCTGCCGCAGACTCGGTCCCAAAAATAGGAAATGTAAACAAGCTCGCATACTGATCCCCGACAAGCCAAACAGATAAGTTCCCTCTCATCCATACATGTCTCTGTAAGAAAGAAACTTGTGCGTAGAGAAACCTCATCACCTTTGAAACATTTGTGCTCCCATCCATTGACCCGAACGTTGCTTCGGTCAAGATGGTTGTAGTGGCTCTTGGCGGAGAAGGTTCAACGAGGGGCTGGTCCCCTTCCATAGTTTTGAGCCTGGCAGGCCCAGCCCCGCGGCAACAAACGGAAGGCGCCCGATATGATAGCTTGCCGGAGAAAACTTGTTTACTTAAAAAGTATAGAGGCATTCCTCCTTTGCATGGATATAGTACATGCACAAGTACCCGGCAAGACCGTCTTTTTTCATTAATATGCTGATAAACAAGTACAAAGCTTACTGAGTACAAACATGTATAGAAGAGATTACATATTTGAAGCTAAAGTTTGGCAAGTGCCTACATATTTTAGATTGAAAAAAGATAAGTGCCCCATAATCCCTTTCTTGTCCCTCTCCTCCTAGGAACTACAACGGGTGGTGAAGAGGGCAAAAGGAGTGCCTGGGCAGAAGCCCAGCCTGACCCCGTCAAGACCTGTAGGACGCAACCTGACAAGATCGAGAGGGCGCGGACAAAGGTGATGGCTGGGGACAGTGGCTGGGCGATGCCCTAGTCACCGCCACCAGGGCCAGCAGGACACGGCAGGGCGGACAAAGCCGGAGCCCAAGGGAAAGCCTGCCGGGGTCCAGCTGGAAGGCTGCTGGAGGAGCCGGAGACACCATCCACACCCAACACCCCTACAAATTACCCTGCCGAGGAGGAGGTGCAGGTGCAGATGGTGGTGCCGGCGGCCTCCCGCTGACGGTGACGGTGTGACCGGCGTTCAGCCAGAGTCGGAGCCGTCGTCCTCCCCATTGACGCCGTCGTCATCGCCATCACTGTCCTCCTCATCGCTATCGCTCAAGGAGGAGTTTTCATCGTCAGTCGTGCTCTCCACGCAGCACCCTAAGCGAGCACCCGAATGCCCGAAGACCTTGACGGAGAGCAGGGCGACGTCCATTAACTTGAAATGGACAACATGCCTGGCTGCCAAGCTATGAGCACGGGCGAAGGTCTTCTAGCCACGTCGGAGAAGCATGACATGAGGAGCGGAGAACTCCATGTCCGCCCGCATGCTGCCATTACAGCAGCCCCTCATGTATAGCCTCAGCCCCGGTGGCTGCTCGACCTCCATCACCCTTGCAAATGGGGTGGGAAGCCGAAGACGGCTGCGCGGGGGCCCACGCAGCTTGACAATAAACTCTAATGACTGGTTCCCGACGTGGCCTTCATTTGGGTACAGAGCGGCCGGAGGGGGTGCGATCAGAGCGCCGCCCCGTCCTCCTCGACCCCGAGCACCACGACGACCACGACCACGTCCTCTCCCACCTCCTCTCATGGCGGGCTCCGCCCCCGCATCCCCAACAGGAGGAGGGAGGCGCTGTCGAGCAGAAGCCCTCATCGCCACCAGTGGGGTGCCACTACGCCCTCTCCCCCTCACCATGGTGGAGGGTTAATATCAGACGGAAGGAGGAAGAGATGAGTGTGAACCAGCAGCTCGCCCACGTTCCCTTTTATAGGCAAACAAGACCGGGGGCTGGCTCCTCACCCAGGGGGGCAACCGCCCCAATCCACCAATCCGACTTCTCTGCGTCACCAACGGTGCACGGAATCGAGACCGACCTCCTGCGCCTATCAATGGCGCCTGGCTTTCTGCTTTAGCACTCATTCCCGCGCCCTCCACATCCGCCACCAACCCTGCGCAATGCATGCGGCATACGTGGCAGAAACGACAGGGGCAGGGGAGTTAGTGGAATGGCAGTTATTGCCCCGTGAACGTGGGACGTGGGCGACCCACGGGTCATGGCGTAAATCTCCCCACGGTGTCTCGCAGGATGCACAGGAAAATCGGAAACTGACTCAAGCACAGGTTAATGAAGAAGCAAGGAAAATATCAAGAAAAAGAGAATATCAGCGCAAGACCCCTGCCTGTGTATCTAATAGGGCCTACCCCAACGATGCTTGGCAGCACGTTCGGACCAGGCCCGGGGGCTCCTGTCAGTGCAACAAACCTTCACGTATGTTGCCCAGACTGTACATAGGCTCAAGTGGCAGAAATGCAAGCAACCCCAAGCATTCAAGACAAAACCAAGCCACAGAGAGAGCTCTTTGAGAGATCAAAGGGCAGATCAAGAAGACCAAGACAAGTCAAGACAGCAAGATATCACAAGGGAAAAACCTCCCTTGCCGGGTAGGCGAGCCTAGTCTGGTCGAGGCCACCCCGAAGGCAAGTCCCAAGACTTCCCCAGCAAGGATTGCTGGGGCCACTAGCAGTTTGCATCCCCGCCAAGACTCCACCGCTCCACCGCATCGCAACGCAAGTCATCCATCGGTGTGGTGTCAAGCCCCCAGATAACTAAGTGGCTGTCATTTGGCACGTGGCAGCCATTTAGGAGGAAGATCACCTCTATATAACACCCGTACAGGGGCGTGTCAAGCAGACAGGTGGGAGATGGCTAGAGCGGCGCGGCAGGCCTGCCGGGCCACATCCACTGCATGATGCATGGCAGTGCATTTAATGCACTTTGTTCTAATTGCTAGAGTTAGGTATGATAGCACTATTAGCTATCTAATCGTTGGATAATGACCGTTTTGCCATTGTGGTAACCCCTTAGCTTATAAAAGGAGGACCGTGGCAACCTTAGAAAGGATTCGGACCCTCGTGTACTCATACACACATAGCTGCTCCTACCGAGGCGACCTTGCCGGGCTCAAGCGCCGCACGTTCTCCATGGTCTCTCCATCAATCCACCAAAGTAGGAGTAGGGGTTTACGCTTCTCAGCGGCCTGGACCTGGGTAAAAACCACCAGTGTCACAACTGCATGCTGTCCCACGGCCTCCGCTCTTTGTGTAATGCGTCCTCCCCCCTGCCGAACCACGAAGGGGCCGATGGACCCATAGGTGGTCGTGTTCTACCATGACAGCGGGTTAGGAGCGTGGAAGAGAACCGGCCCCTTGTCAACGCTTTTTCCAAATGCTACTGCAACCAACCCGACTAAAGTAACTCTTCGAATCAAAGGATGGGAGCACAAATGTTTGAGGGCGACAAGGTTTTTCTACAACAAGCTTTTCACACAGGGGTATACTATGGATGGCTAGGGGAACTTATCTGCTTTACGTTGCCGGGGATCGATACGCCAGCTTGTTCTCACTGCTTCCCTCTAAGGAGTCTACCCGCGGCAGGGGCCCTATTGTTAGTACAGGGGAAAACAACAACAGATGATCTCCTCTAAGTGATTTTAATGACCATAGCAAAGTCAGACTTAACTAAACTTGCATGCAGGTTTTAGGCGCCAGCGCTTCGTTTTATTATCTTTGCACAGGGTCTGCGCCTAGCTTTGTACAAAGGGTTACATGCGCATCAGCAAGGCTTGTACAGAAGGTGGTTGCCAGGAGCTGAGCCTGGCAGCCGCGCCTTACGGGTAGAAGTTGCGAAGATGCTCAATATTCCATGAGTTCTGCATTTTAATGCCATCTTCGGTCTCCAGACGGACAGCGCCAGGTCTGCTGACTTATACTACCCGGTAAGGGCCTTCCCACTTTGGCGTCAACTAGTTGGAACCCTTGGCAGACTGAACACGCCTAAGGAGAAGGTCGCCTTCCTCAAGGCTCCGGGCATGAATCCTGCGGCTATGATAGCGGCGCAGGGCTTGCTGGTAGCGTGCAGCATGCACAGCGGCCCGGAGACGATCTTCCTCGAGGAGCACGACATCGTCATGCCGGAGCTGCTTAAGCTCTACTTCATCGTAGGCAAGTACTCGAGGTGACCCATCTATGAGTTCCGTGGGGAGCACTGCTTCTGCCCCATACATTAGGGAGAAGGGAGTCTGGTCGGTGGCTCGATTTGGTGTCGTCCGGAGGGACCAAAGAACCAGCGACAGCTCATCAATCCAGCGCCTGCCGCATTTCTGCAACTTATCAAAAGGTCTCGTCTTGAGCCCACGCAGCACTTCAGCATTCATCCTCTCAGCTTTCCCATTACTCCGGGGATGAGCAACAAAGGCAAAGGAGACCTTGGTCCCAATGCTTTGTACGTACTGCATGAAGGTGCGGCTCGTGAACTGGGTGCTGTTATCGGTGATCACTCTGCTGGGTACTCCAAAACGGCACACCAATCCTTTCAAGAACTTGACAGCTGATTGTGCAGTCACCTTCCTCACTGGCTCCACCTCAGGCCACTTTGTAAACTTGTCCATTGCAATGTACAAGAATTCAAAGCCCCCGGTAGTGCGGGGGAAGGGGCCCAAGATATCGAGCCCCGAGACCGAGAATGGCCAGGATAAAGGGATTGTCTGGAGAGCTTGAGCTGGTTGATGAATGTTTTGGAATGGAACTGGGAGGCTTCACACTTGGTGACTAGCTCAGTTGCATCCTGGAGAGCTATGGGCCAGTAGAAACCCTACCGGAAGGCTTTTCCGACCAGGGCTCTTGATCCAATGTGAGATCCACACATAACCCCGTGTATTTCTGCCAACAGTTTCAGCCCATCTTCCTGGCAGATGCACTTCAATTTCACCCTGTTTGGCCTCTTTCTGTACAGAGTGTCATCGACAAACTGGTACATACTGGACCGTCGTGCTACTTTTTCAATTTCTTCATGCTCTTCGAGAAGTTCTCATGTTTGAAGGAAACGGGCTATGTGCTGTGCCCAAGTTGGAGCCTCTGGTTCGACAACAAGGACTAAAGGCACCTCCTCATTCGTGGGAGTGCTCCCTTCTACTGCAAGAACTTGTGGTCCTACAGGAGGGTGCGGCTCAACAACTGAAGCGGGTCTACCCCCGCCAGCATCTCTACCTGCAGCTTCGGGGAGTTCTGCCAGGAAATGCTTGTCGGGATTCAGCTTTCTTCTTTTTCTGGCCATCGTTGAAGGGGATACTGATGGTTGAGTTAGATGGAGGACAAAAGTTCCTAGTTCCACAGGGAGCTTTTGCGCGGCGCACTTTGACAAGTGATCGGCGATGCCATTTTCTGCACGTCGCACGTGCTCTTCTTGTAATCCATCAAAGTGCTCTTCCAACTTTCTCACTTCCTCCACATATGCCTCAATCAATGGACTCTGATAATCTTTGTTGACTTGCCTCACCACTAGTTGAGAATCTCCGTGGATAATCAGTTCCTTGATTCCCAACTCTACCGCAATTCTTAGTTCGGCAAGGAGCCCCTCATACTCATCAGTGTTGTTGGTGGCCTTCTCCCAGGGAAAGTGCATTTGAATCCCATATTTTAGATGCTCTCCGGTGGGCGCGACAAGAAGCACGTCGGCTCTGACGCCCTGCAGTGAGAAAGCACCATCAAAATACATGATCCACTCTTGAGGTGCCTCTTTGCCAGGGAGAACTATTTCTGGCACTTCTTTGTCTGGAGTGGGCGTCCATTCTGCAATGAATTCTGCCAATGCCCTGCTCTGAATAGTTGAGGTGCTTTCATATTTTAAGCCAAAGCTTGACAATTCTAGTGCCCACTCTACTATTTTGCCAGTGGCTTCGGGGTTCCACAATATGCGCTGAAGTGGAAAACGGGTGACAACTGTGATCTTGTGGGCTTGGAAGTAGTGGCACAGTTTCCTCAAGGCCATGATTAGGCCAAGATCAGCTTTTGTACTCCAGAGTACCTTGACCTAGCCCCCTGTAATAGAGAGCTGACAAAGTAGACTGGCCGTTGCACCACTTTCTTCCTTGCCGCGGTTTTAGGATCACCTTCGCTGGCTTGCTCCGCCTCCTTCTGATCTGTGTCCAGTCCTGCCGCGACTGGTTAGTTCCATCTTTGAAAGGTGTAGTTGTTGCGGCTGCTTCCTCATCCAGTTCTCGCTGCGCCACCAGCGCTGCGCTAACCACTTGATTCGTCGCAGCTAAATATAGCAACAACGGCTCTTGTGGTTTAGGCACGACTAAGGTGGGAGCAGAGGAAAGGTAGGCTTTCAGGTCTTGCAGCACTGCTTCTGCTTCCAGGGTCCACTTCATCGGGCCAGCCTTCTTCAAGATTTTGAAGAAAGGCAAGGCACGCTTGGCAGACTTGGAGATAAACCTACTCAGTGCGGGAACGCATCCAGACAAACGCCTCACATCTTTAACAGTCTTGGGTGCTTGTATTTGCTCGATTGCTCTGATCTTGTCGGGGTTGGCCTCTATCCCCTACTGGGACACAAAGAAACCAAGGAGCTTGCTGGATGGGACACCAAACACACATTTCTCAGGGTTTAGCTTCAAACTGATCTTGCATAAGTTCGCAAAGGTCTCTTCCATGTCTTGAATGAGTGTGGATCTGTCCTTGGTCTTGACAACTATATCATCCATATAAGCTTCTATATTCCTGTGCAGCTGGGGCTCGAAACCAACCTATACTGCCCTTGCAAATGTGGATCCGGCGCTGTTTAACCCGAAAGGCATTAGTACGAAGCAGTACGTGCCACATGGAGTTATGAATACGGTCTTCTCTTCATCTTCTTTGGCCATAAATATCTGATGGTACCCGGAGTACGCATCCAAGAAGGATAGAAAATCACATCTGGAAGTGGAATCAACAATTTGATCAATGCGCGGCAACGGGAAAGGGTCTTTTGGACATGCTTTGTTCAAGTCCGCGAAATCAATGCAGAGCCTCCATTTCCCGTTTGCCTTGCGCACTACCACTAGATTCGCTAACCAAGTTGGATGCAGTACCCCTCTGACCAAACCAGCTGCTTCAAGTTTCTTTATTTCCTCGGCAATAAACTGCTGCTGCTCTAAAGCTTGCTTTCTGACCTTCTGCTTGACGGGCCGAGCATGAGGACAGACAGCAAGGTGGTGCTTGATTACCTCCCTGGGAACACCAGGGATGTCAGACGGTTGCCAAGCAAACACATCGACATTCGCTCGCGGGAAGGTAATGAGCGCACTTTCCTATTTGTCATCAAGGGTGGCGCTGATGGTGAATGTACCATCAGCGCCATCCTACCTTGCCAGAACCATTTTCACAGCAGGTGAAGCAACCTTGGGTCTCTTTCTAGTGGAACTCTTCGGAAGGTCATCAACAGGCACGGCGCACTCCGAAGAGGCGTGCTTCCCGGAGTCCTTGCCGGCATCTCTGCTAGCCTTCTTGGTTTCCTTGGTGGGAGCTGGGACGTATGCTGCCTTAGCTGCTACCGCGTCCCGATACATCTTGTCTACACATATGACCGCATCTTTCTTATCTGACGGAATGGAAATGATGCCCATCGGCCCTGGCATCTTCAAGGTGTTGTAGGCATAGTGGATGTTGCCATGAACTTTGCCAAAGCTGGACGACGAAGAATCCCATTGTAAGGCAAAGGAAGCTCAACAATGTCAAACACGACCCTCTCGGTCCGGTAGTTCAGTTCCCCGCCAAATGTCACATGCAATGTGATCTTCCCATTGGGCCGGCTCCTGCCGGGGTTGATTCCTTAGAATGTACCCGTGGCCTTGAGTTCTTCATCAGGGATCTGTAGCTTGCCAACCACCTTAGGGGAGATCAGATTCAGCCCATCCCCGTCGTCAACTAGCATCATTATTACCTTGAGGTTACGGATCATTGGGGAGACCAACAACAGCAAACACCCTACCACGGTAGTGCGGTCAGGGTGATCCTCTTCGTCAAAGATGATAGGCATGCGGGACCACTTAAGCGGCCTTTGGGAATCCGCAGTTGGCTCCACGACATTGACTTCACGCGCCCACTACTTGAGCTGTCGATGAGAGGAGTGCAAGGATGCACCCCCATCAATACACATGGCTTCAGTTGCCTTCTGGAATTTTTGTTCGCTGGTTTCTTCTTCATCCTGTTCATCATTCCCGTCATCACCTTCTTTCTTTTCGCGGCCTCTAGCGGGCTTTTCCTTCTATTGTGGAGTCTTGCCGCAGTGGCCTCCTCTACTACCACGGCCCTTCCCGCCAGCACCCTCCTGGCCTCTCTCCCGGTCACGCTTCTCATACTCAGCCTTTTGCTGCTTAACAAGCTGCTCAACTTGATGACACTCTTGGAGGTCATGGCCCTTGGTGCGGTGGATTTTGCAGTATGGCCCGTCGGATTGCCCGGCCTTTTCCGCTGCCGCGGCCTCCCGGCAATCAGCGCACGTAGCAGCTCCCTTGCCGGGGGCCTCGGTCTTAGTCTTCTTGCTGACACTAGGATCACGTGAGCTCTCAACGTCCAACACTGCCTTCTCTTTGCGCTTCTTATTGCGCCTCCGGTTCCTCCCCTTCGGGCTGGAGGTACCGTCATCGACATCTGAATCGATTTTGATGCCAGCCTCCTCTCCGGGGAGTCACCTCCCTTCTTCAGTCCGAGCACACCTATCCGCCAAGGTGTACAACTCGTTGATGGTCTTGGGCAGCCATACATTTATCTTGGCCCGCATCCTTCTGTTGCGCACGTTCAAATGGAACGCGGCAATCACGGCTGCAGGGTATATCTCTGGAATGTTACAGTGCACTCGACTGAACTTCTGTATATACTTACGCAAATTCTCCCCTTCCTTTTATGGAAGGACCTGTAGATCACTTGCCTGTCCAGGCTCTTGCTGGCCATCTTTGAAGGCGCCGACGAACTCATTGCATAAGTCAGCCCATGATGAAATGGAGTTTTCTGGCAGGTGCATCAGCCATGATCTCACATTTGGCTTAAGTGCCAAAGGGAAATAGTTAGCGAACACCTTCTCATCTCTGCCTCCGGCGTCTTGAACAACAATTGTATATATGCTCAGAAACTCTGCCGGGTTTAATTTTCCACCATATTTTTCTAGCAATTCAGGCTTGAAGACCCGGGCAGATGGCCAGTGGACTTGCCATAGCTCATGAGTGAAGGCAGGGCACCCAACCTCGAAAGGCAAGTACCCGCCAGCACTGGGCGCGGTCTCGTCATCGCCTGGGCCATTGCGCTTGTCAGACTAATGGCGCGCCTCTCGGTGTCGCTCTATGGTGACGCGTGCAGCTTCCTTCCGCCGTTCTTCCAGAACTAGCCGCTGATCATGACGGGTTTGCTGGTCGGATGAAGCCATCGATGTCTCGTCGGGCTCGTCGACTCGTTGAGCTCGCCATGGTTGCTGCTGGGCCTGCTACCACGGAGGGGATTGCACCGTTCTTCGGCATCGTGACAGCTCCGCATGCTATGATTTACCGGCCTCAGCAAAGCCAATCAAACTCTGGATAGTGGCCCTCCACTCATCCATCTTGTCAGCCATTGGTGGAAAGTTTAGCAGGAGATGGGCCCGCGTCATTGCTTCTGCGGCCATGCTTGGCATGGTCAGCGAAGCGGACCACGACGTCGCTCGACTCCTAGTAGAACTAGCAGGAGCGTCACCGCATTCTTGCTGTCGTGGACAGGTCGCCAAGGCGGTCTGATGGTGAGTGGGGCATGTCTGACGGTCGATGGCCCCGTTCGGCGCCCCGCCTTGCATGTCTAACTCCGGGCAAGGTGTGCGCTTCATAGCCGCGCCCATAGCGGGCGAAACTAGAGAATCGCAGCTTGCGCCTGAGCGGGTGTCAATGTTGCGACTGAGTCCGCCAGTGTGGCGGGGAGGTGGAGACTGGGCGTCCCCTCCACCCGCATCTTCCGGGCCAAGCTTGTCAGGACGCTGCTGATGCTGCCCATCCCCGGCGTTTCCTGCTCCAACTTCAGCAGCGGCACCCGCCTCACCCAACGCCGCCGTGGCACCGACGGTGTCTGCGGCCGCGTGTGAGGGGGCCCTCGAAGTGGAGGGATGCGCGGTCACGCTGGGTTTCTTCTTGGGCGCCATGGACGGAGAGGATGATGATGAAGAAAACGATGATGAAGATCGACGCGCTCTTCACAACTTCGGGTTCATGCAAGCGATGCCCCCTACCTGGTGCGCCAAAGATGTCGTGGATGAACATGATCACCTATGGAGCCATGAGCCCCTTGTGGTTCAGCAAGGGGCAGATTAGGTTGCACAAAGAGCGAAAGCCATGAGGTAGAACGACGATGGGGCTCTGGTGGTTTTTACCCAGGTTCAGGCCGCTAGTAAGCGTAAAACCCTACTCCTGCTTTGGTGGATTGGATGGAGGAAACACAACAGCACGCAGTGCTCAAACCCGGCAAGGTGGCCTCGGGGAGAGCTGCTACGCGTGTACAAGTGTCAGGGGGTCCCCATCCCTATCTAGATTGCCTTGGGCCTCCTTTTATAGCTCAAGGGGTAACCACAGTGGCAAAACAGTCATTATCTCATGATTAGATAGCTAACAGTGCTATCATACCTAACTCTGGCAGTTAGGACAAAGTGCATTAAATGCACTGCTAGGTGTCGTGTTGAGGGTGAAACCTGGCAAGCCTGCCATGCCGCTTAACCATCTTCAGCTTATCATCTTGACACGCCTCTAGATGGGTGTCAAATGGGTGTGATCTGCTTATCATTGAGCTGCCACATGCTTAGTGAGAGCGACTTAATCACCTGAAGGGCTCGACACCGCATCGACAACTGACTGGCGTTGCAATGCGGTGGAGTGGTGGTAGATGGCCTGCGCCTGACGTGGGCCGGGCTTGCCAGGCCATCCTGGAGGGGTGTGCGCTTCGTTCTCTGGGTGTCCCGGAGGCATAGCTGGCGGGGGTTTGCCTTTGCTCTTATTTGTGGTATCGACCTTGCCGGCCTCGCCTGGCCCGCAAGGGACACTCCTCTTGGAATCTTGACTTGTATGCTTTAGCTTGGTCTTCTTGATACGCTCCTTTATCTCACGAAGAGCAGTTTCTCTCACTTGGTTTTGCGTTACTCATTGGTGCTGGATATATGACTATCAGCACGCCAGTGTATGAGTCAGGTCAACAAGTGCAAATGTTTATAACCTACTATGAATTAGTTATTTCTGTTGACCAACGGTGTAACCTACTATGAATTGTGTCCATAACCGAGGACGCGGCTATCTATAGATTATACACTCTGCAGAGGTTAGTACAATGTACCCACACCACAGAATTCATGGCCTCGTGCTCCCATTCAGGTGGACCAATGACATTCTGATAAAACCAATCTATTGCATGACACTCTCCCAGCCACTCCGACAAACTCCCCTTCGGGCTAAGTCCTGGGTGGCCCCGATGTCACCGCGTGACATCCGCCACCTTCGTGGCCGACCACCGTCGTGGCCAAAACTAAAACAATGTTCCAAACGGGGACAATGGTACCATACAACTTCGGGAACACAAGGTTATGGCTGCCTACTAGGCCAAGGCGGCGCTCGCAAATAGCCTTCCCTAGTTGGAGGCACTGGCGAGAGGCATGACAATAAATCGAATTAGGGCCTCACCATCCAGGCAAGTGTGCTTGCACTGGTGAGCTCGATTCGGTGGCACCATGACTCGATCAATAGCTTGTTCAAGTTGAATTAACATCATGTTTAACTTGAATTTAAAATGATACGAGTAATAGCATGCGATGAAATGCATGGGTCATGAATAACATGAGTGAATGCATCACCATGAGTATGAAACTATAGCATGATCTCTACTACACATAATACCAAAATGACATGTACTCTACTTCATAGATATAACATCGATGAAGTAGCATGCACAAGCTTCATATAGCAACTTAATTCAACTAAATGCAATTAGAAAAGAATTTTAATTCAAGTAAAATCATTGCTATTGCAATGCCATCCTTGCAAATGATTGTTGTGGCTTGCCTTAGTTCAGAGGAGTGTCACAATACCCCTGGTCTTCTCCAAGGCAATCCGAACATTCTGAAAATATTTGAAAATGTAAAAGAAAATGTCACATAAAGCCTTTTATTGTACCAGAAAATATCTACAGCAAGAAAATTCTCAAATTTGGCATGTGGAAACTTTAGCTCATAACAAAACTAGTGCAAAAAGAATCAACTCATTTGGACTTATAGATTAGGAGATATTGTTGGTCAAAGTTGTGGTCAAAATATATGAATTTAACTGAAATTTAGAAATTCCAGAAGAGGCCACGTGGAAGGCGTATTTTCATAATACGCCTCCACTCATACTCCTTCGCGTGAGAGAGAGAGGCTGACAGGTGGGGCCTCCTGTTAGATTTGACACAGAGAGAGAGAGGGAAACAGAGGGGTGCGGTGCTGTCGCCGGTGGTTCACCGGCGAGGAGGCCATGATGACCCCTGGAGAGGAGGGGAATGGGTCCAGCACATCGAGACGAGCTCGGACGTACCCGAAACGAGGGCGGGGTGGACAGACAGCGTCGGAACGGTCTTCTCCAGAGATGGCGGGCGGCGGAGCTCATCGGGGTTGGCAATTTCGGCGTGAATCCGGCGAACCAACAGCACCGTCCTGCTCAGGGGAACAACACGAACACGATGGAGCAGGAGAGCGGGGTCAGAGAGCGCTGGAGCAGGAGGGCGACCGAGGGGGATCCGCGGACAACTCTGGTGATGCCCGGCGGCAGGAGACCCTCCCAGCTTTGACGCACTAGATAGGAGCTCGATTTGTGGCCAAATGAGAAGGTGTGGATGGCTGGAATAGCTCACGGCTTGCTCTATATATAGGCGGTGAGGTGGCCGAGCTCGGGCTCTACCGGAGAGGCTTCTGGAGAAGAGAAAGAGAGAGGGAGGAGCTCGGGCTCGATGCGTAGAAGTAGAAGGACGGCGCCAAGCACAGTGGATGGACACGACCAAGGCTACAGGGCTCGGGGTGGGACAAGTCGCTCATGCGGGCGCACTGTGCCGATTGGAATCGCCGTGTCCACGTCTGCCGTGCAGGCTGCCAGTGTCGGGGAGCTATAGAGAGGTGCTAGGGGGAAGTGGAGGAGAGTGCTGAGTGGCAAGGACAAGCTGCAATGGCGCGAGGAGGGCGAATAGGCGGCAGAAGGGGTCCCGACGACCAGAGCGCGATGGACGCCTGTCAAACACCGCATACACGCATGGTCACCATGTGCACTGGCACACATGATATGCCAGTGGCTGCCAGACTGTGTTTAGGGTGTTGTCCCTTCGACGCGGTGCTGCATAGTGCCCTTGGCTTGACACCTCGGCCATTGGAAAAGACTTGAGCAAGTAGATAAGTTTCTGGAAAGAAACTTGTGATCGAACTAGAGAGAAAATTACTGGGAGTTAGACGGTGAAAGTTCGTGGTTAAGCTTCTGGTAGGAAGGTAGTCATGTGGTAAAAATTTCAGCCCAAATGGATGAAGTAAAAATGCACTTGCTTCACAAAGTGCCATTACTGTCTAGAAGCAAAAATAATTTCTTGAGCTAAAATTCTCCAAATAACCATGGCATATTTTTGCATGGGAGGGAGAGACATGATCGAAAGAATATTTGAGAATTTATTGGGAATATTCTGAGCAAGAAAAATGAGGGTTGCTTCATAGCTTAAGAAGAAAACCTTCATTTTCAGAATGAAAATGAAAATAGTGTCATTAAATAAAATTATTCCATGGCATTACTTTGAGATGGATGAGGTCAAGAGAGGGTTTAGATATGATAGAACCCACTTGGAAGAAAATTAAAAGAATTTCCAAGTGGCAAGTCCAAAAGAATTTATTGGAAATTCAAATGCAATTCAAATATCCAATAAATCCAAGAAAATAAAAGGGTAAAAATCCAGGGTGTCAAAAAATGCCTATCTTAGAGCATATTGAAAATTTGGATAAAAAGATTCATAATCACATCACTCAATTTGGATCAAAGGTAGGAAGTACTTTTAAGATGCTAAAAGAAAAAGAAACAATAATTAATGAGAGGATGGAGCAAAGTCCTGCTAGGATTGATAAGTTGTTAGAAATTATTAATAATTTCGGTTCCGCTTTTTCTTCCGTTAAAACTATTGAAAAAAATCCTCTGAGTAAGAATTGCAAGTTTAAGTACGTTCCTAAGAATAAGGGCGCCACATCTAGTAATGGAGGCGAAGATCTTAAAATGATAAGTATTCATCCCGACTTTGTTGATTTAATAAAGGAATCTGTCTATGAATAAAATCCTCAACTTTAACTCTAGTATTGTGATTGTTAAAAATTCGTGTGTTGAAACTCCTAGGAAGTATGGATGTATGATTGAGGAGTTCGAAACCAAAGATGACAATAATTGAACTATGCATTACACTTAGCTGGTGGCGTAAAACAAGAACGCTTGTTGGGAGGAAACCCAATAGCTATCATATTTTTTCTTGTTCTTTTTATGTTTTTTGGTGCGCGCACATTTATGCTACTGTTATGGTTGTGTTTTTGTGTTTAAATTAGTGTTTTTGCCAAGTAAGGCCTTTGGGATGACTTGGATGATAGTTGCTTTGATTTTGTGGGAAAACAGAAACTTTTGTGCCTAGTAGCAGAATTGTCGAGATTTACAGGAGCATGATAAAATTCTGAATTTTTCGCACATGATTGATATTCAAATTTGCCCCGTTGTCCTAATGGTTCAGAATTTTTGGATTTACAGAAGTATGCTCTTTGTTCAAATCATTACAGACTTTTCTATTTTTGACAGATTATGTTTTCATTGCATTGGTTGCTTCTTTTTATGAATCTATGGATTGTGTCAGGCAGTATAAGCCATGGTGAAGTTAGAAAACAGTAGTATAATCCAATAATAAAATATGAATGGTTTACAATAGTAGCTAAAGTGGTGATTTCCTTGTTATACTAACGGATCTCATGAGTTTTCTGTTGAGTTTTGTGTTCTGAAGTTTTCAAGTTTTGAGTGAGATCACGATGGATGATGAAATAAGGAGTGGCAAGATCCTAAGCTTGGGGATGCTTGAGGAACCCCAAGGTAATATTCAAGGACTCTCAAGCATATAGGCTTGGGGATGCCCCAGAAGGCATCCCCTCTTTCTTCTACCAACTATCGGTAAATTCCTTGGAGTTATATTTTTATAAATCACATGATATGAGTTTTGCTTGGATCGCCGTGTATTATAGAGTCTTTGCTTTGTTTGATTTTTAGTTTGCCACAGTCATCTTCGTTGGACACACCTTTTTGAGAGCGACACACATTATTCGTGATTTATTAGAATAGTCTATGTGCTTCACTGATATATTTTGAGCTAGGCAATTGCTCTAGTGCTTCACTTATATCTTTTAGAGCACGGAATTGGTTATATTGTAAAGAAATAGTTTAACTCTCATGCTTCACTTATATTATTTTGAGAGTTGATACTAGTAATGGTAATATGAACAATTTATGAATTTTGTCCTAATATGATAGGTATTCAAGAGGGATATAATAAAAACTTTCATGTAGATCACTGAATATGGTAAGTTTAATTCCTTGCAATAGTTTTGTGATATAAAGGTGGTAACATGTGGGTTGTGCTAGTGAGTAATTGTGGTTTAGTAAGAGTATTGGTGTTAAGGTTTGTGATTCCCGAAGCATGCACGTATAGTCTCTCATTATGCTATGAAGTTGGAGCTTAATTTATTATTGATTGTCTTCCTTATGAGTGGCGGCCGGGGATGAGGGGACGTGCGATGGTCTTTTCGTACCAATCTATCCTACTAGGGGCATGCGTAGTAGTACTATGCTTCGAGGGCTAATAAACTTTTGCAATAAGTATGTGAGTTCTTTATGACTAATATGAGTCCATGGATTATACGAACTCTCACCTATCCGCAATTTGCTAGCCTCTTCGGTACCGTGCATTGCCCTTTCACACCTCGAGATGTGGTGCAAACTTCGCCGGTGCATCCAAACCCCATGATATGATATGCTCTATCACACATGAGCCTCCTTATATCTTCCATAAAACAGCCACCATACCTACCTATTATGGCATTTCATAGCCATCCCGAGATATATTGCCATGCAACTTCCACCGTTCCGTTTTTATGACGCACATCATCATTGTCATATTGCTTTGCATGATCATATAGCTGACATAGTATTTGTGGCTCAACCACTGTTCATCATTTTTTTATACATGATACGCTAGATCATTGCACATCCTGGTACTCGCCAAAGGCTTTCATATAGAGTCATATTTTGTTCTTGTATCGAGTTGTAATTTTGAGTTGTAAGTAAATAGAAGTGTGATGATCATCATTATTCATTATTAGAGCATTGTCCCGAGTGAGGAAAGGATGATGGAGACTATGATTCCCCCACAAGTCGGGATGAGGAACCGGACGAAAAAAAGAGGAAAAAAAGAGCCCAAAAAAACAAAAAATGAGAGAAAAAGAGAGAAGGGGCAATGTTACTACTATGATGAGAGTCTCCTATCGAGAGTCTCCTATGCTTTCCTTTTCATATAACTACTGGGAATTTTTCCTGTGCTTCCTCAAATTCCCGGGGTCTTCATGAGCAAGCAAGTTGGATGCACACAAACTTAGTTTTCCTTTTGTGCTTTCATACACTTATAGCTCTTAGTGCATCTGTCGCATGGCAATCCCTACTCCTTGCACTGACATCAATTGATGGCATCTCCATAGCCCTTTGATTAGCCTCGTCAATGTGAGACTTTCTCCTTTTTTGTCGTCTCCATATTATCTCTATCACCATACTCTATTCCACCCATAGTGCTATATCCATGGCTTGCACTCATGTATTGCATGAGGGTTGAAAACGCTGAAGCGTGTTAAAAAGTATGAACCAATTGCTCGGCTTGTCATAGGAGTTGTGTATGATAAATACTTTGTACTAAGAAGATGGAGCATGACAAGGCTATATGATTTTGTAGGGATAACATTCTTTAGCATTGATATTTTGAAAGGCATGATTGTTTGTTGGTATGCCTTATTATTATTGTTTTTATGTAAAACTATAGACTATTGCTTTGAGTCATTCGGATCTTAATATTCATGCCACAAAACAGAGATTACATGATGAATGTGTTAGGTAGCATTCCACATCAAAAAATTTGTGTTTATCATTTACCTACTCAAGGACGAGCAGGAATTAAGCTTGGGGGTGCTTGATACGTCTCCAATATGTCTATAATTTTTTATTGCTCCATGCTATTATAGTGTCAATCCTGGATGTTTTATATGCAATTATATATCATTTTTTGGGACTAACCTATTAACTTAGCGCTAAGTGCCAGTTGCTGTTTTTTGACTGTTTTTGGTATTCTAGGAAATTAGTACCAAACAAAGTCCAAATGCCACGAACTTTTTGACGATTTTTTCTGGACATAAGAGACACTAGAACCTTCGGGAGGAAGTCAGAAGGCGAAGGAGGTGGCCAAGAGCCACGAGGGCGCGCTCAGGGGTGGTAGGCGTGCCCTGGTGCCGCGTGGGCCCCTTGTTGCTCTATTTGACCTAATTCTGCCTCTATAAATTCTCTAAAATCGGGAAACCAATAGAGAGCCACCCAAAACACCTTTTCCACCACCGCAAGCTTCTTTTCTTGCGAGATCCCATCTGGAGGCCTATTTCGGTACTCTGTTGGAGGGGGAATCGATCACGGAGGGCTTCTACATCAACCTTGCTGCCCCTCCGATGATGTGTGAGTACTTTACCATAGACCTATGGGTCAATAGCTAGTAGCGGTGTGTTTGTTGGGATCCGATGAATAGTGGGTTTATGATCAGAGTATCCATGAATATTATTTGAGTCTTCTCTGAACTCTTTTATGCATGATTGTTATAGCTTTGTATTTCTCTCCGATCTATCCGTTTCGTTTGGCCAACTAGATTGATTTATCTTGCAATGGGAGAGGTGCTTTGTGATGGGTTTGATCTCACGGTACTCAATCCTAGTGACAGAAGGGGACATGACATGTATTTGTATCCTTGCCATTAAGGCTAAACGATGGGGTTTATTCATATTGATTGGATTTACTTTTTCTACATCATGTCATCTTGCTCAAGGCGTTACTCCGTTCTTTATGAACATAATACTCTAGATGCATGTTGGATAACGGTCGATATGTGGAGTAATAGTAGTAGATGCAAGCAGGAGTCGGTCTACTTGTCTCGGATGTGATGCCTATATACATGATCATTGCCTTGGATATTGTCATGATTATTCGCTTTTCTATGAATTGCCCAAAAGTAATTTGTTTACCCACTGTATGCTATGTTCAAGAGAGAAGCCTCTAGTGAAAACTATGGCCCCCGGGTCTGTCTTTATCATATATTAAAATCCAAAAATAATTTGCTGCAATTTTATTTACTTTATTTTATTTTGTGTTTTTGTTTATCTATCTATCACTACGAGATTTGATCCTTGCAATTAACCGCCAAGGAATTGACAACCCCTTGTTTGCGTTTGGTGCAAGTATTTGTTATTTTGTGTGTAGGTACTGCTAACAAGCTGTTGCGTGGTTCTCCTACAATATTGATAACCTTGTTCTTAACTGAGGCAAATACTTATCTCTACTGTATTGCATCATCCTCTCCTCTTCGGGGAAATCCCAACGAAACTCAAAAGTAGCAAGGCATCACATCCGTGACAACTTGACCGACTCCTGCCTGTATCTACTACTATACTCCACCAATCGACTTCTATCCAGCATGCATCTATGGTATTAAGTTTGTGACAAACAGAGTAAGCTCAAGCATTATGAATAAACCCCGTCGTTTTATCCTTAATGGCAGCAATAAAAATATGTGCCTCACTACCCCTTCTGTCACGAGGTGAGGACACCGCAAGATTGAACGCATTACAAAGCACCTCTCCCGCTGAAGATAAATCAATCTAGTTGGGTAAACGAAAGAGATAGAGCGGAGAGAAATACAAAACTATCATAATCGTGCATAATAAAGATTAGAAAAGACTCAACTACTTTCAAGGAATAATCTGATCATAAACCTGCAATTCATCGGATCCCAACAAACACACTGCAAAAGAAGATTACATCGGATAGAACTCCAAGAAGATAGAGGAGAACATTGTATTGAAGATTAAAGAGAGAGAAGAAGCCATCTAGCTACTAGCTATGGACCCGTAGGTCTGTGGTGAACTACTCACACATCATCGGAAGGCGGCAAGGATGATGTAGAAGCCCTCCATGATCGATTCCCCCTCTGGCAGAGTACCCGGAAAAGGCCTCCAGATGGGATCGTGGAAGAACACAAGCTTGTGGCGGTGGAAAAATTGTTTTGGGTGGCTCTCTCGGGATTTCCCAATATTTGAGAATTTAAAGAAGTGGAATTAGGTCAGACAGAGCCATGTGGGGCCCACAAGGTTACAGGGCGCGCCTTGTTGCCTTGTCGTTTCCTCGTTTGCCGTCTAGTCTCATCCTAAAGCTTCTAGGGTCTCTTCTATCAGTAAAATATCATCAAAAAGTTTTGTAGCGTTTGTACTCCATTTGC
Source organism: Thinopyrum elongatum (assembly GCA_011799875.1). Taxonomy (NCBI): domain Eukaryota; kingdom Viridiplantae; phylum Streptophyta; class Magnoliopsida; order Poales; family Poaceae; genus Thinopyrum; species Thinopyrum elongatum. The sequence continues at coordinate 279,140,351 of CM022302.1, read as the reverse complement.
TACTGATTTTCTGGAAAACCAAAAACAAGTAGAAAATAGCAACTGACACTAAGCACTGGGTTAATAGGTTAGTTCCCAAAAATGATATAAAATAGCATAAAAATGCATATAAAGCATCCAAGATTGATAATATAATAGCATGAAATAATAAAAAAATTATAGATATGTTTGAGACATATTAGGGGCTTAGCTATCGAGGAAACATCCTCGGCCCACAAGATAATCGTAGTTATCACACCATGGACCTAACCCCTCCTCGCATACCTAGTCTGCAAAGAGCTACCCGAGGACCAAACAGATGCACGATGGATAGTTCGAAGATCCAAGGCTTATAAGGTGTATGAAGGCGAGCTCTATAAGCAAAGCGTCACGGGCATCCTTCAAAGATGTATATCCGAGGAGGAAGGAAGACAAATCATTGCAGAAATACACTCCGGCATGAGCGGCCATCACGCTGCAGCTCGGGCCTTGGTAAGGAAGGACTTCCGAGCAGGATTCTATTGGCCAACCGCCAGAGCAGATGCCAAAACACTTCTCCAACACTGTGTTAGATGTCTGGTTTTTTCTATTTATGCCATATGCCCCCCACAACTCTTTTGAATATTTCGATCACTTGTCCATTTACGGTCTTGGGGCTGGATATGGTTGGACCACTTCGAGGAGGGTGAAAGAAAAATAAGTATCTACTTGTCATGGTAGATATATTGACTAAGTGCATCGAGGCGAAACCAGTAACCTCGGCCAAATCGGATCCTATAATCGAGTTCATCTCCGGAGTGGTACAATGAAACGGTGTCCCTCATAGTATAATAACGGACAATGGAACCAACTTTACGGCTAAGATAGTAAAGGCATGGTGCGCGAAAATGGGCATTAAGCTCCATTACGCATCCGTTTATCACCCCCAATCCAATGGACAAGTTGCACACGCTAACGGACTAATCCTTAGTGGAATTAAGCCGAGATTGGTACGTTCCCTCAAGGAGGCGGACTATAAATTGGTAGAGGAACTCGATTCCGTACTATGGGGCATGCGCACTACACCCAATCGATCCACGGGCTACACACCTTTCTTCATGGTTTACAGCACCGAGGCTGTCCTCCCATGTGATCTTATTCATGATGCACCTGGCGTGCGCATGTACGAGGAACAGGAGTCCGAGCTTGATCGACAGGATGCCTTGGACGCCCTGGAGAAGGAAAGCAATGTAGCTCTGGCACGTTCTACGTTCAACCAACAGCGGGCAAGGAGCTATCAAAGCAGGGAAGTCCGATCAAAGGAGTTTCACGTAGGAGACCTAGTCATGCGGCACCACCCAGAGAAGCGGAAGCGTAAACTTTCAGCTAAATGGGAGGGATCATTTATAATTGACCATGTACTGACCAAAGATGCCTATCGCATCCGAGATCCCACAGACAACAGGCTAGAGCCCAACCCATGGAATGCTGCACGACTTCGATGTTTTTACGTCTAATACAAGCATCCTCTTATTTTCTTAACTATACATCTATTTATAGTTTCTTTTAGTTAGCATAAAGCAACTCTTGCATTTTCGGCACACTTTCAACAAGGTTATCAAGCCTCTGTTTCGGTAGTCAAGACGAAGTACATCTAGTCACTTCTGACGCATCTTTGAGTGTAAGGCTTAAACTGCGCTAGGGGCTTTAGGTGCCGAGCACTCATATTTGTTTTATGTATGCCACTTTCCAATACAATCGTTCTCAAGCCACAATATGCATCGATTTGACTTAAGATTTGGCCAAGCTAGGTTGCATGTCTCCTATGTTTACCCCTTATGTTCTCAACTGTTCGGCTAAGGGGTAAAGGGAGCACCGCTGTGATTGTTACTTCCGGATCATCCACGTTAGTACCTTAGACGAGTGAAGCCGAAAGCTAGTGTTCTTATGGAAATAATCGGTCGGCCACGATGGAAGTGAATATACTTGGTTCTTAAAAACCTGAAATAGGGGATTCGCCCTTGGGGTCATAAGCCCTCGGACATACATGGTCAACATCACACCTTGATAAAAGGAACTGTTAGAGGAACTATTTTTCTCAGAAGATGTTTCTAACATTAGGTATTAATATAACATAACTCTCTTCTTCACTTTTGTTTGTTAAACCTTAACGCAGGACTGCCTCGTTCTCTGAAAAGTCTAGCCCGGGTACTCGGGCTAGGAGTAGGGAACACTCCTCGACCACTGGACGAGGAGGTGGAAGCCGGTGGCCGATTAATATAGCTTGAATAGCAGATACGAGAGCAATGATGTAAAGTACTTTGATACATAGAATGATTAAACCTACATGTTCTTACATTTCACCAAGCCCATCTATCAAAGAGTTAACGGCATAGTCTTGTTGCGAGAGCTGGTGGCTTCTTGTGGTTGACCAGTCAGGAGAACTATATAAAACAAGGGTTAGGTTACAAGTAGACGCAGAGTATCATAACAGCCATTTAAAAGGTAGATCATGCTTACCGGATAAAGCCCTTGTAGTCTTCTTGTCTCTCTCCTTGGCAATAGCCAGCTGAGCATTTAGCCTCTCAATTTCGCGGGCCTGCTGCTCATTTTCGGCTTTGAGCTTGTTGTTGTCATCCTTGCTTCGGGACAACACACGACGGCCGGCTTGTTCTTGGGACTCGGCGTATTGCAGGTCCTCGCGAGCCCGCTTCAGGTCCTTTTCCATTTTACCAATGGTTTCCCCTGCTATGAATAGGTGCCCCATTAAGGAATGCGTAAAGTTCTCAGAAATAAGACATACGCCAAATACACTTACCGTGTGCTCTCTCGTAAATTTCTTAATATGCTCCACCTCTGACTACGCAACTTCCAGCTTCGCCTTGGTGAGGTTTAGTACCTCAGAGAGATTCTTGTTTTCCTCCCGAGCGACCTGGGGAATAAAACACTATTACATATATTCAATCCTTAATACGGCCACCCGTGTCCAAATTAAGGCTAGGGGGCTACTAGGTTTCGTGCTCACTCACAGTTTTTTACAACCATGAATCCACTCGTCGGATGCCTCATCCAACAAGTTTCTTAGGGGTTACTACCCTACATGGCAGACATTCACATCTTTGGAAGTCCTCGGGATTGCTAAAAGTGTTCTTGAGATTAGATACCATGCTTCCATTTAAAGAACAAATATTGATCCATCTTAAGGGCTACCGAGGCTATAAGTAATTTACTATTAAAGTAATCAAGGGAGAAAGGATTTTTACCTGCAAACACTTGGACAAAACGTCCACCGCCTCTTCAAAACTAGATCAGGCCGCGCCGAAGTAGACATCCACCAAACTAAGGGCATTGAATTCTTGGTCGGAGAAGACTGGATTCCTTAAGGAGGCTTTTCTCCCTCGGTGATTCATGGTGATGTCGATCTCAGAGTTGGTGGCGGAGCAGGTTCCTGAAGTTTCCGGTTGAGGCACTTCGGGAATATCTCCTGGAGTGCGTATTAGCTCAGCGGTGGTCATCGGCACCGAAGCACCCCATCGCGCCCGCCTCCTCAGGTGGCGATGTGTTGATGGGTTGCCTATATAAAAGCTCAGGCAATAAAGTACACAACACCATAGTAATTTTCAAACATTGCTATCAATAAAACTTACCTATCTAGGGAGGAGCGACACGCTCTACCTCCACAGTTTCCTGTTGTGGGGAGGCACCTCGGATGCCCGCTGGCTGGCCTGATACGTGTCTGTTGTATCTATAATTTTTTATTATTCCATGCCAATATTGTACAACTTTCACATACTTTTGGCAACAATTTATATGATTTATTGAACTAACATATTGATCTAGTGCCAGTGATAGTTCCTGTTTGTTGCATGTTTTTTGTTTCGCAGAATATCGATATCAGACGAAGTCCAAACGTGATAAAACTTTACGGAGATTTTTCTGGAATATATGTGAATGTTTCGAAGAAGAATCAACACAAGATGGTGCTCGATGGGCCCACTAGGCACCAGGGCGCGCCTGGGGGGCCCAGGCGCTCCCTGATGGGTAGTGGGCACCTCATAAAGTGGTTGATGCCCTTCTTTCGCAGCAATAAAGAAACTTTATGAATAAAAATACCCTCAAAATTTCAGCCCAATCGGAGTTACGTATCTCCAGGAATTTAAGAAACAGTGAAGGGCCATAAAACAGGAATGTGAAACAGAAGAGAACAGAGAGAGAGAGATCCAATCTAGGAGGGGCTCCTGCCCCTCCGCCGTCATGGAGACCATGGACCAGAGGGGGAACACTCCTCCCATCTAGGGGGGAGGTCAAGGAAGAAAAAGAAGGAGGGGGCTCTCTACCCTTCTCTCCCGGTGGTGCCGAAGCGCCGCCAAGGCAATCAACGTGACGACGATATACACCAACAACTTCGCCGCCATCAACACCAACTCTCCCCCCTCTATGCAGCGGTGTAACCTCTCTATTCCCACTGTATTTCTCTACTTATACATGGTTCTAAATACTATATATTATTATCCAATGATATGTGGTTATCCTATGATGTTTGAGTAGATATGTTTTGTCCGATGGCTTGATTGATGATCATGATTGGTTTGAGTTGTATATTTTATTTTGGTGTTGTCCTATGGTGCCCTCTATGTTGCGCGAGATTGAGGGATCCCCGCTGTAGGGTGTTGCAATACGTTCATGATTCGCTTATGGTGGGTGGCGAGGGTGACTGAAACACATACCCGAGTAGGTGGGTTGTTGCATATGGGATAAAGAGGACTTGATACTTAATGCTATGGTTGGGTTTTACCTTAATGATCTTTGGTAGTTGCGAATGCTTGCTATAAGTGCATATGATCCAAGTACGGAAAGTATGTTAGCTCATGCCTCTCCCTCATATAAAATTGCAATAATGATTACTAGTCTAGTTATCGATTGCCTAGAGACAAAATCCTTCTCTTGTGTTTAAAAAGCTTTTTATTAAACTTAAATTTATTATCTTTCAATTTATTCACAGTTTTATTCTCGCAAGTACTTCTAGTTTTATAATTTTTCTAGGTGAAGCGGACATTAAAGTGTGCATAGAGTTGTATCGGTGGTCGATAGAACTTGAGGGAATATTTGTTCTACCTTTAGCTCCTCGTTGGGTTCGACACTCTTATTTATCAAAAAAGGCTACAAATGATCCCCTATACTTGTGGGTTATCAAGACCTTTTTCTGGCGCCGTTGCCGGGGAGCAATAGTGTGGGGTGAATATTCTCGTGTGTGCTTGTTTGCTTTATCACTAAGTAGATTTTATTTTCTATTCTAAGTTGTTTTATATCTTTTGTTATGGATATGGAACACGAAATACAGAAAAAATTAGTTGTACTTGCTACTCATGGAGATGGGGAACCTCCTAAAACCCTTGATGCTTGTTATGTGAAAAATATTAAACACTAGTTTGATAATAAAGAGAAAACCCCATTCAACTTGATAATGGGAGACATGTTGGATCAACGTGAATTCTTTAGGGATTATCGCTTGATTCAAAAAGGGAAACTCTTATGGGATCAAATTGAAATGTTGCATTGATATGCTTGGAATTTATGGTTGAGATATGATTATACTTGTTGCTCTAGGATGAAGGCTCCACACCTTCCCTTTTCATGTGTTATTTAACGATAAAGAAATCTTGGCTTCTTATGCTAATGGTAGATATGATTACTATGATGTGGAACGAATAGAAGAATTTTTTGCTTTTAAGTGTGCTTATGAAATTGAATCCCTGTTTGAAAAGTATGAAGATTATGATGATGCTATTTATAGACCTAAAATTTTTGCTATATTGCTATGAGAATTATAAAATACAATTCCGATATTGATGTATTTATTGAGAAAGTCTCCGCTGTCCAAGAAGAGACTAATATTTTGTAGGAAACTATGGAAGAAGAAATTGATGAAATTGTGAGCTCATTAGATGAAAAAGATGAGGAGGAGAGCGAAGAACAAAAGGAGGAAGAGCGGATTAGCAACCTGTGCCCACTTTCTAATGAGACTAACTCTTTATCCCATACATTGTTTAATTTCCCTTCATGCTTACTGAAGGATGAATGCTATGATCCCATTGATTCGTTTGAAATAAGCCTTTTTTATGAACTTGATGCTTGCTATGCTTGTGGCCAAGATGCCAATATGAATTATGCTCATGGAGATGAACTTGCTATAATTCCTTATATTAAGAATGAAATTGTTGCTATTGCACCCACGCATGATAGTCCTATTATCGTTTTGAATTCTCCCAACTACACTATATCGAAGAAGTTTGGTCTTACTAAGGATTATATTGATTGGTTGCATTTTACTACTACACATGATGAGTTTGATCAATATAATATGCATGTGCTTGCTGCTCCTACTTGCAATCATTATGAGAGGGGAACTACATCTCCACCTCTATATGTTTCCAATACTATAAAATTGCAAGAAACTATTTATACTATGCATTGGCCTTTACTTGATGTGCATGAATTGTTCTTTTATGACATGCTGATGCATAGAAAGAGAGTTAGACTTCGTCATTGCATGATTTTTGTTGCTTTCTGCTCACTACTAAATTATAAATCATTGTTAATTAAAATTGGCTTTGATATACCTTGGGATCCGGGTGGATCGATTACTTGAGCACTTTATGCCTAGCTTAATGGCTTTAAAGAAAGAGCTGCCAGGTTTTAGAGATTCATTTTATTATGTTGTGTGCTTTTATAAATTTAAAAACAAAAAATATAGAGGGGAACTTAAAACTTTTCAAAAAGAAAAATTAAAGTAAGAAAGACGAGCACCATTGAATTGGGGGAGCACCTTGAACTTTGTTCATGCCCATGGAAACTTTGTGAATCTTAATTACAGAAAATTTTCAACAAAAATAATTATCCCCTTGTACAAATCCATTGTATTATAAAAATAATGTGCCAAGTTTTGCCTTTAGGATGTTTAGATTGCTTGTTTGGTATGTGCGGTGCAAAAACAGAAACTTTAGTTGTAGTGCGTGAATTTACATTTTTTATTGGAACGTGAAAAGTTTCTAAAATTTTTACACAGTACTGCTATGCAAAGAATTTTATCTTTTCCTAATTTTTCAGAATTTTTGGAGTTATATAAGTATGGTCAGTGTTCAGATTACTACAGTCTGTTCTATTTTTGACAGATTCTGTTTTTGTTGCGATGTTTGCTTGTTTTGATGAATCTATGGATTGTATCGGGATGTATAAGCCATGGTGGAGTTAAAATACAGTAGGTATAATACAATAATAAAATATGAATGGGTTTGCAACAGTACTTAAAGTAGTGATTTGCATTATTATACTAACGGATCTCTCGAGGGTTTTGTTAAGTTTTGTGTGATTGAAGTTTTCAAGTTTTGGGCGAGATCACGATGGATGAAGGAATAAGGAGTGGCAAGAGCCTAAGCTAGGGGATGCCCGATGCACCCCAAGGTAATATTTAAGGACTCCCAAGCAACTAATATTGGGGATGCCCCGGAAGGCATCCCCTCTTTCTTCTAACGACCATCGATAATTTTACTTGGAGCTATATTTTTATTTGTCACATGATATGCGTAAATTCTTGGAGTGTCGTGTGCTTTTTATTTTTCTTTTAGTGATGCACCATGCTGGTATGAGGTATTCCTTGGCTGATTTATAGAATGCTCTTTGAACTTCACTTATATCTTTTGAGTATGGCTTTATAGAATGCTTCATGTGCTTCACTTATATCATTTGAAGTTTGGATTGCCTGTTTCTCTTCACATAGAAAACCGTTATTTGTAGAATGCTCTTTTCCTTCACTTATATTTAGAGCGTGTGCAAGTATTTTTTAGAAAGAATTAAACTCTCATGCTTCACTTATATCTATTTAGAGAGTCAACAGGAATTGGTCATTCACATGGTTAGTCAGAAAATCCTACATGAAACTTGTAGATCACTGAATAAGATATGTTTGATTCCTTGCAATAGTTTTGCGATATAGAGATGGTAATATGTGGGAGGTACTAGTGAATTATTGGGGTTTAGTAAGAATATTGGTGTTAAGGTTTGTGATTCCCTATGCATGCACGTAAAGTCCATAGTTATGCAACAAAGTTATATCCTACTTATGGTGCATTATTGAGTGTTAGTAATGTTCAATGCACGTTTATGACCTTTTTGCTTTTTGGTTGGTCACTTGTCAATCTATTTGCTAGCCTCCATTTGTACTAAGCGGGAATGCTGCTTGTGCATCCAATTCCTTAAACCTGAAGTTTTGCAATATGAGTCCACTATACCTACCTATATGCGGTATTTACATGCCGTCCCAAGTAAATTTGCATATTCCAACTCTAATTATTCAAAATAAATCTCCGTTTTGTGTGCCCGTACCGCTCATGTGGCAGCAGGGGGTGGCCAATATCTTCCATGTTAGGTGGGTTATTCTCACAATGAGTGTTTATTCACTTGTCATTGCACGAGAAAGTAGCAGGTAATAGGGATGCCCAGTCCCACAATGAATAAAAAATAATAATAACAAAATTCCTTGGAAAGTGTTGGTATGTAAGGCACCCGTGGATACAGCTAGCCATGGATTGTGAAAGAATGGTGGAAAGGAAATGAACTTTATTTTCTGTTTGGGAACCGCCTATAATGTGTCTAGCATCGAAGATGTTGGGAACTCTCGGTCGTAGCGTTGACAGGAAAAGCATGCCTCTCAAAATAATTTTATCTCTAATTTAAGCTTTGAGCTCTGGCACCTCTACAAATATCTGCTTCCCTCTGCGAAGGGCCTATCTATTTACTTTTATGCAATTTTTATTTTTATTTTGAGTCTTCACCTTCTCTTATAAGCACCAACTGGAGAGCACTATTGTCATACTTGTGCATTGGGTGTAGCTAATATTGAGTGTGTTTCATGAATGGATCATTGATTGAGCATGCCGGGCTAGGGATAACGTTCTTTACCATTGGTATTTTGAAAGACATGATTGTTTGTTGGGATGCTTGAGTATTGATGTCTTTAAGTCAAATTATAGACTATTTCTATGATCAAGATTATGCTAGGTAGCATTCCACATCAAAAATTATCTTTTTCACCATTTACCTACTCGAGGGCGAGCAGGAATTAAGCTTGGGGATGCCGATATGTCTCCATCGTATCTATAATTTTTTATTATTCCATACCAATATTATACAACTTTCACATACTTATGGCAACAATTTATATGATTTATTGGACTAACATATTGATCCAGTGCCCAGTGCCAGTTATTGTTTGTTGCATGTTTTTTGTTTTGCATATTTATTATTATTATTTATCTTTATTTTTTGTTACTTTTGGCTTGCACTATTTTATGTGTGCAGGTAGTCAACCTCAGATGCGTCACGCGGTCAGCTCGGCGTGCCTACATCGTCGTCCCACCTCCGTCGACCAAGTTGTATTGGTACCTTGGCGCGTCACCTAGGCTGGACCAGAGGCTTCACCTTCGCTTCATCGCTACTCTAGGGACTTTGGCGTCACCCTGCCGACCTATTCCATCTCCTCGGCTGGACCAGGGACTTAGACTCACCACGTGGGCCGCTCTACATCGCCACTTCATCAAGCAAGCTCGGCCCGCATCATCTACACTGAACACATTAACCAGCTAAGTCGCTTTCACTCTCAAAAATTTCAATTATTAATTTCTGTTCGGTTTGACCAAGCATTATATTTGTGTTAAAAAAGAGCTATTTGTCAAAAACGATGTCTGTTAAAAACAACTTTCTTTGCCAAGGTTAACTGTGGGCTCTTAAATTTACATGATCCATTTTATAATAAGTGTTTTCTTCTTAGTCGTTGCAAAGACTTTTTCTATTACTCCTTTTTCCGATGTGAGTGTGTGGTCAATAGCTGGGTCGCCTGGTTTCTCTCTAAAGCCACTCGCATTTAGTTCACTAAAATGGCCTAAGAATCACTTTGCCTTCGGGATAGGAGGTTAAAGCTGAAAGCTGACTCACTTGAAGTGTGGAGATCGCACGTATCATGTTAAAGCACGACAAAAGCACATACTAATTTTAAGACCCATTCGGATTGGCACCAAAAAACCTGATCGAATTTAGACGAAAAGTTTTTATGTGAGTTTTTTGGTTTTCCAAGCTTATGTCATTTTTAACCTATTTGTGTGTCTCCAGCATAATTCTCGCAGCTAGAGCTAGAGCTGAACACATGAAAAGCCGAGGTACTCCATGGAGTCCTTGGCAAAACGTTGTCGGATATTGCTTTATATGCATCGGTTTCGAATTGTGTCTTTGGTCAATAGTTGGGTTGCCCAGCTCCCGTGCTTACCCTTACATTCCCGATTGTTTGGCTAAAGTTAAAGGGAGAACCACTACGACTGTGCTTCCGGTTCAACTGGTCAAGTGCCTCAGTGGAGAAAGCCAAAAAGTGACTGTCACAATAAGCGTAAACTGGTCAGTGATCTGATGACTATGTTAAACAATAGATCGATAGAGGTTACCCCGTGTTAAACGATGGGCCTTTCATAAAATTAGCCGAAGTATTAATGGCTTGACCTCGGCTGATGCCGAACACTAACCGAGGGCTAGTAACTGGCCTCCCAACTTTAAGCTGCTATGACTAAGTGAAAGTTATAAAGCATGCATATCTGATTGCCTCGTTTCCGCTAACACAACCGCCTCCGGGCACCGAGACGTCGGCTAAGGGTTCTCTTGTTACTGCGTAAACACCCTGTGTAGCATCTACAAAGGGGTAGAAGCCGACAATGGGCCACTTTCAAATGATAAAACGGTCGCAATGAAGTCAAAAGAAACATATATCATCAGAGTTTGTATTCAGTATACAAGCGCTGCCTTCCGTAATCATCGTTATAAAGCCATAAATATGCATCAAATTTGACATAAGATTTTGGCCATGTTGGAATGCCTGGCTCCTGTGCTTACCCCCTACGTTCCCGATAGTTCGGCTAGGGGGTAAAGGGAGCACCTCTGTGATTGTTACTTCCGGGTCATCCGAGTTAGTACCTTAGACTGGGTGAAGCCAAAAGCTAGCCATCTTAAGAATATAATTGGTCCGCAATGATGGAAATGAAAATTTAGGTTCACTAAAGACCACAGAGTTTGGGAATTTTCCCCAAACTAAATCCTTAATATTTTCCTCCCACATTGATCGGAGTTGATGTTTCACGATCATGGTCAGCAGGATAGCCTGGGAAAAGGAACTTATAAAGGAACTATTTTTTTCCAGAAGATCTTTCTTACGTTAAAAAGTAATATATCTCTCCGCGTACCTTTGTTTATAAAACATATGGCCGGATTTCCTTGTTTGCCGTAAATCTTTGCCCTCATAAAGGCTTTATAAAGTGGGACAAACACTCCACGGCTACTGGCCAAGGAGGTTGAAGCCGATGGTCAGTCAACAAAGTTTTGTACAATGCGGATCCGAGCAATAATGACGTAAAGTACTTGGATACATAGAATCATTACACATAAATTGAGAGTAAAGTCAATTTATTGCGGAACATCTTTTAAAGAGTCAAGGGCACAATCTCGCTGAGACAACCGAGCAGCTGACATAACGCTCTCATAATTCCCTATTGGCATTGATTTCCTATCTATTAAGACCATTGGGGCCGACCTTGGTGAGCTCGGCTTTCGCTAGCTCTAGCTCCTTTAAGAGATCTTTATTCTCTTCCAGAGAAGTTTGTGTTAAGCACAACAAAATTCTTCGGTCAAGTGGATATCGATCCTTAATTCGGCCACCCATGCCCACATTAAGGCTCGAGGGCTACTAGGCTTCGCGCTTCTCACTTAAAAGCCATTAACGGGTTACATCGATCACCTGATCTGGTGTTGCCATCCGACCAGTGGCTCCAAGGATACTGCATTGACGATTCAACGCAGACAATTTACAAAGTGCAAAACAATTTCCGAGGAGATTATGATCCTCAGGTTGGTCGGCCGCACCGTACCCGAGTCTCAAGGACTATGCACACTGTGTTTCCATTCTTACGTATGCTGCCGAACTAGGAATTGATCCTCAGGCCGATTTCGCAAGTCGACCTAAGTCTCAGGGGTTACTAGAATAAGCGGTTTCATGTTTTCCTTCAGGTGCATCTTGGATTTTAGACCGACACGCACCTTGAGGACTACTAGTTATACATCTCGGCAGTGAATAAATTGCACCGATCAGAAATAGTTCCATAAAAAATTAGCTCATGACTGAGGTGGGGCACCACCTCAGAAGCAGTCCGGCATAAAACTCGGATGCAAGTGGTTGGCTCTGTAAAGGGCATTTTCGGCATTAAGCTTGGCTGAATTCTTTCAACTTTTCAAGATCGAGGTAATCTATGACACCTCGGATGCGCATCGGCGTTGGAGCTCAGCTACAAAAAGACACCTAGGATGTTGTCCGACGTTGGAGCTCGGACGCAAGGGGACACCGCCGCACGGGAAACACTTCGAACCCGAGGTGTGTCGTAAAAACAACAAGCCATTGATAATGGTCGAGAACTTAAAGGGGCTCCTCGGACGACCGATGTGTGTACTCTTCGGATTCAGTTCGGCAATCCTCAAGATCGAAGATGGGAATATTTAACCGATGACCGAAGATAAAGAACAGTTCGGAAGAACCAAGGAGCGTCCCCAACTGGAAAACCGGTTCAAGGGGCTACTGATGGTGTCCTGGACTAAGGGGTACTCATCACGTCGTCTCCCGACCAGGTGGATCGGGCTGAGGACCCCCATGGCGGTTCTCTCATGGGCCACTTTGGGCAGCCCATGTCGCATACAAGGGAGATTCCACAAGACTTGGCGCCCAAGACGAGAACTCCTCTAAACCCTAGGCCTTCGGTACATTATATAAACTGAGGCCAGGCTAGTCAATAGACGAACTTATATTCATTAGAACAATCTCGTGGTAGATACATGTACTCTGTACTATCCCCCATATGAATAAAATCAAAAGCAGGACATAGGGTATTATCTCTTCGAGAGAGCTTGAACCTGGGTAAAATCATGTGTCCATGTTACCATCGCTCCAAAACGCCTAGCTTTAGCACCCCTACTATGAGATATGTCGGATTTGGTACCGACATTGGTGCTTTCATTGAGAGCATGCTGGGTGATTGTCACAGATCAATGGGATGATCAGGTGATATTTTTTCAGTTAGATTTGTTCTACGTAAATTACCTTTTTTGCAAATCATTGCTACCAGCTCGCAATTTTGTTTGTAGATAAGCTAGATCTTTGTAATGGTTATTTTAGAGCCGTCGAGGCTCTCTTGGTAAAAGAGCTCTTCCTCAAAAATGATGGATAGCTCATTATCCTCATCGAAGCCATGAAGATACACCCCTGGCTTGGGCGCTGGGCAGCTTATTATCTAGACCCAGCGTTTCCACCTCTATTGAGATATGTTGAACATCTATTCGAAAATATAGAAGTACTTTTCGGATGGATGAGATAGTTTGAAGGAAACTCACCGCTTTGATGAGTTTGTAATACAAGAAGTCATCCATAAACTTCCGTTTGATGAAGTCTTCCTTCTCCCCTTGCATATACCGGCAAGAGCGGTAGCCACAGCGGCCTGGTTCTCAAAACCTCCCTGAATAGATCGGGTGCCGTCATTCGTCCCATTATACTACCACAAGGGATGTAGGCACTTCTCAAGAGGCTGAACTCTTCAGTCAATAGTCGTCACCATCACATCTATGATCATAAGCCCATTGTGCGTCAAGCACCTTACTTGACAAGTGAGGCGGGCCACGTCGGTGTCGTCCTTTTGTGTGGAACTCCTCGGCCGGCAGCTAAAGCGCTTCCACGGAGGAGCAGGGGAGAAGAATGGAAGCCCGGGACGAGCTGGACCTAAAGCGGAATGTCAGCCATGTAGAAACACTCCGTGGCCCACTTATCGACATCGTCTCTAGGAGTACCAGTTGGGAAGCCGGTTCCTGCAATACGGCATATTTCGTCTCCGCCCATCTCATGAAGTTTACCACCTCGGGAACAAGGCATTAGGTAGAAATACCTCCTCCATAGCCCAAAGTGCGCCTTGCATTTGAGGTACGTCTCACAGTACCTCCCGGAGTTGGGCGTGAGGTGGTGGAGATGGATCCCTTGGATCTTCAGTACACCCCGGAGGAAGGGATGGATGGGAAATCCAAGACCCCGAAGTAAAAAGGGGACAAAACAAACATGCTCCTCCCTGTGCGGGATGGGATGGTTGTATGCATGCGCTTGCCCATCTACATATATTAAGCCAGGGCATGTGGAAGCTAGACCTGGGTCCGGCAGATAATCTTGAGTGGCGAGCCGGTCCAGTTAGAGATGGGTGATGGACCAGCTTCCCAATAGCCTTGAGGGGGCCATGGGGGCGCTTCAATGAACCCATGTCGTTCGCCATTGCTAGAGCTCTTGAAACTAAACTCCCAAGGGAAGATTTTGTGCTTGGTCAAGAAGGGAGAGAACTGGGATGCGATTCTCACCGCAATTTTGGGTTATATACCCATTAAATAAAGTGGGGGGCGATGCTTCGACGTCTAACCATAAAACGACTAGGTTCCCCAGACGGGTCAAGGATCGAGAAAGGATTGTTTTAATAAAAAGTAGCACCCATGGTGGGACCCACGGTTGGATCACAGGGAAAGAACTCGGGTTGCGAGGAATATGTCCTTCCGACGTGTGAAAGCTGAACTCAGACTAATGAGAGGAACTCACCTGCCAAGCCGAAGACTTCAAGCCGGGAAAGTTAATCCGAGGATGTATCTGACGTCCTCGGCTTCGAAGACAAGTTCAGGGGCTTCTAACGGTGTCCTGGACTAGGGGGTACTAATCTAGTTGTCCTATAGTCCATGGGCCGAGCATACGGCCCAACGATCTCACAAGGAAGGAGTCCAGAGGCCTCGAACCCAGGCGTGATCAAAACAGACATTGCCGAAGACTCTGCGTGTACTTCAAGGACTTCTCCACCTATCGGCATGTTTATTCCTAGTTGAAAACCGACCATATGTAGCCCTAGATACCCCTGGTGCCTATATAAGCTAGAGGGTTTAGTCCATAGAGACACAATAATAATTACCAGCCTTAGGGTTTAGAACACAACATACGATCTCGAGGTAGATGAACCTGTACTCAATACTCCAGCATCAATATAATCAAGGACGTAGGGTATTACCTCTTCGAGAGGGCCCGAAGCTGTGTAAAATCGTGCCCCTTGTCTCCTGTTGACCATCGTTCCTAGATCCACATCTCGGGACCCCCTACCCAGGATCTGTCGGTTTTAGTACTGACATATACGTTGCCCAAGAAGCCATGTAAAATTTGCAACAACAAAGTAGAGGACATCTAGCTCGTTTTTGTAGGGTATGGGATGTGATGTGATATGGCTACGATATGACATGATATATAGGATGTATGTTTTGTAATAGTTCACGACTTGCATGTCGGTGAGTACGGCAACCGGCAGGAGCCATAGGGTTGTCTTAATATTATTGTATGACCAGCGTCTCAATTGTTAAATGCCATGTAATTTCTTTACTTTATAGCTATGAGTTAGCAATAGTTGTAGAAGCAGTAGTTGGTGGAGGAAACTATATGACGACACCTTGGAGATGATGGAGATCACGGTGTCATGCCTGACATGATGGAGATCATGCCGGTGCTTTGGAGATGGAGATTAAAAGCACAAGAAGACAAAGGCCATATCATGTTACATATTACTTGCATGTGATGTTCGTCTTTTATAAATCTTTTTTTCTTAGATTGCGGCGGTAGCATTATAAGATGATCCCTCACAATTAATATCAAGATAAAAGTGTTCTCCTTTAGTATGCACCATTGCGAAAGTCTGTTGTTACGAAGCACCTCGTGATGATCGGGTGTGATAGACTCTACGTTCACATACAGCGATTGTAAGCCAATTTTACACATGCAGAAATACTTTGGTTAACTTGACAAGCCTAGTCTGTATAGACAATGTCTCGGAACACAGAGAACAGAAAGGTTAAACGTAAGTCATATGGATGATATGATCAACATGTAGATGTTCACCATTGAAACTACTCCATCTCACATGATGATCGGACTTGGGTTAGTGAATTTGGATCATGTATCAGTTAACAACTTGAGCGATGTTGATTTAAGTGGGAGTTCTTTAGTAATTTTATTAACTTGAACTAATTATCATGAACATAGTTTAAATGTCTGCAAACACGTTGTAGATCAATGGCTCGCATTGTAGCTTCGCACAATTTCAATGTCTTCCTAGAGAAAGAAAAACTAAAATATGATGGAAGAAATTTGCGGGCTGGCTCCATAATCTGAGGATAATCCTCACTGCTGCACAGAAGGCTTATGTCCTTGATGCACCGCTAGGCGTGCCACCCGCTCACTCAACTATAGATGCTATGAACATCTGGCAGACTCGGGTTGATGACTGCTACTTGTGAGATGTGTTGGGATTTTCCCCAAAGAGGAAGGGTAAAGCAATATAGTAGCTGATAGTATTTCCCTCAGTGAGAACCAAGTTTATCGAACCAATATGAGAATCACACCAAGCCTACTGAACAACACCTGCACACACAAGAGCAAATACTTGTACCCAATGCAGGAAAGAGGGTTGTCAATCCCCTTGAACTCGTTATTTGCAAGGATCAAATTTGGTAGTGGTAGATAGATAAATTGCAAAACAAAATAAAAGTAAATAACTTGCAGCAAGGTATTTTTGGTTTTTGTAATATGATAAAAGTAGACCCGGGGGCCATAGTTTTCACTAGAGGCTTCTCTCTTGAAACACAGCATACAGTGGGTGAACAAATTACTATTGGGCAATTGATAGAAAAGCGCATAGTTATGATGTTATTCATGGAAATGATCATGTATATAGGCATTACGTCCGTGACAGACCAAAACGATTCTACATCTACTACTATTACTCCACCAATCGACCGCTATCCAGCATGCATCTTTGGTATTAAATTACTGACAAACAGAGTAATGCATAAAGCAAGATGACATAATGTAGACAGAATAAACTCAGGCAATATGAATGAACCCTGTCATTTTACCCGTAATGGCAACAATACAAATACGTGCCTCGCTACCCCTTTGTCATGAGGTGAGCACACCGAAAGATTGAACCCATTAAAAAGCACCTCTCCCACTTAAAATAAATCAATCTAGTTCGCCAAAACAAAGGATAGATCAGAGAGAAATATAAAGCTATAGCAATTATGCATAATAAAGTTCAACAAAGACTTAATTACTTTCAATGAATAATCTGATCACAAACTCACAATTCATCGGATCCCAACAAACACACCACAAAACAAGATTACATCGGATAGAACTCCATGAAGATCATGGTGAACTTTGTATTGAAGATCAAAGAGACAGAAGAAGCCATCTAGCTACTAGCTATGGACCCGTAGATCTGTGGTAAACTACTCACACATCATTGGAGGGCAACAAGGTTGATGTAGAATCCCTCCATGATCAATTCCCCCTGCGGCAGAGTACCAAAAAAGGCCTCCAAATGGGATCGCGGAAGAATAGAAACTTGCGGTGGCGGAAAAAGGGTATTGGGTGGCTCTTTGTTGGTTTAAGGATTTATGGGAATTTATGGAATTGGAATTAGGTCAATCAAAGCTACGTGGGTCCCACAAGCTCAAGGGGTTCCCCCTAGGGGCACGCCTAGTGAGCTTGTTGCACTCCCATAGCACCCCTAGTCTCCTCCCGAGGCTCCTAGGGTCCCTTCTAGTCTAGAATAAATCATCGTAACGTTTTATCACATTTGGACTTTGTTTGGTATTCATTTCCTAAAAAACCAAGAACATGCAAAAACAGGAACTGACACTGAGTTAATAGGTTAGTTCCCAAAAATAATATAAAATTTCATATGAAGTATCTAAAGTTGACAATATAATAGCATGAAGCAATCAAATGGTATAGATATGTTGGAGATGCATCAACATCCCCAAGCTTAATTCCTACTCATCCTCGAGTAGGTAAATGATAAAAACAGAATTTTTGATGTTGAATGCTACGTAGCATATTTATCATGTAATCTCTTCTACAATATAAATACTGAGAAATGATGAAGTAATTGATGTCAATGTAATAATATCCATGAATATAAAAACATAATCATTACTGTTCCAAAATATACAATGCTTAATGAATGTTATCCCTACTCACTGAATTATGTACGCATGGCATGACTTCTCCTTAGCCGCATAACTATCAATCATGAACACCCTGGTGTTACACCAGGAAATTGTATCATACTTTTTAACGCGCTTCGGCATTTTCAAATCCACTAAATACATGAGCGTGGGACATGGACATTAGCATTATAGGAGATAGAATGTGGTGGTAGAGATATATAGGAGAAGTCAAAGAGGAAGAATGTCTCGTATCAATCAGGCGGATCAATGGGCAATGGAGAATCCCGTCAATCGATACCAATGCAAGAAGTAGGGATTGGCATGGAATGGATGAACTAGAGCTATAAGTGTATGAAAGCTCAACGGAAACTAACTGGGTGTGCATCCAACTTGCTTTCTCATGAAGACCTCGGGCATTTGAGGAAGCCCATCATCGGAATATACAAGCCAACTTCTATATTGAAAAATTCCCACTAGTATATGAAAGTGATAACTCAGGAGACTCTTTGTATGAAGAACATGGTGCTACTTTGAAGTACAAGTGTGGTAAAAGGATAGTAACATTGCCCCTTCTACCTTTTTCTCTCATTTTTTGTTGTTGGGCTCTTTTGGACTTTCTTTATTTTTTATTTTTTTTTGTTCAGAGTCTCATCCCCACTTGCAGGGGAATCATTGTCTCCATCACCCTTTCCTCACTGGGACAATGCTCTAATAATGATGATCATCACACTTTTGTTTACTTACAACTCGATTTTAAAACTAGATGAACGGAAACAATATGACCATATATGAATGCCTCTGGCAGTGTACCAGGATGTGCAATGATCTAGCGTAACATTTATAACAATGATGAACGGTGGCTTTGCAACAAATATCATGTCAGGTCTATATGATAATGCAAAGCAATATGATGATGAACACACATGTCATAACACGGAACGATGGATGTTGCATGGCAATATATCTCGGAATGGCTATGGAAATGCCATGATAGGATGGTATGGTGGCTGTTTTGAGGAAGATATAAGGAGGCTTATGGTGATAGAGCATATCATGTCATGGTGTTTGGATGCACCGGTGAAGTTTGCACCGACTCCCGAGGTGAGAAAGGGCAATGCACGGTACCGAAGAGGCTAGCAAATTACGAAAAGGTAGGAATGCGTAATTGTCCATGAACTCACGTTAGTCATAAAGTACCCATATACTTATTGTGAAAGTTTTGTTATCCCACAAAGCAAAGTACTACTCGCATGCCCCAAGGGAGGAGGTTGGTAGGAGTTAACTATCACACACGCTCCGGTTATAACAGCACTCAAGGATTTCATTTCAGACATAAAAATGCTCAAACCTCTCCACCATGCCATGACGGACACTTAAATGAGTAGTTAATAACAAGCTTTAATGTCGATATTCTTACTCACCAATGATTAGGAACTCATGCCCTTTCATATTATGACATCAATATAATTAAACAATACACTTGATATTTAGTGATCTACATGAAAGTTTTTATTATATCAGTCTTAAATACCTATCCTTTTTCGGCTAGTCTTATAACCCGTCCTCATTACCACTTCCTATTTAATACTCTCAAAAAGATTTAAGTGAAGCATGAGAGTGCAATTATTTCTATAAAATATAACCACCTCCATGCTCTAACAAATATAAGTGAAGCACAAGAGCAACCGCCTAGCTCGAAAGATATAATTGAAGCACATAGAGTATTCTAACAAATCACAATGAATGTGTGTCCCTCTCAAATGGTGTATCCAGCAAACAATGGTTGTGGAAAACTAATAAGCAAGCAAAATAAAACTATGGCAAAAGATGCGCCATGTAAAACTCATATCATGTGATGAATATAAATGTAGCACCAAGTAACATATTGATGAATTGTGGACGAAAAAGGGGATGCCATCTGGGACATCCCCAAGCTTAGACGCTTGGGTCTGCTACTTGTGACCTGCGTTGGGATTTCCCCAAAGAGGATAGGATGAAGTAGTACAGTAGAGATATATATTTCCCTCAGCTAAGAAACAATGTTATCAATCTAGTAGGAGAACCACATGGAACCTCGTTAGCAGCACCTGCACACACAGAAGCAAATACTTGCACCAAACGCCAGAGAGGAGGGGAATGGGTCCAGCACATCGAGATGAGCTCGGACGTACCCGAAACAAGGGTGGGGGTGGACGGACGATGTTGGAACGGTCTTCTCCAGAGTTGACAGGCGGCAGAGCTCATTAGAGTTGGCGATTCCGGCATTAATCCGGCGAACCAACAGCACCGTCATGCTCAGGAGAACAACACGAACACGATGGAGTAGGAGAGCGGGGTCGGAGAGCACCGGAGCAGGAGGGCGACTAAGGGGGATCCGCGGCCAAGTTCGGCGATGTCCGGCGGCAGGAGACCCTCCCGGCATTGCCGCACTAGATAGGACTCGATTTGTGGCCGGAGGAGAAGGTGTGGATGACTGGAACGGCTCGGGGCTTGCTCTATATATAGGCGGCGAGGTGGCCGAGCTCGGGCTTCGTCAGAGAGGCTTATGGAGAAGAGAAAGAGAGAGGGAGGAGCTCGAGCTCGATGCGTAGGAGTAGAAGGATGGCTCCAAGCACAGTGGATGGATACGGCTAAGGCAACATGGCTCGGAGTGGGACAAGTCGCTCACGCGGGCGCATTATGCTGACTGGACTCGCCGTGTCTGCGTCCGCCGTGAAGGCTACCGGCATGGGGGAGCTGCAGAGAGGTGCTAGGTGGATGTGGAGAAGAGTTTTGAGTGGCAAGGACATGTTGTGGTTGCGCGAGGAGGGCGAACGGGCAGCGGCAGGGGGTCCCGACAGCCAGAGCGCGTCGGACGCGTATCAAACACCACGTATACACGCAGTCACTTCATGCACTGGCACACGCGGTATGCTAGGGGCTGCCAGACCATGTCTGGGGTGTTGTCCCTTCGACGTTGTGTTGCGTAGTGCCCCTGGCTTGACACCTCGGCCATTGGAAAAGGCTTGAGCAAGCAGATAAGGTTCTGGACAGAAACTTGTGATGGAACTAGAGAGAAAATTACTGGGAGTTAGACAGTGAAAGTTGGTAGTTAAGATTCTGGTAGGAAGGTAGTGATGTGGTAAAAAATTATGCCCAAATGGACCAAGTAAAAATGCACTTGCTTCACAAAGTGCCATTACTGTCCAGAAGCAAAACTAATTTCTTGAGCTGAAATTCTCCAAATGACCATGGCATATTTATGTATGGAAGTGTGAGACATGATCGAACAAATATTTGAGAATTTATTGGGAATATTCTAAGAAAAAAAATGAGGATTGCTTCATAGCTCACTGGTACAGCGAGCTGCTATACAAACGATTTTTAACCCCTTTCCGCGACGACATTTTAAACCGTTGCCTTGCCAGTGTGGGCGATAGGGGGGTCCTTCCCACACGACCCAAAAACCGTCGGGGGTAGGCTCTCCGGTCACACACGCTGGGCAAAATGAGCTCGTGTGCGATCGGGCTAGCCATCGCGTACAATTATACATGCCCAATCGTTTCCGTTCATAAGTTCATCCCACATAGCGAATCCTAGAGAAATGTTTCCCTTCGTATGTATATCCCACACATAGAATCCCAGACAAATGCTTCCGTTCGTCTACACATCCCACATAGTGAATCCCAGACAAACACTTTCGTTCGTCTCCACACCCCACTCAGTGAATCCCAGACAAACGTTTTTGTTCGTCCTCCTCCTTGGCGTAACCTTCAAGGTTGTAGTACTCGTAGTAGTGGTTGTGCCAGAGCTCGCGTTGGTAATCCACCGCCGATTCCTTGACGGATAGGCTCTTCTCTACCTCCTCCTCAGCCACACGCAACTCCTCCTCCCGGTGGTCCTTAATCTCCACCGCCTCCAGCATCTCCACCTCCCGCTCGGCGATCTCATGAGGAAGCAGGTGCTCCATGGCCTTTGCCGCCTTTTCGGATGTGGGTTGCATGCTGGATTCCGAGGAGGCCTAGAATATCTTGGCGTGAGCATCCTCGATCTTGGCGTGGATGGCCTCGACCCAAGCCAGGGCAACATCGGCGGCACGAACAGCTACTCGAGCCCTTTCAGCATTTGCAGTCGCCGTCGCAACGGCTGTTGCAGCTGCCCTCTCGGCGGCTACGGCCGCGCTCAATGCGGATGCGGCTGCGTTCTCGGCTTAGGAGGCTGCGCTCTCGGAGTAGGCGGACGCGCTCTCGGCGTAGGTAGCGGCGCTCGGGGAGTACGCGACCACCGTACGGGCCCTCACAAAGCATCTCCACGGCGTTATTCTTTGCAAGAAGGGGTTGGGGAATGGGGATCCGGGATTCATGGATTTGGGGGGTACCGGCACTAGAGCAGACGAAGCCAGCGAAGCTTATGGAGTAAGACTTAAATAGACCCATGAATTTTTCATCGCAAACTGTTCATACAGCAAACTATGTGTGATGTTGTTGATTGTTTGTAATAACTGTGAAAGACGGATTTAGAGTATAGTGGTAACAAATGGTGTTTTAAATGTACAAGAAAATTTTGTACCGTTAAAATATACTAATACAACTGTCATATTAACATTTTGAAATTATAAGGACTCATTTGACCTTTTTAAGACATTTAAATGATTTTATAGCCATTGAATGACCGTAATTCAAATTTGAACTACATATACATGCAAAAGCTAACCATAACGGTTTGAAAAATCATATTTGTGTACTTGTGTGAGAGTTAATTCCATGTGCAGTAAATTGGAAGGAATTTTCAAACATATTGGTGTCACGGCTTGGATGCAAGCATCGAGTGCCATGGCATTTAAATTCCAAAAAAAATAAAAAATGATCAGAAATACGTGAAACCTTGCATGACGTAATGGCATGGCACCAAGATGTTGTGGTAAAAAAATTGGCCTATTTGGCGTAAGTTTGTACACACACCCCTCACAAACCGGAGCAAACTCACTAGAAGGCTCGTGTTTCCGAGAGAGAACAATGCATGTTTGATGATGAACCAACGATAGCTTCCTCTTATGGTCTTCAAACTTTTTTGACCGTTAACGTGCACTAATACAACTATCATGTTAAAATTTGGAAATTTTCAGGGGTCATTTGACCTTTTTAAGTCAGTGATTTTCTTGCCATTTAATGACCGTAATTCAAATTTGAATTACATGTACATGCAGCAACTAACCATAAAGGTTTGAAAAATCATATTTGTGTACTTGCGTGCGAGTTAATTCCATGTGCAGTAAATTGGAAGGAATTTTCAAACATATTGGTGTCGCGGCTTGGACACAAGCATCGAGTGTCATGGCATTTAAATTAAAAAAAATCAAAAATGACTAGAAATTCATGAAACCTTGCTTAACGTAATGGCATGGCACCAAGATATTGTGGTAAAAAAATTGGACTATTTGGCGAAAGTTTGGACACACACCCCTCACAAACCGGAGCAAACTCACTAGAAGGCTCTTAGTTTCGAGAGGGAACAATGCATGTTTGATGAGGAACCATTGAAGCACTAATACAACTGTCATGTTAAAATTTGGAAATTATAAGGGTTCATTTGGCCTTTTTAAGACATTTAAGTGATTTTCTAGCCATTTAATGATCGTAATTTAAATTTGAACTACATGTACATCCAATAGCTAGCCATAACGGTTTGGAAAATCATATTTGTGTACTTGTGTGCGAGTTAATTCCATGTGAAGTAAATTGGAAGGAATTTTCAAACATATTGGTGTCACGGCTTGGACAAGTATTGTGTGCCATGGTAACACAAAATAAGCATTCGTACCTTATATGAGTAAAGAAAATGTAAATATCTAGCAAGACAACCGGTCCCCACATGATTGGCACTCTATTTCGCACCTCGAGGTTTGGAAGGTGAGTGGCGCGGGTTATTAATCAGACGCGGTTCTGTATTGGAAACCATCAGCGATTAAATTCACACACGACTTTTGCTGTGGGAATAGTGTGCAATTCAAACTGCAGTGCTCGTAAATTCCGGCGACCAGCGTGTGCACTATTCCCGTCGATCTAGATTCCGGCCGCCAATAATGTTGTGTTTGGTTGCGGAACAAAGTGGAATGGAATGTCATGTTTCCATTCACTGGAACGGGTCGGTTCCGTTCCTCTGTTTGTTTGGAGACAATACATGGAATGGAATGGTTACATTTCAGTGTTTGGTTGGAGAGATGGAACATAATGGGTTTGGTTCACTTTGACAAGGTAGATTAACAAAGCATAATAAAAATAACATAAAAAATATCTACAACTATTTCCTTTTTCATCAAAGCCACGGTCAAACTACTCAATGATTAATGGTTAAGAGCTAATGAACTCGTTGGCTCATTGCCATTAGCGATCTGCCATTGCCCCTCTGCCTCCATTAGTCTAAATTACTCTACTAAAGTAAAGCTTCAGTTCGGAGGAAGAGCCAGAAGTTCCTCTACTGCTAGTCTTCGATGAACATCACACAAGGCTCATCTTCCTAGGTCCATGTGTGTTGCTACCAGCAGGCCAGGTTGTTGCCACCAGCACGACAGAGGGTCAGTCACCGCCACCAACAAATCAGCCGCCTATTCATGGCAAGTCAGGCCGCCGTTGCCCACTAGTGAATCAAGCACACGCCGCCCACCAATAGATCAGGCCGCTGCAGCTCACCAGCAGATCAGGCCGCCGCCGCTCCACGAAGATCTGGTCATCACCAGAAAATTGCAGCCGCCCCCTGCAGGTTAGGCCACCATCTTAGGTGTGGCTGCCGCTGGCTACCACCGGCCACCGTCGGTTGCTGCGTAGTCTACAACCAGGATGGGAGCGTTGCGGCTGTGAGAGAGAAGAGGGAGGCAGGTGAGAGATGAGGTGGAGGTGAGCCAAGAGAGGAGACGCGACATGGTATCGGAGGAGTGAGAGGAAAGAGCGGCCGGTTCCGCGTGATTCCTCTAATTTGGAGGTATCGGCGCGTTCTGGATATTGCACGAATATTAGCTCCGTGGGAACGACTTGGTTCCCATTCCAGCTATGTAACAAACACAGGAATGAGGCCCGGTCACAGGTCCAACCCATGCCATTCCACTTGGTGACTGAAACCAAACACACCCTAAATACTTCCTTGCTCACGTCATCCCGCCAGCATTCTCATCTACATCCTTTCCTCGCTCCCCCTCCCTCTCTCTCTCACACACACACAAATCTCTACCATGGTGCCGCCGATCTGCCCACGCGCCGATGAGGAGGCACCGCCCCCCGAGGACGTTCAGTCGAAGAGAAACGTCAAGGATGACCCCTACGTGCCATCGGATGAGGTTGCACCGGACCCCCCAACTTTGGAGTGGTTTTGGGGCCAGTACAATCTTTCTCTGTGGAAGTCACTGCTGCCAGCTGAAAAAGCTAGGCAAGGAAAGTGACATTTAAGATGGAGATTGCGGAGGAGGAAGTTAGGTACCAGGCGGCTTGTGAAGCCTGTGAGGCCGCCTAGAAAAAGGAGGCGGTGGAGCTTTGGGGGCGGGCGCATCGACATGCGGAAGAGATGTACGAAGATGGGTACTTCACCAGGAAGGCCAAAGGCGGTAGGCGCCTCATCATTACGTGGAGGTGTGCCGATAAGCTCAAGCGTGCCACCGATGAGAAGCTCCGGTGGGCGCCCAACAAAATGTCAAGATCGTTCACGCTCTTCCACCAGCAAGAGGCAGATCGGTACGTCAAGCGCTGCGAGGCGGAGGAGGCGGAGTACTGCCTCTGCGCTAGGAAGACGCCACGCACCATGGAGCTGCTAGCAAGGGGCTACCGGAATACTGCCCCCCTAAGGACAGATTATTAATTTTAGTATTGTTCGTTTTCAATTTTATGCATTGTACATAGTAGTTAAGTATCATCACGTATATGTGATGATATTATATATATTCTGTGATGAACTAATGAACAATTAATATATATTATGAATTGCATTTTTTTATCTGTTTTCATATACTAATTTGTATCTAGCTGTTATCATCCACATATAAAGAATGGAAAGCATATATACACACATATTGAAACAAAACAATATATAAGAATGGAAAACAGAGTACACATTGAAACAGAGAAATATTATGATTATTGTGAATACATAGCGATCCACATCGAAACGACTCAACAAAAGAAAACGCGTCCATGACCAGCAGCCCTTGCCTATGGTAGCTCTTGGTTCTGCCTGAACTCGTGCAGGCATTTGTCCAAGCGGTCGACACGCTCGCGGTACATCCGGAGCGCGATCGCGAGCTCCAAGTTGGCTATTTCATCAGAGATCACCAGGTCGAGGATGTGACGGCCATGTTCCTCTACTGCGCCTAGGGGGACACCTGGGCCAGGGAGACGGTCGAGCCTAGCGACCAGCGCGTTGGCATCGAGCGGGCCGTGGACAAGGCGAATGGCGCGACCCATGCAAACGGCATGGCGGGCATCCGGTGCAAGTATGGCGCGGCTGACCTCTCATGCAAGTACAGCGCAGATGGCCTCTGCCCACTCCTGGTGAGGAATGGGGCTACTTACGGGCCGTGTACCTAGCTGCGATACCCTGTTGACAGTAGGCAAGAACCCATGGATCCGCTCTTGCTGTGTGGCGCGCCACGCCTCTCGCTCTGCGGCGCTCCAACGGTCTCGCTGTGTGGCGAGCCGCAGCCTATCAATGCAGACGCGCCTAGCTTGCTCTGCGGTGCACCATCTATCATGTTGCGCTGCGAGCTGCAGGCTCTCGGTGCTGACGTGCCTATCTTGATCTGCGGCGCTGAAGTGCCATGCGCCAAGGGTCTGCTCAACCCTGGCGATGATGCGCAGCACTGCGTCGTCCATCGCGTTGCCGGGGACACCCTCGGCCTCGACGGGCCGTGGTGCCTTCTCGTTCTCCTCGTCGAGGAGGTTGATGGCAGAGGCGGCGCTTCGGTGGGTTGGCTTGCTTGGAAAAGGTGTATGGGCTAGGCTACGCTTTGTTGCTTCGGTCTGTCATGCGCCGCCTAGGTTTATGCGCAATATCGCTGGGTGGCCGTGGGAAACCGATGAGGAAATGGCAGGAAACTGTGGCGTGTTCATAAAATGCCATCAATTAATGGAAACTTAGCATAGGAGGAACAACGAGCTAGCACGACGCGTGCAGGCACATTGCTCGCCCAAGGCTATGTTCCATATACTTGTGTGCCCAAGAGAGCACACTATTCACAATAAAGAATAATGTTCCGTACATAGAGAGCATAGATGTTGTGTAGATAGAGCAAATCATGGCAAATGATTAAACTAAGGAACAGGTCGATGATGAGTTCAAGAATGGCAGACAATAATTTACCAGCAAGCGCCATTTGCTAAGAACACACACAGCTTATTAACAAGAAATGTCCTTGTTATTATCGGTCTTCCCACACAATTAGGCGGTGCACCCCTGTCAGTTGCCCGACTTCACCTCACCGTGTTGGCCTCTGCTCGTGTCCCTCAGCGCACCCTGCTCGCCGTTAGGCGCTGCGGCACACTCTGCTCGCGTCCCTCCATGCCCTCGGCTTGTGGATGACCTTTCCCTGCATGTTCAACTGCTATATGCATATGGTTGCTCGCCGTTGGGGCAGCGGCGGAGCGCTCTGCTAGCGTTCCTCCGCGTGCTCTGCTCTTGCGTCCCTCCGCGCGTGCGCATGTTCTGCGAACAATTGAGGGTAGCGCATCAACCGATCACCTTGGGGGCCGCATATGCAAGCGGTTACGCCGCGCGCGTCGCCACGATGTAGTTACGTGCGAGATGATGGAGTTGTGCACTGCAAAAATTGCCATCCGGCCATGCCGATATTCCAAGCCATCCGGCTTTCCCATTAATTCCCGCGGGCATTATAAGCTTAGTCTCTTCAACCTTTCTATCGCACCCCACAACACAACAAGCACACCCACGACTACACATACAGAGAGGATATCTAGCGGCGCTCCAATGGAGTTCGGTGTGCATCAAGTGGAGACACACGCGAGGGAGACGGATCTCTCGGTGGTGTACACCATGCACCCGGACGTGGTGAAGGACTACATCAACACCGTGGAGCAGTTGCTTGCTCGAGACATGAACAAAGCGGTCGGCATCGACCTCCAGTACACCGGAGGTCATCCCGGGAAAGATCAGAAGGTTGCCGTCACCCAGTTGTGTGTGTGCCATCATGTCGTTATCTACCACTACTGCATGGCCATAGAGCCTTGCGACCATTTCGCCAGGTTTGTCGACAGCACCGGCTACAAGTTTGCTATGGTGGAAACCACAGACGATGTAAAAGCGCTCAAGGTTACGGGCTTGGCCTGCAAGAACCTTGTTGAAATCCATGACCACTACAAGGTTTGGGGCATCACGAAGAAGGACTCCCTGGTTGAACTCGCCTCGTCGATCAATGACCCCTACTATGAAAAGATGAAGCAGGATGCCAACAGAACACATCCCATATCCTAGCACGGGGCCTGGATGCGGCAACTAGATGAAGCTCACCTCAGGTTAGTGTCCAAGAACGTGTACACTTGCTACGGGATGCACATGGGGATCGTTGACATTAGGGAGTGCCTCCTTCCCGTAATCGATGAGGCCGGATCGAGCCATCAGCAGAGTAGTCGCGACAAGCATCACAAGAAGAAGTAGATGATGATCAGATGATCATTTATCCTAGTAAATTATGCATGTAATAGTTTACTTTGGTGTGTGCAAATGTCATGCGTGTACTAGCCACCTATTTAATTGGATGTTTATTTTGGTTTTGCAATCATGTCCTTATAAGTATATATGTTGTTGTTCTATATGCAATCACATCACACACGGACCATATTAGGGAAACCATCGGTGATGAATTCATCAATCGCTGACATTTGTATACTAGGAAGCGTTTGCCCAAAACACACATGGCTTCTTAGTAGGAATCATCTATGTTATCATCAGTCTTCGCACACATTTCTGAATACGGACCTGTTTGCCGCGTATCACACACGTCTTGTTCGCATGAAACATTTCTGTTCTCTTGGCTCAACACAAATAGTTCATCCGAGTGAACTGTATGCCCTCTATCGCACACACCTTGATCTGGGTGACCGTTTATGTTGTGTTCCCTAATCGCAAACAGTTCATCTGAGTGAATTGTATGTCGTATATCGCACACACCTTCATCTGGTTGCCCGTTTCTGTTGTTCTGGCTCATCGCAAACAGTTCATTGGAGAGAACCGTATGCCACACATCGCACATGCAGCTATAATCTAAATCGTGTTTGATGTCTCAACCATCGGAAACGTTCCGTGTCATTTTTTATGGTTTTTTTACATCACATTTGTGATTAATGCATCGCACACAGTTTCGTCGAAGGGTCTCTGAATGTAGTGTCGCGTTTGGACCATCCTGCAGCACTGGCTTAAGAAGAAAACCTTCATTTCCAGAATGAAAATGAAAATAACGCCATTAAATAAAATTATTCCATGGCATTACTTTGAGAGAGATGAGGTCAAGAGAGGGTTTAGAGATTATAGAACCCACTTGGAAGAAAATCAAAAGAATTTCCAAGTGGCAAGTCCAAAAGAATTTACTGAAATTTCAAATGCAATTCAAATGTCCAATAAATACACAAAAAATAAAAGGGAAAAATCCAGGGTGTCATAAAATGCCAACCGTAGAGCATATTGAAAATATGGATAAAAAGATTCAAAATCACATCACTCAATTTGGATCAAAGGTAGGAAATACTTTTAAGATGCTAAAACAAAAGAACCAATAATTAATGAGAGGGTGGAGCAAAGTCCCGCTAGGATTGATAAGTTGGAAGAAATTATTAATAATTTGGGTTCCAATTTTTCTTCCGTTAAAACTATTGAAAAAACTCCTCCGAGTAAGAATTGCAAGTTTATGTACGTTCCCAAGAATAAGGGTGACACATCTTGTAATGGAAGCGAAGATCTTAAAATGATAAGTGTTCATCCCGACTTGGTTGATTTAATAAAGGAACCCGTCTACGAGAATAAATTCCTCAACTTTATCTCTAATATTGTGATCATTAAAAATTCATGCGTTGAAACTTTAAATTAGTGTTTGTGCCAAGTAAAGCCTTTGGTATGATATGGATGATAGTTGCTTTGGTACGAAAACAGAAACTTTTAAGCCTAGTAGCAGATTTGTCACAATTTACTGGAGCGTGATAAAATTCTGAATTTTTCACACATGATTGATATACAAATTTCCACCATTGTCCTAATTTTTCGGAATTTTTGGAGTTACAGAAGTATGGTCATTGTTCAAATCATTATAGACTGTTCTATTTTTGACAGATTCTGTTTTCGTTGCATTGTTTGCTTGTTTTTATGAATCTATGGATTGTGTCGGGCGGTATAAGCCACGGTGAAGTTAGAATACAGTAGGTATACTGCAATAATAAAATATGAATGGCTGTACAACAATACCTAACGTGGTGATTTCCTTGTTATACTAACGGATCTCACGAGTTTTCTGATGATTTTGTGTGCTGAAGTTTTCAAGTTTTGAGTGAGATTACGATGGATGATGAAATAAAGAGTGGCAAGGGGATGCCCTGGAAGGCATCCCCTCTTTCTTCTACCAACTATCGGTAAAAAAGTTGGAGATATATTTTTATTCATCACATGATATGAGTTTTCCTTGGAGCGTCGTGTATTATATGAGTCTTTGCTTTTTTTTTAGTTTGCCACAGTAATCTTTGCTGGACACACCTTTTTGAGAGGGACACACATTATTTGTGATTTGTTAGAATAATCTATGTGCTTGACTTATATCTTTTGAGCTAGGCAATTGCTCTAGTGCTTCACTTATATATTTTAGAGCACGGCGGTGGTTATGTTTTAAAGAAATAGTTTAACTCTCAGGCTTCACTTATATTATTTTGAGAGTTGATAATAGTAATGGCAATATGAACAAGTTATGAATTTGGTCCTAATATGATAGGTATTCAAGAGGAATATAATAAAAACTTTCATGTAGATCACTGAATATGATAAGTTTAATTCCTTGTAATAGTTTTGTGATATCAAGGTGGTAATATGTGGGTTGTGCTAGTGAGTAATTATGGTTTAGTAAGAATATTGGTGTTAAGGTTTGTGATTCCCGAAGCATGCACGTATAATCTCTCATTATGCTATGAAGTTGGAGTATGATTTATTATTAGTTGTCTTCCTTATGAGTGGCGGTCGGGGACGAGCGATGGTGTTTTCCTACCAATATACCCCCCTAGGGGCATGCGTAGTAGTACTTTGCTTCAGGGGCTAATAAACTTTTGCAATAAGTATGTGAGTTCTGCTTCAAAGTAGCACCATGTTTTGCATATAGAGAATCTCCTATGCTTTCATTTTCATATAACTAGTGGGAATTTTTCGTTATAGAACTTGGCTTGTATATTCCAATGATAGGCTTCCTCAAATGCCCGAGATCTTCATTAGCAAGCAAGTTGGATGCACACCCACTTAGTTTTCCTTTTGTGCTTTCATACACTTATAGCTCTTAGTGCATCCGTTGCATGGCAATCCCTACTCCTTACATTGACATCAATTGATGAGCATATCCATAGCCCGTTGATTAGCCACGTCAATGTGGGACTTTCTCCTTTTTTTGTCTTCTCCATATTATCTCTATCACCATACTCTATTCCACCCATAGTGTTATATCCATGGCTTGCACTCATGTATTGCCTGAGGGTTGAAAAAGCTGAAGCGTGTTAAAATGTATGAACCAATTTCTCAGCTTGTCATTGGGGTTGTGTATGATAAATACTTTGTGTTAAGAAGATGGAGCATGACAAGGCTATATGATTTTGTAGGGATAACATTCTTTAGCATTGATATTTTAAAAGGCATGATTATTTGTTGGTAACCTTATTATTATTGTTTTTATGTCAAACTATAGACTATTTCTTTGAATCATTCGGATCTTAATATTCATGCCACAAAAGAAAGATTACATGATGAATGTGTTAGGTAGCAGTCCACATCAAAAATTCTGTTTTTATCATTACCTACTCGAGGACAAGTAGGAATAAAGCTTGGGGATGCTTTATACGTATCCAACGTATCTATAATTTTTTATTGTTCCGTGCTATTATAGTATCAATCCTGGATGTTTTATATGCTATTCTATATCATTTTTTGGGACTAACCTATTTCTTAGTGCTAAGTGCCAGTTGCTATTTTTTTTTGCCTATTTTTGGTACTCCAGGAAATCAGTACCAAACGAAGTCCAAATGCCACAAAACGATTTGACGATTTTTTTGTGGACATAAGAGACACTAGAAGCTTCGGGAGGAAGTCAGAAGGCGAAGGAGGTGGCCATGAGCCACCAGGGCAGCCCCAAAGGTTGCCTCTTTGGTGCAATGAGACCAGGACGCTGGCTCGGCACGACGGAGGTCATCGTCGAGCCCACCTGCGCGTCATGGATAGAAGCTTTGCAGGCGAAGATCACCTTTAGTCAAGATAGGTTGTACTCTTGTCCCGCTTCAAAATTGGCCGTTGTGGCATCCCTTCCCGCCTAGAGTTTTTGGTGGAAGAGGACCAAGGCTAGTATAAGTATAGGTTAGTCTCCATCGTAGAGAGGGATCAAATCTTGGCATACCTAGAGGCTGACGGCAGTTCATCCTTGTACTAGTTCATATTCATCCTCCTCACGAGGCAATCCACCACAAAAAAGGAGTAGGGTTTTACATCGCAAGGTGGCCCGAACCTGGGTAAATCATCGTGTTCCTCCTTCTTCCCTCTCGCTTGAGCACATCAGAGCAACACCGTGAGGCAGCGAGCAGCGTGTCGTAGCCTAGTGAAGTTCTCCACGCACACCCCAGAGTTTGAACCTTTCTTTGGGTCCCCGGAGCCCCGATTCCGACGTTTGGTGCACCGGGTAGGGGTTTGCCGGAATTCCTTCACTTTGCTCCTATCTCGCTTCACCATCCCCATGGCCGACGCCCGCCATGTTCGCGCCGAGCTCCGTGTGGCTCGCGCTGTCCGGGCGGAGTCCGCGGGCCATCACGTTCGCCCCTGCTCTGCCGCCACGACGACCAGTGCCCTCGGCCCCGCCGCTCTGTCGAACATCGTGGGCTGCCAAACCTTCACCCCCGGCCTGCGTCAGGTAAACTGGCCCATGAGGTTCAAGCCGGTCCTACCCCCGCGCTATGACGGCGCCGCGGCCCCCCAGGAATTTCTCTGATTGTACGCCCAAGGCATCCTGGTAGCGGGCAGCAACAACAAGGCCATGGCTAACTGGTTCCCCCTGGTCCTTGTGGGCATCCCACGCTCTTGGCTCCTCAGCCTCCCTGAGGCCTCGATGTCTTCTTGGGATGAGCTCCGTGATCGGTTCGCCGCGCATTTCGTACTCCCAGGGCCTCGCGTGGTCGCGTGCATTCTCGCCGGATCCCAGGAGCCTGCATCTGGTCATCACTCCAAGCAGCTCTTTCGCAGAGCGAATGCCGCGCGGCCCCAGCCTGAGGCTTCGCGGCCTCGCGTGCGGCAGGAGGGCGTCATCACCATTGACTCCCGGGATCACCCCAAGTCCGCGGTGGCCGCCAGCGCGCTCCCCATGTTATGCACACCCACCATCAGCAATGTCTCCGTCACCAAGACCCTCATTGTGCCGGCCTCAACGTGCTCTCTGTCGAGACATTCGAGACTTCAAGTGCCTTATGACCAGCTCATACCCACCAGTCCATTCTGAGGGGTGACCGACGGCTCCACCACTCCCCTGGGGCAGGTGCGCCTCCCAGTCACCTTCAGCACCCGCGATAACTACCGCACCGAGCTCATTGACTTCAACGTGGCTCGCATCGGCCTCCTGTACAACGTCGCCAAGTTCATGGAAGCAACCCACCGAGGCTACACCATCATCAAGATGCCGGGCAGCAGCAGCATCATTATGGTCTCTGGAGACAAGGAGGGTGCGGTCCGGGCCCTCAAGCGCGCCTACGGGGATTTGGCGGCCTCGCGCCTGGGCCCCGAAGATGGGGGACGAGCGTCTGGAGGTCGCTCTTGCGGGAAAGAAGTAGTTGTTCTCTCAAGACCGCGCCAAAATGAAGAAGGTGTCAGTTGATGGCAGCGGCACTGCCCTATCTTCACCATCGATGCCGACCTACCCCAAGAGTAGGAGACCGTGCTCATCGCTTTCCTCCGGGCGAATAAGGACGTGTCTGCCTGGAAAGCATCGGATCTGACCGGCGTCCCGAGGGAAGTGATCGAACACCATTTGGCGGTGTTCCATAAGGCTTGCCCCATCAAGTAGAAGGCGCGGTGCCAGGCACCAGAGAAGCAGCTGTTCATCGTCCAACAGGTGCACAAGCTGCAGGAAGCTGGGGTCATCCATGAGGTGCGCCACCCTGAGTGGCTTGCTAACCCGGTCATCGTCCCTAAGAAAGGTGGAAAGGAGCGCATGTGCGTCAACTTCACGAGCCTCAACAAGGCTTGCCCCCAGGATCCGTTCCCACTCCCGCGCATCGACCAAATCATGGACACCACCGTCGAGTGCGATCTGCTATGCTTCTTGGATGCATTCCCTGGCTACCATCAGATCAAGATGGCGAACGGGGATGTCGAGGAAACGGCCTTCATCTCCCTGTGCGGTGTGTTCTGCTACACCTGCATGCCCTTCGGCTTGAGAGGCACGGGCGCCACCTTTTAGCGGTTAATGCGCATCACACTTGGGCCACAGTTGGTAAGGAACACGGAGGCTTACGTAGACGACATCATGGTTAAATCGCGTGAAGCAAGGACGCTAGTCGAGGACCTGGAAGAAACGTTCGCCAACTTATGCATAGTTAGCTTGAAGCTTAACCCCAACAAATGCATTTTCGGAGTCCCGTCTAGCAAGCTCCTCGGCTTCCTCGTCTCCCATCGAGGGATTGAGGCCAACCCTGAAAAGATCAAGGCCATAGAGAAGATGCCCCCCCAAGACGCTCGGGGAAATGCAACGGCTAGTCGGATGCGTCGCTTCCCTGGGACGATTCATCTCCACATCTCCAAGCGAGGTGAGCGCGCCTTGCCCTTCTTGAAGCTCATGAAGAGAACTGGCTCCTTCGAGTGGACACCGGAGGCAGACATAGCTTTTGAAGACCTCAAAAGGTACCTCATGAGCCCGCCCATAATGGTGGCGCCGCGCTTTCGTGAGCCTTTGGTCCTGTATCTGGCAGCTACACCACAGACGGCCAGCGCTGCTCTTGTGGCAGTACGGGAAGAGTGTGTGAAGACCAAGGAAAGGCTCCCGGAGCCCCGTAAACCTGCCGACTCCCCAGAGGCTACGGGCCTCGCAGGCTGGTCGAGCCCCTCGAACCTCCGGCACCTCAGGCTGGTGCCCTCGAGCCAGCCATGCTCGCGACGCCTCATGAAGCTTCCGGGGCCCGCGAACCCCCACGGAAGCAGGAGCTCGCGGAGGCCCCATGCCTCATCGAGCATCCCGTGTACTTCGTCAGGATGGTCCTGACGGACACACGTGCACGCTATCCCATGCAGCAGAAGCTCCTCCTGGCGCTATTGGTCGCCTCCAGGAAATTACGCCACTACTTCCAAGGGCACCCCATCAAAGTCATCTTCGCGTACCCCCTCGAGAAGGTGCTGCATAGCCCTAATGCCGTGGGCCGAGTCGCCGAGTGGAGCATCGAGCTGCAGGCATTTTAGTTGGAATTCTGCACCACCAGGGTCATCAAGGGGTCAGGCCTTGCCAACTTCATGGCGGAGTGGACAGACATCGATGAGGAGGAGCGCCAAGAGGACAAGTCCCTATTCCTCGGGGATGAGGCGCCGGATGGATGGGCCATGCACTTCGACGGCGCCTTCTCCAGGCAGTGCACAAGGGCTGGAGTCGTGCTCGTCTCCTCGGCTGATAACAAGCTTCGCTATGCCGTCCAGCTATGCTTTCAGCACAGTGAGAAGGTCTCCAACAACATCTCAGAGTCTGAAGGCCTGATTGCTGGTCTCAAGGCCGCTTCTGCCTTGGGAATCAAGCGCCTTACCATGAAGGGTGACTCTCAGGTCCTGGTCAACTTCTCCAACAAGAAATACAAGTCGAAGGACGAGCACATGGTGGCATACCTAGAGGAGGTACGTAAGCTCGAGAAGTATTTTCTGGGTTTAGAGTTGCAGCACATCCCGCGTGGCATTAACAAGGAGGCCGACGACATCGCCAAGCAGGCGTCCCGCCGAGAGCCCAAGGGCCCCGGCGTCTTCGAGGAAAGGCTCTATGCGCCGTCAGCCGCCTCTTCCACCGCCAGCCCAATGCTGCTCCGCGAGGAACTTCCACCCACGCCGCTCACGGGTGCACCGGACTGCGGCCCGGCATCCGGGGCCCGTCTGCTATTGGCACTGGAGCCTCAGGCAGATAGCTGGGTCACAGAGTTCAAGGCCTACTTGCTCCATGGCACCTTGCTAGAGGAAGATGCCATAGCAGAGCGCGTGGCCTGACAGGCCACAACTTACTGCCTACAAGATGGCGAACTGTACCACACGTGCCCCAACGACATCTCACTGCGATGCATTTCAGAAGAGCAAGGCCGTGAGCTGCTGGCTGACATCCATGGGGGAGACTGTGGACACCACTCCTCATCGTGCACCCTTGTGGGGAAGGTGTTCTGCAGTTGGTTCTACTGGCCCGCAGCGCTTCGCGACACCACCGAGCTAGTCCGGTCCTATGAAGCTTGCGAGTTCCATGCCAGGCGGATCCATCAGCCTGCGCAAGGACTACAGACGATCATGCTCTCTTGGCCCTTCGCAGTATGGGGCTGGACATACTGGGGCCCTTCCCTCGTGTGGTGGTGTTGTGGTATCACACGGCCACCTATGGGGCCATCGGCCCCTTGTGGTTCAGCAAGGGGGACGAGCACATTGCACAAAGAGCGGAAAGCATAGAGCAGCACGGCAGCAATGACACGGGCAGTTTTACCCAGGTTCGGGTCGCCGCGAGGCATAAAACCCTACTCCTGCTTTGGTGGATTGATGAAAGGAACATGGTGGAGACGCAACGCTCTAGCCTGACAAGGTCGCCTCAGGCGAGAGCAGCTATGCACGTATGAGCGTACAAGGGTCCGAATCCTTTCTAAGGTAGCCACGACCCTCCTTTTATAGGTCAAGGCGTCACCACAATGGCAAAACAGTCATTATGCACTGATTAGATAGCCACAGTGCTATCATACCTAACTTTGTAGACAGGACAAGACGCATTAAATGCGCCGCTTAGTGTCACATCATGGTGTGGCCCGGCAAGCCTTGCCGCGCCATGCAACCACCTTCTCGCCTGTCTGTGTGACACGTCTCCTGGACGTGTGTCATTTAGGGATGATCTTCCTTGGAAATGGCTGCCATGTGCCAGATAACAGCCACATAATCACCTAGGGGCACGACACCGCACCGATAGGTGACTTGCATTGTTGTGAGGTGAAGAGGTGGAGCCTTGGCGGGGTGATCCGCCTTCTGCGTCCCCGGCAAGCCTGCCGGGGGAGTCTTGAAGCTTGTCTTTGGAGTAACCTCGCCCCCACCAGTCTCGCCTGCCCGGCAAGGGAGGTTTTTCCTTAGTGATATCTTGCTTGTTTGCTTGGTCTTGGTCTTCTTGATCCCCCCTTTGATTTCTCAAAGAGCCATCTCTTCTGCTTGGCCTTGTCTTGAATGTTGTAACCTTGCTCTTGAGCCTGTGTGCAGTCCGGGCAACACACCTGGGGTTTGTTGCACCGACAGGAGCCCCCGGGCCTGGCCTGAACGCACTGACAAGCGTCATCGGGGTAGGCCCTGTCTAGTACATAGGTGAGCGGGTTGTGGTAGCTCGTCCTTTGAAATTTTCTTTGCTTCTCCATTAACCTGTCTGAGTCAGTTTCTGGTTTTCCCACGCGTCATGCAAGATGTTACAAGGGGAATCCAAGCCACGATCTGTGGGCTACCCACGTCCCACGTTCACGGGGCGGTAACTTCCATTCCACTAGCTCCCCTGCCCCTGGTGCTTCCGCCACGTGTGTTGCATGCATTGCGCAGGGTTGGTGGCGGATGCGAAGGGCACGGGAATGAGCGCCATGGCAGAAAACCAGGCGTCATGGATTGGCGCAGAGGGTCGGCCTTGATTCCCCGAGCCGTTGATGGCGCGGGGGACCCGGATTAGAGGTGTTGGGTGGGTGCCTCTAGGGTGAGGAGCCATCCCCCTGCCCCGTTCGCCTATAAAAGGGGGCGTGAGCGGGGTGTTTGTTCATAGGCTTCACTCCTTCCCTTCCTTGAACATTCCTTGTCCACCATGGTGAGACGGCGAGGACGTGGTGGCTCTCCGATGGTGGCGATGAGGGCTTCTACTTGACAGCACATCCCTCCTCCTATCGAAAACACGGGGGCGGAGCCCGCCGTGAGAGGTGGAAGGGGGCGAGGTCGTGGCCATCATGGTGCCCGGTGTCAAGGAGGATGGGGTGGTGCTCTGATTGCACCTCCGCCGGCCGCTCATCCCCCAATGGAAGGCCACATCGGAGATCAACCGCTGGAGTTCATCATCAGATTGCATAGGTCTCCACGCGGCCGCCTACGCCTCCCTACTCCATTCGCGAGGGTGATGGAGGATTAACAGCCGTGCGCACTGAAGCTGCACATGAGGGGTTGCTGTAATGGCAGCATGCGGGTGGATGTGGATCTCGGATTCAGGGCTCCGCAGACCCAAGAAAGGTTCGAACTCTGGGGCGTGTGCGAAGAACTCAACCTATCCGGCCAACCAGCTCGTCGCCCCTACGGTCTAGCTCGATGCACATGAACAAGGAAGAAGATGAACACGGCAGTTTACCCAGGTTCGGGCCACCTTGCGGTGTAAGACCCTACTCCTGCTTTGTGGTGGATTGGCCTCACGAGGGGCTGAGGACGAACTATTACAAGGGATGAACAACCTCACGAGGTTTGGGGGTGAGGGGATGAGTCGATGAGGTTCGGATCAGATCCGGATCCCCTCTACGGTGGTGGCTAACCTATACTTATAGTGGCCTCGGTCCTCTTCCCCCAAATGTAGGTGGGAAGGGATCCCACAGTGGCCAATTTGAAAGGGGACAAGTAGTACCACTACTAGGAAAAGGCCTGCTAGTGGCGCACCAGTTTTGCCTACTAATGGCGCACTACTGGTGCGCCACTAGCACCACGCTAGTATACTAATGGCGCACCACGCAGTGCGCCATTAGTATAGCCCACCGTGCGCCATTAGTATGCCTCCCAGGGGGCCATATGTACCCATGTGCTTTTGCATACTAATGGCGCACTAGTGGTTGATGCGCCATTAGTGTCATTTTTGCAGTGCGCCATTAGTGTGCTGAGTGGTGCGCCACTAGTATGAATATTAGGGATTATTTTTTTTTCTTTTCTGATATTTTCACAGGTTACAAAATATATTATTGGACAGAATATAGACAGCACCACACAGCAACAGCAGATTCATCGAATACAATAGAAGATTAGTCTCCGAATACAATTCATCATATTAGTCTCCGAATTCAATAGACCGAACAAAGATAGAACATTACAAGTCTCGAGACCGCGAGTAGCGAGTTTGTCTTCACATTACAAGTCGATATCGATCATCTAAACTACCATCACATAGAAGAGAGATGCGGTCATCACGATGAGCATCATCGCGATGAAACTGGTCTTCATCCGGTTCCTCCTCCGCTCCCTCCTCTCTCCCGCTAGATAGCGCGCGTATCTAGCTTCCGCCTCCGCCCTAGTGGTGTACCCTTTGTAACTGTTACCGCTGAAACGGTGAACCTGTCTCAGACACTCCTCCCAGTCGTCGTAGACTCCAGGAACCTTACCCTTGTACACGACATACGACGGCATCTCTATGCACTAGCCAAACAAAACGTTAGTAGCAATTCACAGACAATACATAAGCAATATATAAGTATGCAACAAAAGGATCGGAAGAGAAAAGCAAGACATTAATAGCACGATTCATGGCCCTACTAATAAATAGCATCGATTACATATAAGTTGAACGACTGTCCAAACCAAAGAGGCATACAAGTTCATTAAAGTTTAATTACAACATGAGCTAATCGATATTTCAGAACTACATAGCATCACTACTTTCGACTCGACTCAGGGACCGGAGCGTGGATGAAGCCGCCATCTGTCGTGATGGTCATGAAATCGCGGGCGTCGTTAGCCTGCATTTGTAGCGTTGTTTCTATCTCACTATTGGACGGTTGATATATGAGGTAGAACTGCCCCGAGGTACGAAGGACATCTTGATGGATGATTTCCGCAAACTCCGACTGGATGCGAAAGAATTCTTGTCTGATGTCCGCGTCTTGGATTGCCGACAAGCGTGCGGCCCAATCTTTGAGATTATTTGGTAGCAGAAGGTGATTATGGTCCCGTACGATCGCCCGCATGTGATGGAGGGCGTAGTAGGCATCCTTCTGACCGCCAGGCGGCTGCTTGACGCAGGGGAATGTCGTATTGTGGGTGAACACGTGCTTGCCGTACCTACGAATTGGCCTGCTGAAGGTGCCTCCAGATCTGGCGTAGCCGGGGAGAACATCATCAAGAACTTTCTTGATATTTGTGTAGTCTTTCTTCGACTGACGGTCCGAGTCGAAATACGTGGCCATGGAATATTTCGGGCTTAAGAGGATGAGTGTGCAATGTGTGTCACTACACAAAACACGGAATGTTAGAAAAAAAAAAGAACGATCGAAATCTAAGAAATCATATGTTACGGGGCGGTGAGGGGATGACTTACTCGGGAAAGTAAGGCACGAGGAAGTTATCCTTATCTGGGTTTGCCAG
Source organism: Thinopyrum elongatum (assembly GCA_011799875.1). Classification (NCBI taxonomy): domain Eukaryota; kingdom Viridiplantae; phylum Streptophyta; class Magnoliopsida; order Poales; family Poaceae; genus Thinopyrum; species Thinopyrum elongatum. The sequence continues at coordinate 279,099,488 of CM022302.1, read as the reverse complement.
AATGACGCCTTCGAGGTATGAACTCGCGACTTGCCGGTCCCCAGCGCTGCCCAAGATCTTGGCACGCATGTAGAAGGGGTCGACTATCACGATGTCCGGGGTCTTGTCTCTAATGATCCGCATCTCCATACTCAGCGAAAATAGCTGAACAAAGGTGTAGTGCAGCGGATGAAGGTTAAACATAGCGAAGATGTCATCAAACCGCAGGACGATCATACCACCGATTGTCCTATCCACAAAGCCCTTGCCCTCTGGCACCTTGGCCACGAAAACCGGGTATGCCACATCATTCTCTCGGAGACGCCGCTTCTCCAAAGAAAGAACACTGTCATGCAGACTCCGCATAGCACCGGTTGCAGCATTGAGCAGATTAGTCGGTAGCATCGGCCTTCCCGCCACATGCACCCTCCTCGAGATATCCTTAGGTGAAGGTGGCCCATCCTGAGCACGGATCGTACTCGGTGCCGGCTGGCTCGCACCCTTGTTGGTTTTTCTTTTCCGTCCCTTCTTCTGCTGTAATGGGATCGAGTTCTGCTCAGAGACCGCCTTCTTGAGTGTGTTGGGGCTGATAATATTTCGCACCTCGGCTATCTGAGGCTCGGTGAAGGCGACAGCTGGAGGCGTCTCCTGAGAACTGAACGCCAGACGACGCCTGTTGCAATTGGGTTTCTCCGTGGTACCAGCTAGATCGCGATCGTCTTTTGTAGGGTTGGGTTCTTGAGAAGGAGGCCCCAAGAATTCGTCATCGCACCCATGTTCGTTGAAGTACTTATCGACGTTGGTAAATGTACCGTCGTCGTCGTCGTCCGGATCCTGTGCCATATGCATGCCCGGATCCTGTGCCATATGCATGTCTGGCATGTCCGGTAGCGTTGCGGGGGTCTTGCCATGGCTTGGCGCCGGCATGACTAGCGGTGTTGTCTGTGGGGTGGTGTCCCCCGCCCCCAAACGTATCTGGCTCTTCGGCCAAAGCATGGGCCAGCTTATGCAGGCGCTAAGGGTCATCACATCATCTTCGTCGGCCCCATGGGGTCGATACGGAGGTAATATGTCGTCGAAGCCCGGCAGCACCCGAACCAGTTGAACCCTATAAACGGTGGGTGGCATCTGATTACCGTGGAACACGCGGCTGCCCGGTTGAACGATTCTGCCCTTGGCGACATCGACCAACTCGTCGTTCACGAAGTGCAGGAGAGTGCACGGAACGTCGGCGGCGCCCTGCGAAAACATGTAGCGCGTCAGGGATGCCCAGTCAAAGGCAAGGAGATGAAGTCATTGGCCGAGAGGCTTAATTAGTTACCGTGATGGCGTCGAGCTCGGCTAATGTCGAGGCACCGCCAACGGCGGGCGTGCAATTGACGGAGGGGCCGCTTGCTGCCGAGGTGCCGGCCAGCATATTCTTCCCACACCCGGGTACATTAAGCTGCAATGCCGGCGCCTCCGCCGGAGACACCAATGCCACCTCCGCCGGCGAGTTGCACGAGTTGCTGCCCGTGAAGCTGGGAATCGGGGGCGACCCCTGTTGGCCGCCCGCCACCCACACCTGCAGCCCAGAAACCAAGGTAGGTATAATGGCGGTGATCGTCGCTCCCAGTTGGTCTCGCACTTGCTCTTCGACCATCTCCGGAATCCGCGCCACTTGTGCCTTGAGTTGTTGAACCTCGCGCTGCTGGCTTTCCGAGCTGGTCTTTCTCTCCTTTCGCCCAGTGGTATAGTATTCCGACCATTTCGTGGACAAGCCTTTGCCGGCCACACGACCAGCTGACGACGGCTTACTGAGCTTATCCTTGTTTTTCATTATGTTCAACGCCCTATTTAAAGGGGTGTCGAAAGGGGAGCTCTGAGACGACCCCGCGCTACTGCTTTTAGTGTCCTGCGGAAGGAACGTGAACCATTTAGAAATTTGGCTTCATTAATTAGAATGCAACCATATGGAGCTAATTACGCGGGGGTGTATTCCTTACCAGAACACGCTCAAGCGCCTTGGTCTTCGCATCCGTGGTAAGCTCCTTTGTTACCGGGTCCACCTTGTACCGGGCCCTGACATAGTTCCTGGTCTGCTTGTCACGGTATTTCTCGAAGCGGGGTGGTAGGCCTTGCTCGGCACGCTCCGCGTCCTCCTTGTCCCATATAGGTTCCGCCACTCTGTAACCGCCGGGACCGAGTTGGTGGACCCCTAAGTTCAAGTCCCGCATATCTTTCCCCCACTGACTTGATTCCACGGTTGCGTTGCTCTCGCACTTGATCTTGAACTCCTTGTAGTCATCTTCGCTGATCGAAGGATTTTTCTCCTTGATCTTCTCATAACTATCACCTTTGTCAATCATTCTCTTCACCGCGCTTCTCCAAGTAGACAGGGCCGTGCTCATCTTCGTGAGGGCGGCACTGTTCACTTTATTCCCTGAGAGGCGTGTGTTTGCAAAGTCAGCGGGGAACTTGTATCGTTCGTGCAGCTTCGTGAAGAGGAGGTTGCGGAAAATTCCCTCGGTCCTTATGCCTTAGGTTCTCGGTGTTGATCGAGATGGTGCTCCGGAGAATGCACCCGAGCTGAACCGAGTACCCCTTGACTAATTCTTTGGGCGCCGATGGATGCCCCTCGGAGGACACTTCAGTAAATTCCTCCTTGACGGTGCCGAGCACGTTCGGGCGCCGGTCCTTCCGTTGCCTCTTCGGTTGGCTGCCATCTGTGCGTGCGCTGCCATCATCAGTGGTGGCATCCTCGGCGGCACCATCAGTGGTGTCATCCCCGATGCCACTAGGGGTTGTGTAGTCAGGATCGGTGTCTTCCGCGGCGTCCTCATAGCGGTGAGGTTCTTCCTCCATCTCCTGGGACAGCTCCCAGAATGCCTTGCCGCCCGAACCGCCGGCCTCATCGTTGTGGGCCATGTTCGCTCTAAATAGGAAAAAAGTTTGGTCAAAAAGTTGGTTATTGTCAAGGAACAAGATCATGGTCTCATCATTTAGGGTTTGTCGACACCGAGGCATCCTAAAAGCTAAGCTTTTATCATTTAGGGTTTGTCGACGCCGAGGCACCCTAAAAGCCTAAGCATTCATCATTTAGGTTTTTATCGACACCGAGGCACCCTAAAAGCCAAGGTTTTATCATTTAGGGTTTGTCGACGCTGAGGCACCCTAAATGCTAAGTTAAGTTTTCATCATTTAGGGTTTATCGATGCCGAGGCACCCTAGGTTAACTGATATATATGTGTATCTTCTAATAATATACCCTATCAAGAAAAGGGAAGGAGAATTCTAAGTTGGGCCTAATCACTTGGCTCTATTGCCACCTATGGTTTAATGCAGCAAGAATAAAGGGGCAGTTGATCCTACTTAATTAAGTACTAAGATACCCCGGCCCATGCATTAGTCGCAAGTACCCCATATGTCCTACTTTTAGCAAAGTCATGCTAAAATTCACGGAAAATTTCAGCATGACCTTTGATGAAAATAGGACATATGGAGTACCCGAATTTGCCGGAACGGAAGTTAATCGACATTCCGGCAAACTCAAGGGCCTCTCGGGGTACCTGCAAAATCATTATCCCCGAATTTGCCGGAACGGGTCACTGTAGATTCACTTAAACTTCAATGTAATGCAAATGAAACTGTTGACTATTAACTGAAACTGTTGTAGTTTGATAAACAGTTAAATGAAACAGTGACTAATTATGCTAATTGACTAGTTATGCAGGACAACTACTAATATTGTTAATTTCAGAGTACATCGATACTGCTTCTTACTGTGATCTTCATTTGCATAAATCTTGACAATCATTTGATCAAACACAGAATTCAGTCAATATTCAGTCAAACACAGAGTGAATGCTCTATAACTCCAGCTGACAATATTCAGTCATTTGATAAGAAGATGCCTGATGATCTTGTTGTTGCTGTTTTATTCAGTTTCTGCCATTACAGATCAATCTACAGATCTTGTTGTTTCATTTGATAAGAACCTGCTGCTTGTAACTGGAAATCTAAATCAATCTATAGAAGCCAACAGGTAACTGAATTTTTTTGATGTCAATTACCTGCAGTCGCCAACAGCAGCAGCAGAGGCGATCAGCAGTAGCCAACAGCAGGAGCAGGGCGGGGACTGGATCCGGCAGGCGGCAGCGGCAACAGAGAGGTCTGTAGGTCGTCTCGCTGCCGGGGAGGCGGGGAAGATCCGCGAGGCACTGCCTGCCAAAGTCAGCGGAGAGAGGAGCGGTGACCGAGGTTGGCAGTGGCGGCTGGAGTTGCCGCGGGCGTGAGGAACCGGCCCTGCTGCAGAGGAGGGGGGCACGGTGAGAGAGAGAGAGGGAGGGAGGGAGCGGGAGGCTTACCGGAGCGGAGGGGGTCGCCGGAGACGAGCAGGTAGGGGGCGGCGCGGCGGGCGATCGCGGGAGAGGCGCTCGATCTGCTGCAGAGGAGGGGCGGCGCAATGATGAGTATATCTATCGCAGTGCGGGAGGTTAAGAGATGAGAGGGAGGCCACCGGAGCGGAGGGGGTCACCGGAGGACGGCGCGGCGGGGCGGTCGCGGGAGAGGTGGGGATGGGAGTGCGGCGGCGGCGGCGGTGGTTTTGCGCGAGAGGAGCGAGATGTGTGTGCAGTGGTGGGGTTAGGTAGGCCGCGGCGATAGCAATAGCGCACCCCCTGGCGGTGCGCCATTAGAATGTTTTTTTTGATAGCAATGGCGCACCACCGGGACGGTGCGCCATAAGTAATCTTTTTTTTAGATAGCAATGGCGCACCAGCCAGCGGTGCGCCATAAGTAATTTTTTTTTATTATTTTTTTGTTGCATCTAATAATTTTTTAGAAAATGAATATGAATATGAAACAGTAATAAATTTTTATAAAAACAGTAATAATTTTTAGTTGTATTCATTTGTGACGGTGGAGCGGGGGAGGGTGCGGGGGTCATCGGCGGTGGTGCCCATGAAATTTAAAAATATTCATGAGTTCAAAAAGTGCCCATGAAATTTAAAAATATTCATGAGTTCAAAAAGTGCCCATGAAATACAATCAAGAAATGAAGGCTACAATTTAAATACAATCGATCTTAGCTAGCTAGCTATCTGTTCACAATCTTCTTGCCCTTCTTTTTCACAAATGGAGTTCTTCTGTGGAACGGACGTCCTTTAGGTAGGGTGGTCCTGCTTCTTCTTGTGGTGTATGCTGCTACTTCATCGTCGTCGTCATGTTCCATCTTCGGGTCACCGTACTTGTCGAAGTCTTGCTCATTGGCGACTCCATCCATTCCGATGATCTTCCTTTTGCCTCTCCTCACAACAACACGACTGGGCTTTGACGGGTCGGTAATGAAGAAGCATTGGTCCACTTGGGAAGCCAGTACCCATGGCTCATTTTTCGCGGTGACGTTTGCGCCCGCGGTCTTGGATTTGGCTTCAGGTATAACCATGGTGGTGAAATACCGGTCTTCTTTTAGGACGCTCTTGGCCCATCTGACACGGAACATCGGGACCTTCTCTCCAGCGTAGCTCAGCTCCCAGATCTCCTCGATCCTTCCGTAGTATCTGTCCTTGTCGTTACCGGTGTAGGATTCCATCGTTACCCCGGAGTTCTGATAACCATCGCTCTTCATGTCCTTGTCCTCGGTGTAGAATGTGTAGCCGTTGATATCGTATGCCTCATAGGTCATCAGGTTGTGCTCGGCGCCCTGTGACAAGGCGAATATGAGTTGTTCTTCCGCGGAAGAATCCTCATGTAAAGGGTACGACAGAAGCTTCTGCTTGAACCAACGCGTGAAACATGAGTTGTGCTCTTTGATTATATCTTAGTCCGTCCTCTGTTGGCCTCGGTCATTGTATGTCTTCTCAATAAAGGTTTTGTGCTCTACCACCCAAGGATCGACCACGTCTATGTGTTGTAGCGCGACTAGGTTTGCTCTTTCAAAGTCGGCGAGTCGACCCTCGAAGTCGACATGCATTTCGCGGCGACCCTCGCGGTGACCCCATCCAGCGAGCCTGCCGAGGTGCCTGTTGACGGGCAGACCAACGGGGTTCTCGATGCCTAGATAATTCGTGCAGTAGGAGATGCACTCTTCGGTCAGAAAGCCCCTGGCTATGCTTCCCTCTGGACGTGACATGTTGCGAACGTATCCTTTGATGACACCATTCATCCTTTCAAACGGCATCATGCTGTGCAGGAACGTCAGCCCGAGTTGGATGATATCCTCCACGATATGGACCAGAAGATGCACCATAACGTCGAAGAATGCGGGCGGGAAGTAGATCTCAAGCTCGCATAGTATCACCATGATCTCTTCCTGTAGCCTTCTGAGTTGCCTCACGCCAACCGACTTCCGAGAGATGACGTCGAAAAAGTTGCATAAGCCAAATAGCGTTTCACGGACATGCGCGTCCATGATCCCACGGATTGCAACTGGAAGTATCTGCGTCATCAGCACGTGACAGTCGTGAGACTTCATCCCGCTGAACTTCTGCTTCGCTGGGTCTAGGTATCTGCTTATCTTCCCCGCGTAACCGTAAGGAAGTTTCACTCCTACGAGGCAGGTGAAAAACTGCTCGATCTCCTCCTGACTTAGAGTGAAGCACGCGGGAGGGTAGTCATTTCCGGTCTTCTTGGCCTTTTTGCCTTTGCGATGACTTTCCGTGTCCTGCTTCGCTTCATCATCATCATTAGCGTGAAGCTCCTCCCTGATGCCCATTGATTTCAAGTCTGCCCTTGCTTTTGGCCCATCTTTGGTCCTCTCTGGCATGTTGAGCAGGGTACCAAGCAGACTCTCGCACATGTTCTTCGTGATATGCATGACATCAAGGCTGTGAGGCACACGGTGGATCTTCCAGTACGGCAAGTCCCAGAAAACAGACCTCGTTTTCCATACCTTCAGCAGCGGCTCTGGCGCCTTTCACTTCTTTCCCGGCTCTGGCGCCTTTTGCTTCTTTCCCGGCAGTGGGCAATCTTTCCAATTTTTCAACAGCTCGTCTATTTCCTCGCCGCTCCTCGTACGCGGGCGTCTTCGGGGTTCGGTTTCACCATCGAACAGATCCTTGCGTTTTCTCCATGGGTCATCGTCACGAAGCCACCTTCGATGTCCCATGAACACGGTTTTCAAAGACCCGGGATCTCTATCTAGCTGGCGATACGTTGTGTCATCCATGCACCTGACGCATCCAGAAAATCCGTGGACCACCTGCCCCGCGAGATATCCGTAACCGAGATAGTCGTGCACCGTCGTGAGCAGTGCGGCTCTCATAGGGAAATAATCTTTCTCTGTGGCGTCCCATGTATTGGCTAGCATTTTCCACAGCGTGTCTAGCTCCTCTTTCAGCAGCCCCAGATACAGATTGATGTCGTTCCCTGGTTGTTTCGGCCCTTCAATTAGCATACTCATGTGAATGTACTTCCTCTTCATGCACTTCCAGGGGGGAAGGTTGTACATCCACACAAACACAGGCCAGGTGCTATGTGTGCTTCTCTGGCTGCCAAACGGATTGACTCCATCGGTGCTCGTGCCCAGCACGATGTTCCTTGGATCGTCCCCAAATTCTGGGTGTTCGAAGTTCAACGCTTGCCACTGGCTCGCATCCTTAGGGTGACTCAGCATCTTGTCTTTTTTATTTATCTCCGGATCATTTCTGTCATCTTCTCGCTTCTTCTTCTCCCTATCAGCGTGCCAATGCAGGTGCTTTGCTGCCTTAGGGTCCGCGAAATACCGCTGCAGACGAGGAGTGATCGGAAAGTACCACACCACTTTTCGAGGAGCTTTCTTCCTCTTCTTGTATCGAGTGACGCCGCACACCGGACATATGGTAGACTCCGCGTGCTCGTCCCGATAAATGATGCAATTGTTCATGCACACATGGTATTTCACGTGCAGTAAATTCAGAGGACACACGATTTTCTTCGCCTCCTCGAAACTGGTCGGCCACTTGTTCCCCTTGGGACGACGTTCGTGCCAGAATGACATGTTCTCGTCGAAGCATGCGTCGGTCATTTTGTGTTTTACCTTCATCTCCAGAGCCATGAGCGTTACTTTCAGGCGGGTATCCTCGGGCCTGCATCCCTCATACAATGGAGTAACCGCGTCTATCTCCAGTTGATCCAGCTTGGCTTTCTCTCGGGCGGCAGCTCTTGCGTTATCCGTCTGCTTGAGAAGCAGCTCTTGAATATGAGGGTCCTGCACCCAGCCCATCGATGGTCCATCGTCGTCTGCTCCGGCATCTTCATCTTCATGATCATGCCCTTCATCTTGATCTTCCTCATAATCATGTCCGGCATCTTCTACATGATGACTGTGTACAGCATCACCGTCGTGATCATGTCCTGGAGATTCTTTGTCTTCTCGCCCGCCCTCGCCGCGGTGGTTGTCTTGCTGCCCTTCCTCATTTCTTGCTCGGCCCCCATGGACGACTTCATAGTCATCTTCATCACCTTGCCACCAATAGCCATCCATGAAACCATGCAAGAGCAGGTGGTCCCGCACCTGCCCGGAATCCGGGTCCGCAATAAGGCTCTTCAGCTTGCATCTTCGACACGGACATCTTATCTCCGTCTCGTTCTTTTGAAGCATCTCGGCCTTCGCGGAGCTCAAAAACCTATTCACGATGCCTTCGGTCATCGTGCGGACCATGGTCGCCTGCGGGGTAGAGCAAAACGATATTTTAGAACCAAGAAAAAATTTGGCATGACTTTGCCTAAAAATAGGACCAAAAAGAATGCATAGTGCCAAAATTCTCGCCGAAACGGAAATGAATCAACATTCCGGCAAAATATTGGCAACTATCGCATTTCAAATACCGGTACCTGCAAACACAAACATATATGCAACACCACAAACATATGCAACACCACAAACATAAATAGATCTAGCTAGGCCATAAAAAGTGCATGTGCACGTTGTTGGAGGGAGAAAAAAAGTAGATCTACAACATAAAGATAGCTTTCCCCTTACTTACCTATCAAAAAAAGGTAATTTAACCACTTAATTTTGATGAATCTATGGTGCAAATGAGGTGAGGAGGAGGAGGCAGCCGACACAAGCTTGGAGGAGGAGGTGGAGAGAATGAAGTGGGGAAAGTGAGTGTGTAGGTGTGGCTGTCCAAAATATCTAGCTGGTCCCAGGTTACTAATGGCGCACCACCTACAAATGCGCCATTAGTAACCCTGGTTACTAATGGCGCACCAGCTGGTGGTGCGCCATTAGTAGTTTTGCAAAAAAAATAATTAAAAAAAATACAGTAGTGGCGCACTGTGTGGCTGGTGCGCCATTACTAGTTAAAACTAGTAATGGCGCACTCTGCCCTGGTGCGCCATTAGTATTTTTGGAAAAATAATAATAATAAAAATTAGTTACTAGTGGCGCACTCTGTGGCTGGTGCGCCATTACTAGTTAAAACTAGTAATGGCGCACTCTGGCATGGTGCGCCATTAGTATTTTTGGAAAAAAAAATTATTACTAGTGGCGCACCATTGGTCTGGTGCGCCATTAGTGTCTTTCACACTAATGGCGCACCAACACATGGTGCGCCACTGCTATATAGTAGTGGCGCACCACATGTCTGGTGCGCCATTAGTGGCCATATCATCTATAGCCCTTTTCCTAGTAGTGTACATCTTATCCTGACGAAGGGTGATCTTCGCCTGCAAAGCTTCTGGTTGTGACGCAGCAGTGGGCTCGGCGATGACATCCGTCCTGCTGCGCCGGTGGCCTTAGTCTCGTTGCACCGGAATGGAAACCTTTGCCAGATTCCTTGGGAACCCACGTCTGTCCTCGCCTCCTTAGCACCAAAGAGGAAACTGCCTTCTCTGCGCCCGCTGGCGCCCGCCTGCCTTGGTCGTCATAGCTTGCGTCATGGCAACCTCATGAGGTTGGGTACCTGCATAGAAATCTCCGCTCCTCAGGAGGCAGCCTCGGGAGGCCGCTCCCTCGGGAGGTCTTGGCGTCGTCCGCCTCGCGAGGCTTGGCCCCTTGCGAGGGTCTTGTCTTGATGGCCTTGGAGTTGGGCCGTACCAGGCCGTCGAAGGAGCCACACTATGGGCCGCAGGGAGGCAAGTTTGGGTACCCTGGTTTCCAGAACGCTGACAGTAGCCCCCGGGCCCAAGGCGTGCTCGGACTTGGCTTTGAGGCGAAGCCAAAGGGCAAGGGCGAGGCACCGAGGGCCCTAATCGCCTGCGGGCCAGGCTAACGTGTGGCGCTTGATGGGACGTGGGCGTCTCCGCTTCCCCACGTCGCCTCAGAAACTGCTCGACTTGACAACTGCCTGGCGCATGCAGCGGGGCCATCATGGCTTGGAACGTGAGAGGCAGCCGGTTAGCCTTCCTCCGGCTATAAATGGGGGAAGGGGGCGGAGCCCCCAGCCCATCTTCATCTTGTTGCTGCTCGCTCCTTCTTCTTCTTCTTCGCCGTGCCACCATCTCGCCAGGCTGCCCATGGTGCCAGTGAGGAGGTTCTCGGCCGCTGAGAAGGGAAAGGCCCCCAAGGAGGGACCAGGCTCGCCACCGCCCAAGAGGGGCCGCGGCCGTCCCCGCAAGTACGCCGTGACGCCGGTGGTGGCTCCCCGAGGGCGTGGGCGCACCCCTTCGAAGGCTGGCACCGCCTCCGGCGGTGGTATGGGTGCTCCTTCCCACGCCTAAGGCTGCCGCGGCCGAGGTGGCCGCGGCCAAGGAGGGAGGCATGTGGCAGCCATTCGGCCACCGCGCCTGCGATCCCATTCGGCCGATGCGTCCTCGGAGTTCGTGGTGTGGGTGGAAAGGCCTGCAGGTGTCTGGTTCCAGCTCTCGCGCTTCTTCGTGGGCGCGCTGCCGGCCGGTGGACCTGGCGGCCTCTGGCTGCAGGCCGATGGTTGTTGCAACAAGGCTTCATGGGTGGAGGTTGAGGTCACCCCCGCCGGCAATGTGTTCCTGAACCATGGGTGGCAGCTGTTCGCCCGCGCGCGGGGCCTGCAGGGGAGGTGTACCCTCCACTTCAGGCACAACGGTGCTGCGAGCCTCTATGTCAGGGTCTTCGGGGAGGACGACAGGCGCCTAGGGTGCTGTCCGGAGAGCGACAGCGACGACGATGTCCATCCCTCCGACGACGACGGTCGGAGGGGCGGTAGTATCTCCGGCGGTGGACTTGCCCTTGGTGATTGGCGCGAAGCTTCCAGCAGCGGCGGCTCCTCCTCTGGGGAGAGCACGAGCGATGGCGACTATGACGAGCCACCATGCCGCCGAGCTCGGACCAGGGAGGGCGACGAGCCGCCTCGCCATCACGCCCCGGTTAAGCAGGAGGAGGACTCCGACTAAGCGTGGGCATCACTAAAGCCGGGTCTCAGGAGCCGCGGTGGTCGTGAGGCCGCTTTTGCTTCTTCTTCTTTTTTCCTGCATCAAGAAGTAGAAGGCCCTGCCGGGGCGTGTAATGAACTATGGCACTTGCGCCGTTGTATTAACATTTTTATATCGCATCCTGGCGTTCGTGTCACTACTAATTGACGGGTTCTTGCTGATCGCAATTAGGATAACTTAGCTTAGTGTGCTTAGCTTAGTGTGCTTGCGGTAGACTCCCGTGCCGCGAGGGCATGCTTCTCTGGAGCTTGGGTCTCCTGCGCGCCCCTCGTTCCATAGAGATCCTGCCAGGGGTTTTCCTCTGTAGGGTCCGAAGGCTCTCAGGCCTCAGGGGGCACCCAGTGGCCACGAAGCCGGTCTTTAGCAGGCCGTGAAGATATGGGACCTCCGGAGGGGTCTCATAGGGTGCGGCGCCCCGCATGAGCCCCCGGCTAATCTTCGGTGGTACGCTGGGTCGCGATGCCCGGCGAGGCCAGGAGGTGCGGACTCAGGAGGGCGTGTATGCCTATTAGCTCATTTTTAGAGCATCGTGCGAGGATTAAGATGCCAAAGGTTAAAGGCTTTGGCGAGGTGTGTTCACGGGCGGGCCCAGGCGCACACACCATGCCTAGCCCCCGAACGCGAGACACGCGAGGAAGAGTGATAGGCAACTGTCGCTCTCCCTAAAATGAGACTTCAAAGAGCGAGCGCTGCCAAGAGAAAGATTCCCAACCCTTCCAAATAAAGATGCGAGAACTTCAAATTTCATTCCAAGAAGTGACAAATCAGCTATAGAAAGCAAGCAAAAGAACAGCCGCGTTCGGCACCTACACTAGTCTTCTGGTCTTCCCGCCAGCGCGAAGCATGGGGCTTCCACTAGGACGTGGGTGGGAGCCCCCATGAGGCTCAGGGGCGGCACTTAGGGGACTCCGGGGCGTGTACAACCCCACTCATTATTACGTGAGAGTGTCACGAGCGGAGACTTGAGAGGCGCATGGCGCCCGCTTGTTACGGGTAGAACTTCCGGAGGTGCTGGATGTTCCAGGCAATCTGGATGGGGACCCCATCCTGTGTCTCCGGGCGTGCGGCGCCAGGCCTGGAGACACGTGCGATCCTGAACGGGCCCTCCCACATGGACGAGAGCTTGTGAAGCCCCTCCCTGGAGAGCACCTGCCTCACGACGAGGTGACCCACCTCGAGGGTCCTGGAGCGGACACTGCGGCAGTGATACCGCCGCAGCGCCTGCTGGTACATCACGACATGGAGCGAGGCTTGGCGGCGGCCCTCCTCCCCGAGCACGAGGTCCATCCCCCGCGAGGCATCCTGGCGTCCCTCGTCAAACGCCAAGACCCGCGGGGAGTGATGTTTGACCTCGTGAGGGAGGACCGCCTCAGCCCCTAGACGAGGAAGAACGGGGTCTCGTCGATGGGCTTAGTCACGGTGGTGTGGATGGACCACAACACGGATTGAACCTCATCGAGCCAACCCCTAGTGCAGGCCTCGAGTTTATTCTTGAAGCTCCTCATCTTGAGGCCCCTCAGGACCTCCGCGTTGGTGCATTCGGCTTGGCCGTTGCTCCGTGGTTGCACCACTGAAGCGTAGCATATCTGCATTCCAAGGTTAGCACAATATGTTTTGAAGAGATTGCTCGTGAACTGAGAGCCATTGTCAGTGATGATGCGGTTGGGGACCCCGAAGCGGCTCACGAGGCCCTTGCTGAACTTGATGGCCGAGCCAGCTGGGATGGTGCGCACGGGCTCCACCTCCGCCCACTTGGTGAATTTGTCGATGGCGACGTAGAGGTAGCGGTAGCCCCCGGCTGCTCGGGGAAACGGGCCTAGGATATCCAGCCCCCAGACCGTGAATGGCCACGAGAGCGGGATGGTCTGCAGGCCCTGAGCGGGCTAGTGGACCTGTTTGGTGTCGAATTGTCTGGCCTCGCAGGATCGCACCAGCTCGGTGGCGTCGTTGAGAACTGTGGGCCAGTAGAACCCGCTGCGGAACGCCTTGCCCACAATCCCCACCATGGATACCAGCCAGCAACTCGCACCCTTGCTCCTTGGAGATGCATCGCAGCGAGACGTTGTTTGGGCACCTTCGGTAGAGCTCGCCGTCCTGCAAGCAGTAAGTTGTGGCTTGACGAGCCACGCGTTCCGCATCTTCCTGCTTCTCCGGCAGGGTACCTCGGAGCAGGTACGCCTTGAGCTCTTCGGTCCAGCACCCCTCCTGAGGTTCGAGCGCCAGGAGCAGGTGGGCTCCAGAGGTCAGACCGTAGGCCGGGGCGCCCGTGGAAGGGGCCAGGGGCTGCTCCTCCCGAAACAGCGCAGGGCCTGCTGTGGGGGGGGGGGGAGCTGCCGATGGCTTGAAGAGCCGCTCCTCGACGATGCCAGGCTTCTGGGGCTCGCGCCGGGACGCCCTCTTGGCGATGTCGTCCGCCTCCTTGTTCGTGCTGCGCGGAACATGCTGCAATTCCAAGCACAAGAATCATTTTTCAATCTTGTGCTCCTCTTCTAAGTATGCCTCCATGTGCTCGTCCTTAGGTTTGTATGCCTTGTTGGAGAAGTTGACGAGGAGCTGAGAATTGCCCTTGATGGTGAGACGCTTGACCCCCAGGGACGCCGCGGCCCTGAGGCCAGCGATCAGGCCCTCGTATTCCACGATGTTGTTGGAGACCTTCTCGCCATGCTGGAAGTAGAGCTGCACGGCGTAGTAGAGCTTGTCCTGGGTAGACGAGATGAGTACGGCTCCAGCCCTCGTGCCCTGGCGCGCGAATGCGTCGTCGAAGTACATGACCCAACTGTCGGGCGCCTCATCTCCAAGCGTGAGGGAGCGATCTTCACCCATCCCTCGGTCAGGGGCTTCAGTCCATTCCGCCACAAAGTCAGCGAGGGCTGCACCCTTGATGACCCTGGTGGTGCTGAACTCCAGCTAGAACACCTACAGCTGGATGTTCCACTCAGCGACCCTGCCTGCGGCATTAGGGCTACGGAGCACGTTCTCGAGGGGTACGCGGAGACGACCTTGATGGGGTGGCCTTGGAAAGAGTGTCGCAGTTTCCTGGAGGTGACGAGGACCGCGAGCAGGAGTTCTGTGGCATGGGGTAGCGCGCGCGTGCATCACGCAACACCGTACTGACGAAGTACACGGGGTGCTCGACGTCGGAAGAGGTGTCGGCGATGTCCAGCCGTGCTTGAGGCGAGAGGGCCTCGGCAGCATTGTTGTCCGATGAGGTAGTCGAGGCCTCAGGAGCGCCATCCTGAGGTGGCAACGGTGCGGCCGTGCGCGGGGTGCTGTGTCATGCACCCGCCCCTGCGCGCTCTTCTCGGACCGCCACGAGCGCCGCGCTAGCAGAGTGTGGTGTGGCGGCCAGGTAAAGTACCAGGGGCTCAAGAGGACGAGGCGCCACCATCACTGGCGGGCTGGCGAGATACCTCTTGAGGTCTTGGAACACCGCCTCGGCCTCCGTAGTCCATTCAAAGGGGCCCTTCTTTTTCATCAGCTTGAAGAACGGGAGGGCACGCTCGCCGAGCTTGGAGATGAAACGCCCCAATGAAGTTACAAAGCCCGCGAGCTTCTGCATCTCCTTGAGGGTCTCCGGCGGGATCATCCTTTCTATTGCCTTGATCTTCTCTGGGTTAGCCTCGATCCCTCTGTGCGACACCAGGAAACCCAGCAGGTTGCCGAACGGGACTCCGAACACGCATTTCTCCGGATTGAGCCACAGGTTTACCTTGCACAGGTTGGCGAATGTGTCTTCCAGATCTTCAACAAGGGTCCTTGCTTCCCGCAACTTGACCACTATGTCGTCGACGTACGCCTCGGCGTTCCTCCCGAGCTGCAGGCCTAGGGCGATATGCATCAGCCGCTGGAAGGTCACGCCGGCATTCCGCAGCCCAAAGGGATGCAGGTGTAGCAGTACACTCCGCACGGGGAAAGGAAGGTTGTCTTCTCGACGTCCTGCACCGCCATCTTGATCTGGTGGTAGCCCGAAAAGGCGTCCAGGAAGCACAGCAAGTCGCACTCAGCGGTGGAGTCAACGATCTGGTCGATGCGTGGAAGAGGGAAAGGGTCCTGAGGGCAAGCTTTGTTGAGGCTCGTGAAGTCGACGCACATGCGCTCCTTTCCGCCCATCTTGGGGACAATGACCGGGTTGGCCAACCAATCCGGGTGCCGCACCTCCTGAATGACGCCGGCTTCTTGCAGCTTGCGGACCTCCTGGACGATGAACGATTGTTTCTCCGGGGCTTGCCGCCGTGCCTTCTGCTTCACTGGGCACGCACCGGGGCACACCATCAGATGATGCTCGATCACTTCTCGCGAAACACCGACCAAGTCCATCGCCTCCCATGCAAACACATCCTTGTTCGCACGGAGGAAACTGACCAGTGCCTCTTCCTGATCTGGGGGGAGGCCAGCACCTATGGTGAAGGTGGGGCCTGAGCCCTCATCGATGACTGGCACTTGCTTCGTCTCGGCCCGATCTTGAGAGAACAATTGCTTCTTTTCTGCGGGCGCAAATTCTGGGGTCTCTAGAGTGTCCCCAACGCCCGGTTGTGCGGTTGCTGCGGCCTTGAAAGCGAGCTTAAGGGCCAGGAGTGCACCCTTGGTATCCCCCGCCACGGTGATGATGCCAGTACTCCCTGGCATCTTGACAACATTGTAGCCGGGGTGCGTTGCTGCCATGAACTTGGCAAGGGCCGGATACCCAAGGATGGCGTTGTGCGGGAGGCTGATGCGGGCGACATCAAAGTCGATGAGCTTGGTGCGGTAGTTGTAGCATGTGTCAAAGGTAACAGGGAGGCCGATCTGCCCTATGGGAGTGGTGGAGCCGTCGACCACCCCCGAGAAGGGCTTGGTGGGGGCGAGCTGGTCGTAGGGCACTTGAAGCAGATCGAAGGCTTCCACGGAGAGGACGTTGAGGCCAGCACCGCCATCGATGAGGGTCCTGGTGACCGCGACATTGCTGATGGTGGGCGTGCACAACATCGGGAGGGCACCGACGCCTGCCGTGGTCTTGGGGTGATCCCTGGAGTCGAAGGTGATGGCGGTCTCAGACACAACCCGGCCCGGAGGAGCCTCCGGCCGCGGCCGAGCAGCCCCGACCCAACGAAGAAGCTGCTTGACGTGGCGGCCCAAGGCTGGCGCCTGCGACCTGCCGAGGATGGCCGCAACCGCATAGGGCATAGGGGCCGCGAAACGCGAGATGAGCAGGCCGCACAATTCCTCCCTGGAAGCCACCAAAGACTCCGGCAGGCTGAGCAACCAAGAGCGCGGCACACCCGCGTGAGCCATAGGGAGCCAGTTCGCCATGACCTTGTCGTCGCCACCCGCCACCCAGATGGCATGTGCGTATGCCTGGAGGAACTCCGCGGGGTCCGCCGCACCGTCGTACCGCGGGGGTAACACCGACCTGAATTTCGGCGGCCACTGCACCTGCTGCAGGGCGGGGGAAAAGGCCCAGGTGCCCGCAACTCCTCTGAGTGCACCTAGTGGCCCTGTGGTTGGGGCGGCGCCGGCCATGGTGTCAGTGCAACAAACCCTGGGTCTATTGCCCAGACTGTGCACAGGCCCAAGATCAAGATTGCAACATCCAAGACAAGGCCAAGATGAAGACGTAGGCTCTTTTGAGGAATCAAAGGGCAAGATGAGAAGACCAAGTCAAGCCAAGAAGCAAGACACCGCTAAGGGAAAACCTCCCTTGCCGGGTAGGAGAGCCTGGCAAGGTTAAGGTTACCCCGGAAGCAAGCCTCAGGACCACCCCGGCAGGCTTGCCAGGGCATACGAAGGCGAAACACCCCGCCAAGGCTTCACTGCCCCACCTCACAGTGACGCAAGTCACCGATCGGTGCGGTGTCAAGCCCCAAGATGACTAAGTGGCTGCCTTTTGCCACATGGCAACCATTTCCTAAAGGAATCACCACAGATGACACCCGTCCTGCGACATGTCATGCAGACAGGAGAGAAGGTGGCCAAACAGCCCGGCAAGGCGTGCCAGGCAAGCCATGATGTGACACTGAGCAACACATTTAATGCGTACTGCTTTGTCTGCAGAGTAGATATGATAGCACTGTTCGCTATTTAATCAGTACACAATGACTGATTTGCCACTGTGGTGACCCCTTGATCTATAAAAGTAGGCCCATGGCAACCATAGAAAGGATTTGGACCCCTGTATACCCATACGCGCGTAGCTGCTCTCGCCCTGAGGCAACCCTGCCGGGCAAGAGCCCTGCGCTTCCACCACCATCCTCCATCAATCCACCAAAGCAGGAGTAGGGTTTTATGCCACGCGGCGGCCCGAACCTGGGTAAAAACTGCCCGTGTGATCTCTGCCGTGCTACGCTGCGCTCCTACGCTCTTTGTGCAATGTGCTCAGTCCCCCTGCCGAACCAAAAGGGGCACTTGGCCCCATAGGTGGCCGTGGTTTCCCACGACATCTTTGGCATGCCAAGTAGGGGGTTGCGCTTGCGCGAACCCGAGAAGTGTACGAAGCGTGTCTTCTTCACCGCCATCTTCTTCATCAACGGCTCCATCGTCCATGGCGCCCAAGAAGAAGCCCGGCGCCGCAGCTCATCCATCCACCTCGAAGGCCCCACCACATGCGCCCGCCGATGCCGCAGGGGCTACGGGGACGCCTGGAAGTGCGGACGCTTCAGGGGACGTGGTCGGCGCGGGCGGCGTCGTTACCAGCTCCCCTGGGGCCGACGCAGGAGCAGGAGGCACCGGAGAAGGACAGCACCAACTACATTCCAGCGTCCACGCCCCACGAGGTACGGGAGGAGAGATCATTCCATCTGCACCTCCCCGTCCGGCCGAGGGGCATAGCCACAGCGGGGGTACTCGCTCTCGTGGGAATCACAACTACCCGACCGCTCCCGCCGCGGGAGCGGCTGTAGAACATGCGCCACCCCCGGAACGAGCCGACCCAGCCGCTACGCCAAATGGAGCTGCTAGCCCTCAAGCACCTCCACCTCGTCCACACGCCATCTAGGCGGCTGGCTCATGACGATGAGAGCACGGCGCGAGTGCTACCGGCGCCGTCAGGAGCCGGACGACGTTATGGTCTTCATCGACATCCATGCCAAGCATCGCTTAGGAGGCCATGGCACGGGCTCAGCTACTGTTGAAATTTCCACCGACAGCCGATCAGATGGATGAGTGGAGAGCCACCATTCAGAGTCTGATTGGCTTCGCCGAGGCGGGAGGATCACAGCGGGCTGGCCCGCCACGGCCTCCCCAGGCAGCAACAACGGCCCACAACGCTGGCCGTGCGGATGGGGCCACTCCTACGGTGTAGTCCCCTCCGCGGCAGCTTGCACGGGCGCCGTGCAACCAAGAACCTGACGACGTCTCGATGGCTTCGTCCGACCCTCGAGCGCGACAAGGCCCACGGTGAGTCCTGGAGGACAGGCAGAGGGAAGGCGCACGTATCAACACCGAGCGACACCGCGATGCCCACCACCAGTCCGACAGGCGCGATGGCCCCGACATCGATGAGCCGCGCTCGCTGACGGCGGGTACCTGCCTTTCGAGGCTCGGTGCCCTACCTTCACCCGCGAGCTGTGGCAAGTCCATTGGCCGTCCACTCGCACGTTCAAGCCAGAGATACCAGAGAAGTATGACGGAAGACTGAACCCGGCAGAGTTCTTGAGCATCTACACCATCGCTGTTCAAGCTACCGGGGGAAGAGATGAGAAGGTATTCACCAACTACTTCCGTTTGGCACTCAAGCAAAATGTGAGGTCTTGGCTGATGCACCTTCCGGAGAACTCCATTTCGACCTGGTCTGACCTGTGCCATGAGTTCGTTGGCGCCTTCACCGGCGGCCATCAAGAACCAAGGCGGCCCAGCGACTTGCAGCTCCTCCCGCAGAAGGAAGGTGAGAGCCTGCGGAAATACATGCAGAGATTCAGCAGAGTCCACAGGAATATTCTAGACATCCACCTGGCAGCTGTGATAGTTGCGTTCCAATCCAACGTGCACAATCGTCGCATACGTTCCAAGATGAATGTTCGATTGCCAAGACTGTGAAGGAGCTTTACACTCTGGTGGATAAGTGTGCTCGAATAGAGGAGGGGAGGAAGCTCCCCGGAGAAGAGGATGGCGTAGACATCGATTCAGAGGATGATGACGAGGCCACCAGTCAGAAAAAGAAGAACAAGAAGCGCAACAAAAGGCGCAAGGATAAGGCAGTGATGACCGTTGAGGGATCGGACATGCCTAGTACCGGCAAGAAAGCCAAGGCTAAGATACCCGGCAAGGAGGTTGCCACGTGCACTGACTGCCGGGAAGCCGCGGCTGCTGAGAAGGCTGGGTAAGGTGATGGCCCGTATTGCAAGATCCATCAGACCAAGGGCCACGATCTCCAGGAGTGTCATCAGGTTGAGCAGCTTGTCAAGAAGCAGAGGGCTGAATATGAGAAGCGAGATAAAGAGAAAGGTCAGAATGGCGCTGGCGGAAAGGGCCGGGGTGGCGGAGCAAGCCGGCCCAGGAAGGCTCCTCAGAATCAAGGGAAATCCGCCAGACGGTGTGTGAAGGAGGATTGCAACGATGAGAGTGATGGAGGAGATGAAGAGGAAACCAGCAAGCAGGAATTCCAGAAAGCCACTGACGCCCTGTGCATTGACGAGGGTGCATCTTTGCACTCCTCTCACCACCAACTTAAAAGGTGAGCGCGTGAAGTTAATACCGTGGAGCCAGTGGCAGACTCTCAAAGGCCACTCAAGTGGTCCCGCACGCCCATCATCTTCGACGAAGAGGACCACCCTGACCGCATCCCCATGGTAGGATGCTTGTCGTTGTTGGTATCACCAACAATCCACAACCTCAAAGTCACAAAGATGCTGGTTGACGGCGGGGCCGGGTTGAATCTGATTTCTTCAAAGGTCATCGACAAACTCCAGATAGCAGAAGAAGAGCTCAAGGTTACTAGTATGTTTCAAGGGATCAACCCCGGCAGGAGTCGTCCTAAGGGGAAAATCACGTTACCAGTGACATTTGGGGGAGAGTTGAACTACAGGACTGAGAAGATTGTGTTTGATGTGGTTGACCTCCCCCTGCCGTACAATGGAATCCTTGGCCGCCCAGCTTTGGCCAAGTTCATGGTGGCATCCCACTATGCCTACAACACCTTGAAGATGCCAGGGCCGGCGGGCGTCATTTCCATTCCATCAGACAAGAAGGATGCAATTATTTGCGTGGACAAGATGTACCGGGATGCAGTCGCGGCAGAGGCCACTGAAGCTGCAATCCCCACCAAGGAAAGTAATGGAAAGAAGAAGGCTAACAGGGACACCGGCAAGTAATCCGGGAAGCGTACCTCTTCGGGGTATGCTGCGCCTGTTGATGACTCACCGGAGAGTTCCAATAGCAAGGGATCCAAGGCCTCTGCACCCACTGTGAAATAGGTCCCGGCAGGGTTGGCTGGCGCTGGTGGTACTTTCACTATCAGCGCCACCCTCAATGACAAATAGGAAAGCGCGCTAGTTGCCTTCCTGCGAGCGAATGTCGATGTGTTTGCCTGGCAACCATCTGACATCCCCGGTGTTCCCAGGGAGGTAATCGTGCACCACCTTGCTGTCTGCCCACATGCCCGACCCGTCAAGCAGAAGGTCCGGAAGCAAGCTTTGGAGCGACAATAGTTTATTGCCAAGGAGATCAAGAAACTTGAGGCAGCTGGTCTGGTTAGAGGAGTGTTGCATCCAACGTGGTTAGAAAATCCAGTGGTGGTACGCAAGGCCAATGGGAAGTGGAGACTGTGCATAGAATTTACGGATCTGAACAAGACATGCCCGAAGGACCCATTTCCCTTGCCACGCATCGACCAGATTGTGGATTCCACCTCTGGGTGCGACCTGCTTTCCTTCCTGGATGCCAACTCTAGATATCATCAGATCTTTGTGTCCAAGGAAGACGAAGAGAAGATCGTGTTCATCACCCCATGTGGCACATACTGCTTCGCGCGGATGCCTTTCAGGTTGAAGAGCACAGGAACGTTGAGGCTTACATGGATGATATTATGGTCAAGACCAAGGACAGATCAACCCTCATTCAGGATCTGGAAGAGACGTTTGCTAATCTGTGCAAGATCAACTTGAAGCTAAATCCGGAGAAGTGTGTGTTTGGCATTCCTTCCGGCAAGCTACTTGGCTTCTTTGTGTCCCACCGAGGGATAGAGGCCAACCCCGACAAGATCAAGGCTATCGAGCAGGTTGAAGCACCCAAGACAGTCAAGGACGTGAGGTGTTTGACTGGATGTGTTGCCATGCTTAGCAGATTCATTTCCAAGTCTGCCGAGCGTGCCTTGCCGTTCTTCAAGGTTTTGAAAAAGGCAGGACCCATGGAGTGGACCCTTGAGGCAGACGCCGCACTACAAGATTTGAAGGCCTACCTCTCCTCTGTGCCCACTTTGGTTGCTCCAAAACCTCAAGAGCCATTGCTGCTATACTTGGCGGCAACTAATCAGGTGGTTAGCGTATCACTGGTGGCACAGAGGGAAGTGGATGGAGTAGCAGAAGCAGCTGGTGTCCCTTCCGGGGAGAAAAGCGAACACACCCCGGCAAGGTCAGATGCAGATCAAGGTAGAGAAGAGCAAAGCAGCGGAAGCAGTTCTCTCGTCGCGGCAAGGAAGAAAGTGGTGCAGCGCCCAGTATACTTCCTCAGCTCCCTGTTGCAGGGGGCTCGATCCAGGTACTCTGGCGTGCAAAAATTGATCTTTGGCCTTGTCATGGCCTCAAGGAAACTGCGCCACTACTTCCAAGCCCATGAGATCACAATTGTCACCTGTTTCCCTTTGCAACGGATACTCCGAAACCCTGAGGCTATCGGCAGGATAGTGGAGTGGGCTTTGGAGTTATCCAACTTTGGTTTGAAGTTTGAGAGCACATCAACCATCCAGAGCAGAGCATTGGCAGAATTTATTGCAGAATGGACACCAACTCCTGATGAACAGGTATTGGTGACAGTTATCCCCGGCAAGGAAGCGCCCCAAGAATGGATCTTGTATTTCGATGGTGCCTTCTCTCTACAAGGTGCAGAGGTTGGCGTGCTTCTCATTGCTCCCACCGGGGAGCACCTGAAGTACGTCGTCCAGATGCATTTTCCCCGGGAGGAGGCTACCAACAATACAGCAGAGTATGAAGGGCTCCTTGTCGGGCTCAGAATTGCAACAGAACTGGGGATCAAGAAGTTGATCATCCACGGAGATTCACAACTTGTGGTGAGACAGGTCAACAAGGATTACCAAAGTCCATTAATGGAGGCATATGTTGAGGAAGTGAGAAAGTTGGAGGAGCACTTTGACGGATTGCAAACAGAGCACGTACCCCGTGCGGAAAACAACATCACTGATCATCTGTCAAAGTGCGCTGCACAGAAGCTCCCTGTGGAACCAGGAACTTTTGTTCTCCATCTGACTCATCCCTCCGTATCCCCGAAAAAATGGCCAGAAAGAGGAGGAAACTGGACTCCGGCAGGCCTCTCCCAGTCGAACCTCTCAAGGATCCCGGTAGAAAGCTTGTTGGGCACAACTCCCCTTCGGTCGCTGAGCTGCATCCTCCCGCCAGGCCACAGGTCCCCGCGGTCGAGGATTGCACTCTCACAAATGAGTAGGTGCCGTTAGTCCTCGTTGCCGAGCCACAGGCTCCTCCTTCGGCACGACACATAGTCCATTTCCTCCAAACTAGAGAACTTCCCGAAGAGCAAGAAGAAGCTAAAATAGTAGCCCAGAGGGCCAGTATGTATCAGTTTGTTGATGACATGCTGTACAGAAGGAGGCCCAACGGTGTGAAATTGAAGTGCATTTGCTAGGAAGGAGGAAAGGAACTGCTGGCGGAGATTCACAATGGTATGTGCGGCTCCCACATTGGATCAAGGGTGTTGTTTGGAAAAGCTTTCCGGCAAGGATTCTACTGGCCCACAGCCCTCCAAGATGCGGTCGAGCTTGTCACCAAGTGTGTGAAGCCTGCCAGTTCCATTCCAAAAACATCCACCTGCCTGCCCAAGCTCTTCAGACAATCCCTTTATCATGGTCGTTTTCGGTATGGGGCTCAATATCCTCGGCCCTTTCCCTCGTGCTGCCGGGGGCTTTGAATTCTTGTTCGTTGCAATCGACAAGTTTACAAAGTGGACGAAAGTATAGCCCGTGAGAAAGGTGACTGCTCAGTCAGCTATCAAGTTCTTGAAAGGATTGGTGTGCCGCTTCGGAGTTCCTGCCCGGATCATCACTAACAATGGCACCCAGTTCACGAGTCGTGCCTTCATGCAATACGTTCATGCCCTAGGAAGCAAAATCTTGTTCGCCTCTGTGGCCCATCCAAGGAGCAACGGGCAAGCTAAGAGGGCGAACGCTGAAGTGTTGCGAGGACTCAAGACAAGAACTTTCGATAGGCTGCAGAAGTGCGGCAGGCGGTGGATCGATGAGCTGCCGGTGGTTCTTTGGTCCCTCAGAATGACACCAAATCGAGCTACCTGGCAGACTCCCTTCTCCCTAGTCTATGGGGCAGAAGCAGTTATCCCCACGGAACTCATTTATGGGTCACATCGAGTGCTTGCCTACGATGAAGTAGCGCAAGATCAGCACCGGCGTGATGACACTGTGCTACTCGAGGAGAACCGTCTTCGGGCTGCTACGCATGCCGCACGCTCTCAGCAAGCCCTGCGTCGCTATCACAGCCACAGGGTTCATGCCCGGTGTTTTGAGGAAGGCGACCTTGTCCTTAGGCACGTTCAATCCGCCAACGGTGCAAACAAGTTGACGCCAAAGTGGGAAGGCCCTTACAGGGTAGTACGAGTCACCAGACCTGGCGCAGTCCGTCTGGAGATCGAAGATGGCATTCAGTTGCAAAACTCATGGAACATTGAGCATCTCCGCAAGTTCTACCCGTAAGGCGCGGCTGTCGGGCCCTGCCCGGCAGCCAACCTTTTGTATAGGCCTTTCCTCTGTTACATGTAACCCCTTGTACAAAGCCAGGCGCAGACCCTGAGCAACAGAGAAATAAATGAAGCGCTGTGGGGCCCCCGACAAATTGCATGCATGCATAAGCATATCATTAGCATTGCATGTTCACGTAGAATAGATCGCATGAGGCATCATTTTCATCTGCATCATACTGCAGGCTCCTACCGTGGATTCGGTCCTGAAAAAGGAGAAGACAAGACAAGCCTACATCGCGATCCCCGGCAAGCCCAAATTTATAAGTTCTCTCTCTTATCCATACGTGTTCTGTAAGTAAAGCTTGTGCATAGGAAAACCTCGCCGCTTCCAAAACTTAGGTGATCCCGTCCCTTGACACGAACGTTGTTTCATTCAGGGAGGTTGTAGTGGCCTTTGGCGAGAAAGTTGGCGGGGGGCTGGTCCCTCTTCATGACTTGTGCCCAGCAGGCCCAGCCCATGCGGCAGCAACTTGGGGGTACCGGTAGGATAGCCTACCGGGAAAAACTTGTTTACTTGAGCGTAAAGAGGCATTCTCCCTCTGCATGGACATGTTACATGCACAAGTTCCCAGCATGGTTTATCTTTTTCATTAATATGCTGATCAACAAGTACAGACCTTACAGAACACAAACATGGGTAAAAGATATTACATAATTTGAACTAAAGTTTGGCAAGTGCCTACATATTTTAGATTGAAAAAAGATAAGTGCCCCATGATGCCCTTTCTTGCCCCTCCCCTTCTAGGCACAGCGGTAGGAGGAGAAGAGGGCAAAAGGACCGCCTGGGCGGAAGCGCAGCCCGGCCTCATCGAGTCCCCTGACGAAGAGCCTGGCGAGAGCGGGAGGGCGCGGGCGAAGGCGATGGTGAAGAGATCAGCGGAGACGACCCAACAACCGCCACCACCAGGGCGAGCAGGACGTGATATGGCGAACGAAGCTGCAGGCCGCGAGGAAGCCTGCCGGGGCCCAGCTGGAAGGTTGCTGGAGGAGCCAGGAGCGCAACCCCCACCCCTGCATCTAACTCCCCGGCAAATCACCTTGCCGGGGAGGAGATGCAGGTGCAGATGATGGTGCTACCGCCTGATGGTGACGGTGCGGCTGGTGATCAGCCGGAGTCAGAGTCATTGCCCTCCCAGCCGATGCTGTCGTCATCGTCGTCACTGTCCTCCTCGTCGCTATCGCTCGAGGAGGAGCTTTTGTTGTTGGTCGAGCTCTTCGCGCAGCACCCTAAACGAGCACCCGAGCTCCCGAAAACCTTGACGGAAAGGAAATCGGCCTCCATTAACTTAAATTGGAGGACGTGCCCTTCCGACAGGCTATGGGCGCGGGCAAAGGTCTTCCAGCCACGGCGAATATACATAACATGAGGGGCGGGGAAATCTACATCCACCCGTATGCTGCCATTCCAGCAGCCCCTCATGTGTAGTCTCAATGCACGCGGCTGATCGAGCTCCATCGCGCTTGTGAATGGGGTGGGGAGACGGAGGTGGCCGCGCGGAGGCTTATACAGCCTGATGACGAACTCTAGAGGCTGGTCTCCAACATGGCCTTCCATCGGGGGAGGGGTAGCCGGCGGGGCGCAATCAGAACGCCACCCCGTCCCCCTCGGCCCCGTGCGCCATGACGGCCTCGACCTCGTCCTCTCCCACCTCCCCTCGTCGCGGGCTCCGTCCCCGCGCCTTCGGAGGGAGGAGGGAGACGCTGTCGAGTAGAAGGTCTCGTCGCCACTTGGGGTGGACTGAACCCCCGACCTCTCACCATGACGGACATGGGTAACTGCAGAAACGAAGAAGGAAGGAGGTGTGGAGGAACTTCTCACACCACGCCCCCTTCTTATAGGCGGGCGTGGAAGGGGGACTGGATTTTCTTCATGGAGGTGGCCGCCCCGCTCGGCCAGTCGGGCTGCTCCTCGCCATCAACGGCTCGAAGAATCAAGGCCGACCCCCTGCGCCAATCCACGACCCCTAGCTTTCTGCCATGGCACTCATTCCCGCACCCTCCGCATCTGCCACCAACCTTGCGCAATGCATGCAATACACAGGGCAGAAGCACCTGGAGCGGGGGAGGATAGTGGGGTGGCAGTTACCGCCCCGTGAACGAGGGACGTGGGTAACTCCAGGCATCGTGGCCCATTATCTCCATTACTGCAATAGGCGTTACACGATGGGTAGAAGAACCGGAAACTGATCCGAGCTAAGATTAATGAAGAAGCAAAGATCTCAAAGGGCGAGTAGCTATTTCCCCCTCGCCAGTGCACAAGTTAGGGCCTACCCCGACAACGCCCAGCAATGCGTTTGGGTTCGGCCCGGGGGCTCCTGTCGGTGCAACAAACCCCAAGTCTGTTGCCCAGACCGTGCACAGGCCCAAGATCAAGATTGCAACATCCAAGACAAGGCCAAGATGAAGACGTAGGCTCTTTTGAGGAATCAAAGGGCAAGATGAGAAGACCAAGTCAAGCCAAGATGCAAGACACTGCTAAGGGAAAACCTTCCTTGCCAGGCAGGAGAGCCTGGCAAGGTCAAGGTTGCCCAAGAAGCAAGCCTCAGGACCACCCCGGCAGGCCTACCGGGGCATACGAAGCCGAAACACCCCGCCAAGGCTTCTCTGCCCCACCTCACAGTAACACATGTCACCAATCGGTGCGGTATCAAGCCCCAAGATGACTAAGTGGTTGCCTTTTGCCACATGGCAGCCATTTCCTACAGGAATCACCTCCAGATGACACCCGTCCTGCAACGTGTCATGCAGACAAGAGAGAAGGTGGCCAAACAGCCCGGCAAGGCGTGCCGGGCAGGCCATGATGTGACACTGAACGGCGCATTTAATGTGTACTGCTCTGTCTGGAGAGTAGATATGATAGCACTGTTCGCTATCTAATCAGTACACAATGACTGATTTGCCACTGTGGTGACCCCTTGATCTATAAAAGGAGGCCCATGGCAACCATAGAAAGGATTCGGACCCTTGTACAGCCATATGCGCATAGCTGCTCTCACCCTGAGGCAACCGTGCTGGGCAAGAGCGATGTGCTTCCACCACCATCCACCATCAATCCACCAAAGCAGCAATAGGGTTTTACGCCTCGCGGCGGCCCGAACCTGGGTAAAAACTGCCCGTGTGATCTCTGCCGTGCTACGCTACGCTCCTCCACTCTTTGTGCAATGTGCTCAGTCCCACTGCCAAACCAAAAGGGGCACTTGGCCCCATAGGTGGCTGTGGTTTACCACAACACATGGGAACCACGCAGCGCGGGCGGAGTGCGGCTGGTGAAGAGGCAGACCTTCGACTTGCCCCTACCTGGCGCTCCAAATATCAGATTCAGGGCTCCGCAGACCAAAGAAAGGTTCGAACTCTGGGGCGTGTGCAAAGAACTCAACCTATCCGGCCAACCAGCTCGTCGCCCCTATGGTCTAGCTCGATGCACACGAACAAGGAAGAAGATGAACATGGCAGTTTACCCTGTCGGCGTTCTGGGAACCGGGGTACCCAGACTTGCCTGCCTGCGGCCCACAGCGTGGCTTCATCAGTGGCCTAGTATGGCCCTTCTCCAGCATCAACAACACAAAACCCTCGCGAGGGGCCAAGCCTCGCGAGGCGGACGACGCCAAGACCTCCGGAGGGAGCGGCTTCCCCAGGCCGGCTCCTGAGGAGCGGAGATTTTCATGCAAGCCCCACCTCGTGAGGTTCAGATGACACAAGCCATGACAACCAAGGCCAGGAAGGCGCCAGCAGGCGCAGTACATCAGGTTTCCTCTTCGGTGCTACGGAAGCAAGCGCAGACGGAGAGTCCCAAGGAATCAGCCAAAGGTTTCCTTCCCCCGTGGTCATCGCCGAGCCCACCACGACGTCATGACCAGAAGCTTTACAGGCGAAGACCACCTTTCGTCAGGATAAGATGTACTACTTGTCTCCCTTCAAACATGGCCATTGTGGGATCCCTTCCCGCCTTCATTTTGGGCGAAGAGGACCGAGGCCACTATAAATATAGCTAGGCTACCACCATAGATGGGGGAAGGGGATCATCCTCACCAGCTCACACCAGCACAAGAACACTCCTCCTAAGGTTGTTCTCCCTCTGTACTAGTTCATCCTCGGCCCACCTCGAGGCCAATCCACCAAAAAGCAGGAGTAGGGTTTTACACCGCAAGGTGGCCCGAACCTGGGTAAACTGCTGACTCCCTTTCCTTTCCTGTTCATCGAGCAAGCCGGTGAGATCGACGAGTCAGCAGGCTGGGGAGATTGAGTTCTTCGCATGCACCCCAGAGTTTGAACCTTTCTTGGGTCTGCGGAGCCCTGAATCCGACATTTGGCGCGCCAGGTAGGGGTGCGTCGGAGCATCTCTTCTGCCGACCAATTCGCCGCAGTTCCACCGTTCCCATGGCCGATGCTCGTCGAGTTCGCACTGAGCGTCGAGCTGCTCTCGCCTCCTGTGTTGCCCAGACTGAACCTGCGGGCAACGGCGCCCCCCGCCGTTCCCCGTCGCTTGTGGCAAACGCTGCCACCGGCCCCGCAGCCCACGAGCAGCAGGCTTCATCACTGAATCCCTCTGTACGGTGCGACGGGTGCACTGCCACCCCGTCGCCGACTCCGGCGGCTGCTTCGTCCTCCCATGCCCGTCACAGCCCGGTGAACGCGCAGGCCGCGTTGCTCATGGCGCGCGAGCTTCTGTGATATCGCCCGACCGACGACCTCTACGAAGACTGGCTGGACCGCATCACCGAGCTTGTCAGCGCCGCCGGAGAGACCCCTGCTCCGTCTCACTCACTGCCTCCCCAGCCACCTCTTGCGGGCGACATGGCCCACGGTGCGCCTCCTCCACCTCCCAGGCAAGAAGTCACCCTCGAGCCAAGGCGTGAGGCTCCTCAGCGCGACCTGCCGTGCAGGGCGCCGGCGCGCGACGAACAAAGCTGCCAAGTGGTGCAGCGTCCCCAAGGAGAGGCGCGCACGCTCCCAGCACCGCCACATCAAGACAGTGTGCTGCCTGAGGTGGCGGTGCGCGAGCACCAAGTGTAGGCTCCGCCTCTGCGGCGGGCTCCCGTGGGCGTTGCGGGCTGCCGCGCGTTCACTTCGGAGCTGCGTGGCATCGTCTGGCCAGGGAAGTTCAAGCCAGACCTGCCTCCACGCTACGACGGCACCCCCGACCATGCAGAGTTCCTCCAGCTCTACGAGCTGAGCATCGAGGCGGCCAACGGCGATGAGAAGGTTATTGCGAACTGGTTTCCCATGGCCCTCAAGGACGGCGCGCGCTCATGGTTCCTAAACCTCCCCGCTGGATCGATCTCCTCATGGGATGAGATGCGGGAGCGCTTCATCGCCAACTTCCAGGGCACTCGAGACCGCGCTCCGGCTGTAGGCGACCTCCGGCGCGTCAAGCAACAGCCTGGGGAGACCTTGCACAAGTACATCCAGCGCTTCACCAACGTTCGCCTCAAGATTCCCAAGGTGATGGACGAGGCCATCATTTCCGCGTTCACTGATGGCGTCCGGGATGTCAAGATGAAGGAAGAGCTCGCCATGCACGAGGACTTATGCTCGGCTATGGAAATGTTTAACATGGCAGCTAGATGCGCAAGGGCCGAGGAAGGTCGCCTCACCCTCCTCGAGCTCCCAGAAGCTGACCCAGAAGACAAGAAGGCCAAGGTCAAGGACGTGAAGTGCAAGGGGCCAGCTGTGCTCGCGGCTGAACCTGAGATGAAGCGCGACGGCGACTACCCAGAGTCCTCCAAGGGCAGCCGTCCGTTCTGCGTCTTCCACAACGTGTACAGCCACAACACCAACGACTGCCAAGAGCTCAGGGCCATCCGGGACGGGTGCCTTGGCTGCCGCCCTGAGCGCAATGACCGCGGCTACGGCCGTGGAGGAGGCCGAGGTGGAAGATGCTTGGACAACCGCGACCCCCGACAGGACTGGCGCGACTAGCCCCGTGAGGATCGCTGGTAGGGCCAGCCTCATGAGGGCCCCTGGAGGGATCAGCCTCGTGAGGACCGCCCTCAGGGTAACGCTGGCCTTCCTCCACTGCCGCCGCCGCCAAGGAGGAATGATGACCACCACCAAGATGATGGCGCTGGGGGCTTCCAAGAGCCTCGTGTCGTGGCTTGCATCCTGGGCGGCGCTCAGGCTCCCGCCTCTCAACGCATCTTCAAGCAGTTCACTCGTGAGGTGAACGCGGCCCTCCCCAAGCTCGAGGCAATGCGTCCGCTCAGGTGGTCCAAGTATGCCATCACCTTCGACTCTACTGACCAGCTCAAGTGCGCCGCCGCTGCTAGCGCGCTCCCAATGCTCTGCTCGCCTACCATCAGTAACGTCCTTGTCACCAAGACACTCATCGATGGCAGTGCGGGACTCAATGTCCTCTCCGTCGAGACGTTCGACAGACTCCAGGTGCCGTACGACCAGCTTCAGCCTACCAAGCCCTTCTCAGGAGTGACCGACGGCTCCACCACCCCGATAGGGCAGATCCGCCTCCCTGTCACCTTCGGCAAGCGCAACAACTACCGCACTGAGCTCATCGACTTCGACGTCGCCCACATCCGCCTCCCGTACAATGCCATCCTCGGGTATCTAGCCATGGCCAAGTTCATGGCCGCCACTCACCACGGCTACAATGTCCTCAAGATGCCAGGGAGCAGCGGCATCATCACGGTCGCCTGGGACGAGAAGGATGCGGTGTGCTCCCTCGAGAGCGCCTACCAGGCTGCAGCGGTCGAGAACCCAGACGATGAGGGCGCTGCCTACCCTCCCGAGGCCGTTCCCAAGAAGAAGAAGCAGCTGCTCCGCCCGGGACCCCAGGAGGATGGTGCGCCCGATGACCGTGCCTCAGGACCTGCGCCCACTGACGAGGCGCCTTCCCCTCAGGCTGGGCTCGGGGGCTCTCCTCTGGAGGGCCTCAAACTTGGCCAGTGTCACAAGGGAGGCATTCGGGCACCATCTGGAGGCATGCTTCAACGCGCGCCTCAGTGAGAAGAGCGCAGGGCGCGAGGCGCCAGGCACTCAGGAGTTCATCACCAAGGCGACCGAGGATCTTCAGGAGGCGAGGGCCATGCGAGGCGAGCGTCGCCCCGCACCACCAGGCCCAACTCCCTCCCCTGACGAGGGTAGCGGGTTGTGCGTCTGCATCAACATCCCAGGGCTCAACCAGGCCGCGTCTTAGGAGCTCTACTGGCCGTCCCACGTGGGCCGGTGCGAGGGCCCCCCTCACAGCTACATTCGCATGCCTTTCGGTTTGCTGAACCAGGCTGCCATGCACCAGCGCCACATGTGGAGCGTCCTGGCAGCTCACGAGGCCAGGCACCAGGCGATCCTGTCGAAGGAGGCGCTAGACCCTCGTGAGCCCCACGGGCCCCCGGGGCCTCACGAGGCTCAGGACCTGGACGGCTCATGAGGAACGACTTCTGCGGCTCGCGTCTTCAGCTACTCCAACACTTCTTCAGCAACGGTGCCAGGTGACATTTTTCAGTTTGTTCAGTTGGGGGCGCCCTTTGGGCTGCATTATCCCCAAGCCGTGTGGGTCCGTCCCTATGGCATGTATCGTTCTTTGCATCTATCAGAGCTGGCCTTACCTCTTCATGAGTTGCTTTATGATTATCACATGTATGTCCGGTCCTTCGTCGCCATGAACGTTGTGTGCCCTTGCGAACCCACCCACGACCGCCTCATGATTAAGGACTAGCACGGTGTCTGTGCTCGGGTGCATCCCTGCAGCGTCGCTAAATCCAAGTGGCTGAGCTCTGGCTCGTGGGCTAGCTCCCGTGCACGTCACCTACCATGGTCCTTGGTGCCTTGTTCTCGCATGAGCTAATCGGGAGCGGATAAGTTAGGGCGCGTGACCCGGTGCCTCGCCGCTGCGGGAGCCACGCGTCGGTTGTCTTTCTTCAGGATCTTTGCATGAGAAGACTGGGCACGGCGTCTGTGCTCGGGTCCATCCCTGCAGCGTCGACAAACCCAACGGCTGAGCTCTGTCTGGCGGGCCGGCCCCGTACACGTCACCTCCTGGGGTCGTTGGTGTTTGGCCTTCTCATGCAATATCCTCGGAAGATTCACTCGGCGTAGGCTACCTAACCATCTCGCAGGACCGTTGCAAGTGTTCCGAACCAAATTCAGGCGCAACCCGCCTTGAGGTAGGGCCTCGTGAGTCCCGCGCTGGCTCACGAGTGCCCACATACACCTCCTCTAGTCCTGCCGTGCAAGCCACATGCCAGGACGGGGCTGTACACGCCCCGGAGTCTCCCCTCAGAGGGGGCTCCCACCCACAAACCAGTGGAAGCCCCATGCTCCACGCTGGCAGACGACACGGTCGAGGAGCGGCTATGCCCGTGCAAGAGCGGAAGCACCATGCTCCGCGTTGGTGAATAAACAACTGAGGGCAACCTAGCGGCTGCAGTAACCTCAGGAGAGCCACCAGGCTCGCCGCTCAGCC
Organism: Thinopyrum elongatum; assembly: GCA_011799875.1. Classification (NCBI taxonomy): domain Eukaryota; kingdom Viridiplantae; phylum Streptophyta; class Magnoliopsida; order Poales; family Poaceae; genus Thinopyrum; species Thinopyrum elongatum. The sequence goes on along the minus strand of CM022302.1, from coordinate 279,066,868 downwards.
TCACCGCGCTGCTTTCCCTCGGGAAGGTAGCGCGAGGGGGCTGGGCACCGGGGCTACGCTCAGGCCACGCCTGGCATACACCACCTAACCAGGCCCCTCGGACCTGGTCTTCTCACGTCCCTCCCGAGCGAAAGCCCGACGAAGAAAGGTATGGAGAGCTGTTCATACGTCAAGGGGAACCCCTGAGCATCGTGACTCAGGGGCCTCACTGGTCATGTAGCCCCTCACCCCTTGGTCTCGTCTTGGTGATCCGGATGACCCAACGACGGCTGAGGTGCGCGGGGCCGGGCCATGTCGACGCAGAACGCTAAAACTTACACTCGCATCTCCTTCCTGAGGGCTGTTCGTACGTCAAGGGGGACCCCTGAGCATCGTGACCCAGGGGCCTCACTGGTCACGTAGCCCCTCACCCCTTGGTCTTGTCCTGGTGATCTGGACGACCCAACGACGGCTAAGGTATGCGTGGGGCCGGGCCTTGCTGACGCAGAACACTAAGGCAAACGGAAAAGAAATCGCGAAATCCTAGCAAATTATTACAAAACATATTGTCTCTTAAAAACTTAAAGTAGAAGTTCTCACGCCTCCACGAGGCATGGTGAATAATGCAGGGATAAAACAGGAGGAAGAGCCGCCTTCGAACCTCCTCTTCAGCCTTGGATGCCACTGTCGCTTGCCCGGGGTGGCCCGTCGTTGACAATGTCGCTGCCGTCTTCACCATTGGCTCCGTCCGTCGCAGTCGCGGGGTCGACACAGAGGAACTTCTGGAGTAGGGCCTCCACCTGCTTCCCCACGGCTTCAGCAGCAGCATCTTGGAATTCAGGGGCCACGGGTTCAAGCAGCGCGCCAAGATCGAAGCTTGGGTCCCGGAGGTGGAGGTAGCTGAAGATGCGCGTCGCGGCCGAGGTGAAAAGCGCGCGAGCTTTCGCTTCCACCAGGGGGCCCACCCCGGCAACGATACCCTCGAGCATCGTGGCAAGCTTGGGGAGCAGCCCGGCAGGGCCCTCCTCCGGACTAGCCAGCGGTCCGTCGTACCCTTCCCCGTAAAGGGACTGCAGGGCTGCGCGGGACCTCTGCTCAAGGGAGACAAAGGCGTCACGCCCCGCCGCGGCCGCCTTCTCAGCCGTGGCAAGGAGTTTCTCCTTGGCCTCCAGCCGAGCCTTCTCCTCGGAGACGAACTTGGCGTGGGACGCCTGGGCCGCCTCCGTCTCCTCCTTCAGCTTCCCCACGTGGCTGCGCTCCGCGGCTTGTTCCTGGGCCGCTTGCTCCAGCTCGGCGTCTTGGTTGGCAAGCGCAGCTTCCCGGGCCTTGAGATCCACCTCCTGCTCTCCAAGCTGGCGGGCGCGGGCGGCCTGCTCATCGCAAAGGGCCTTCAGCTCGGCCTCCACCGTGCGGCAGCGCTCCTCGGCAAACGTGGCGTCGGTCAGTGCTGCGTCGCGAGCCGCTATGGCCTTGCCGGCCTCCTTCCTGCCCTCCGCAATGACAGCCTCGGCCTGGCCCCAGTCCGCTCTGACGGAGGAGTCGGCCTGGAGCGACCCCGAGATCAGCCCTAGACGCCCCATCACCGCACGCCGGTCGGCGCCCTGAAGATCGATCCGTAGCAGCCCCAGCGCGGTGAAGGCCTCCTCCAAAGCGCTAGGTATGACGGAGGTGTCATGGTCCGCGAGCATGAGGACTCGAGGAGGAGGCGGCACCGGCGTCAGGACTAGCGCCAATACAGCAGCAAGGGCGACAGGGGGCTCCGGAGCCCTCAAACCCCTAGTCGACGCGCTGGAGGTAGGCACCTCCAGAGTCGGCTTGGCTGCGGAGGCGATCCCATCCTGAGGCTCGGCCACCGAGCCTCGGGAGGCTCGCTCCATCACAGGCGCACGTGGGGCGGCCTCTTCTGCACCCGCCGGGGTCACCGCAGCCACGACGGGTCGCGCGGCCTCGGGGGCTTTGGCCTCTTCCTTCCTCTTCTTCACCACCGGCGTCAGCCTGGCCACTAGGAGGAGGGGATCATGAGCACGACGTCGAGGATGGGAAGCAAAAAGCAAGGTAAAATACTTACTCATCGTCAGCAACATATGCCCTCCTCTTGGTCAGGAGCGCAGCACCTCCGAGCTTCTTGGGCGCGGGCTTCGCCGCGCTCTCAGGACCGGCCGGGCGCATGGCAGCTGGCTCCGGAAAGGCCGCGATGGGCGACAAGGCGGGAGTGTCGCCCTTGCGCGGCGGCATCGCCTCGCCCTCCTTCGGGGCCCCTTGCTTCGGCCACCGTAGGGGGGTGCCCCCGGACCTCGTGACGACCCTGGTGGGGTGAGGGGACCCCTCAACCAAGTGCTCGCCGGCGTCGTCGTCGTCGGAGAGATCGCGGAGGAGCTCGCTCTGTCATGGGGGTGAGGTCTCCCCCACCCCCTCCAAGGTCGCCTCCGAGTCCTCCTCCCCCTCCTCCCCAGAGCTCTCGCCAGAGGACATCGGCACCAGGGAGTTTGGGAGTTGGGGGAGCTTCGACGGCACGAGCCCCCGCTCGTTGAAGACAGGCATGGTGGCGGCCACCTCCGCCCCGTCGTCCCGGCGGTACAGCAGGAGGAAGGCCTCCGGGAGGCCGCCCAGGTCCTTCTCGAGCAAGGTGCGCAAGGCCTTGCTTAGCTCCTCGTCAGTCAAGTCTTCCGGGCGCAACCGGAGGTCATCTTCTGCGCCCTTGAGACTCCACAAGGGCGCGAGTGTGCCTGGAGCGGGGCCAAGCGCTGCGTCAGGAACTCCTTGACGAGCATGGCCCCTGTCTGCTTCTCCGCCTCCAGATCCACCGTCATCTTCTCCAGCAACAGCTCTGCCCGGGGGTCAGTGAGCTTATCGTGAGCCATCGGATCTAGCTTCACCGGCAACGCGGTCGGCAGCTCTAGTCGAGCATGAGAACGCTTGAAGTCCATGAAGATCCACTTGCGCCGGAAGTCATCCACCTTCTTCCCGGCCCTCGAGATCGCGTTGCTACCATGGGATGCAATGAAGCAGACGCACCCAGAGCACTGGTCCATGCTACAAATCCGGAGGTAGAAGAAGTGCCGGAGCAGTGCAACGGAGGGCGCCACCCCCACGAATGCCTCACAGTAGAAGGCGAAGATCGATAGGAGGAGGATGGAGTTGGGATGAAGATGAAGGGCGCAGATCTGGTAATGGTTGAGGACGACAAAGAAGAAATTGGAGAAGGGGGGACAAGCCCAGCAAAGATGCTATGCAGGAAGAAGGGGTAGAAGGTTTCCCCCAAGGTTTCCTGCTTGGCGGAGCCGACCTGGAGCGCTGTCTCCCTCCCCTCATTGACGTTGCTCACCGTCAGCGGGAGCACGGCGGCGAGGTGCTTCTCCTCGGTGATGGTGGACACACTAAGGGCCGGTTTGAGCGAGGTCAGATGCGTGGGAGAAGCGGCGGGCTTCGCCTTCTTAGTCGCCATCGGTGGCAAGTTCGGGGAAAGGTCGGCAGATCTGGAGGCGCTATGAGCAGGGAGAGAAGGAGATCTGAAGCAAGGCGAAGGGAAGGTAATGAAGGCTCAGCGGCAGGCGCCAGCCTTTTTGTCAGCCCAGGACGGTTGCCGAGGCAGCGTGGGGAAGGGGAGGCGCCCACGTCCCATCAAGCGCCACGCATCGACCGGGTCCGCAGGCGGTTAGGGCCCGCGGCACTTCGCCCTTGCCCTTTGGCTTCACCTCGAATCCAACTCCGAGCGCGCCTTGGGCCCAGGGGCTACTGTCAGCGTTCTAGGAAAAGGGGCACCCAGACTTCCTGCCTGCGGCCCACAGCGTGGCTTCATCAGTGGCCTGGTACGGCCCTTCTCCAGCATCAACCACACAAGACCCTCGTGAGGGGCCAAGTCTCGCGAGGCGGACGACGCCAAGACCTCCGGAGGGAGCATCTTCCCCAGGCCGGCTCCTGAGGAGCAGAGATTTCCATGCAAGCCCACCTCGTGAGATTCAGATGACGCAAGCCCTGACAACCAAGGCCAGGCAGGCGCCAGCAGGCGCAGTACAGCAGGTTTCCTCTTCGATGCTAAGGAAGCAAGCATAGACGCAGAGTCCCAAGGAATCAGCCAAAGGTTTCCATTCCCGTGCTACAAGACCAGGACGGAGGTCATTACCGAGCCCACCACGACGTCACAACCAGAAGCTTTGCAGGTGAAGAACACCTTTCGTCAGGATAAGATGTACTACTTGTCTCCCTTCAAACTTGGCCGTTGTGGGATCCCTTCCCGCCTTCATTTTGGGGGAAGAGGACCGAGGCCACTATAAATATAGCTAGGCCACCACCATAGACGGGGGAAGGGGATCATCCTCACCAGCTCACACCAGCACAAGAACACTCCTCCTGAGGTTGTTTTCCCTCTGTACTAGTTCATCCTCGGCCCACCACAAGGCCAATCCACCACAAAGCAGGAGTAGGGTTTTACACCACAAGGTGGCCCGAACCTGGGTAAACTGCTGAGTCCCTTTCCTTTCCTGTTCGTCGAGCTAGGCGGTGAGATCGACGAGTCGGCAGGCTGGGGAGATTGAGTTCTTCGCACGCACCCCAGAGTTCGAACCTTTCTTGGGTCTGCGGAGCCCTGAATCCGGCATACCCAGGTTCGGGCCACCTTGCGGTGTAAGACCCTACTCCTGCTTTGTGGTGGATTGGTTTCACGAGGGGCTGAGGACGAACTATTACAAGTGATGAACAACCTCATGAGGTTTGGGGGTGAGGGGATGAGTCGATGAGGTTCGGATCGGATCCGGATCCCCTCTACGGTGGTGGCTAACCTATACTTATAGTGGCCTCGGTCCTCTTCCCCCAAATGTAGGCGGGAAGGGATCCCACAGTGGCCAATTTGAAAGGGGACAAGTAGTACATCTTATCATGATGAAAGGTGGTCTTCGACTACAAAGCTTCTGGTCGTGATGCAGTGGTGGGCTCGGCGATGACATCCGTCCTGCCGCGCTGGTGGCCATGGTCTCGTTGCATCGGAATGGAAACGTTTGCCAGATTCCTTGGGAACCCATGTCTGTCCTCGCCTCCTTAGCACCAAAGAGGAAATTGCCTTCTCTGCGCCCGCTGGTGCCCGCCTGCCTTGGTCATCATGGATTGCGTCATGGCAACCTCATGAGGGTGGGTACCTGCATAGAAATCTCCACTCCTCAGGAGGTAGCCTGGGGAGGCCGCTCCCTCGGGAAGTCTTGGCGTCGTCTGCCTCACAAGGCTTGGCCCCTCGCAAGGGTCTTGTCTTGATGGTCTTGGAGGTGGGCCGTACCAAGCCGTCGAAGGAGCCATGCCGTGGGCCGCAGGCCGGCAAGTCTTGGTACCCTGGTTCCCAGAACGCCGACAGTGGATTTCTCCGCCCCTCATGTCATGCTCTTGCGACGCGGCTGCAAGACTTTTGCTCACGCCCACAGCTTGTCGGAGGGGCATGTCCTCCATTTTAAATTAATGGATGCCGAGCTGCTCTCCGTCAAGGTGTTCGGGTGCTCGGGTGCTCGCTTAGGGTGCTGCACGGAGAGCTCGACCAATGACGAAAGCTCCTCCTCGAGTGATAGTGACGAGGAGGGTGGCGGCAACCCACGACGCATCAAGAGCGGGGATGACCACTCCGACATGGCATGATTGCCGGCAGCACCATCATCACCGGCTAGGGTTCGGCAGCACCACCATCTGCACCTGCCCTCCGGTTCCTTCCTCCCAGCCCAGGAGCGGTGTCCTTCTGATTCTGGGGAGGCGCTGAATCCCAGTCAGGTCTTTCTTCCGTCTTCTACATCTCCCCTGTGGTTCTGAGGAGGAGGAGGATAGAGCAAAGGCATTTCGGGGCATTTATCTTTTTTCAGTCTAAAATATGTAGGCATTTGCCAATCTTTAGTTTAAATTATGTAAAATTCTTTATCCATGTTTGTGTTCTGTAAGATCTGTACTTGCTTATTAGCATATTAATGAAAAATATAAGCCTTGCCAGGTACTTGTGCATGTATCATGTCCATGCAGAGGTGAGGTGCCTCTATACGTTCAAGTAAACAAGTTTCCCCCGGCAAACTATCCTGCCGGTACCCTTAGTTTGCTACCGCGGGGCAATGCCTGCCAGGCATAAAACTATAAAAAGGGACCAACCCCTCGTTGAACCCTCTCCATCAAAGACCACTGCGACCACCTTGCCCGAAGCAACGCTCAGGACAAAGGATGGGAGCACCTATGTTTCGAAGGTAATGAGGTTTTCATATGCACAAGTTTTCACCTTACAGAACAGGTATGGATAAGAAGAAACTTATCTGTTTCGCTTGCCGGGGAACGTTGTCTAGGCTTGTCTTCATTTCTTCTCTTCGGGACCAAGTCCGTGGCAAGAACCCTTCAGCTTAGTGCAGATGAAAACAGAGCTACATGCAACCTCATCTACATGATCATGCTATGCTCATGATATGCTTATGCATGCATGCAAGTTTCGGGGGCCCCTAGCAGTTCGTTTATTCATCTGGTGCTCAGGGTCTGCGCCTGGCTTTGTACAAAGGGTTACATGCAACATCGGCAAGGCTTGTACAAAAGGGTGGCTATCGGGCAGGGCCCGACAGCCGCGCCTTATGGTAGAACTTATGGAGATGCTCAATGTTCCATGAGTTTTGCAACTGAATGCCATCTCCGGTCTCCAGTCGTACTGCGCCGGGTCTGGTGACTCATACTACCCGGTAAGGGCCTTCTCACTTTGGCGTCAACTTGTTTGCACCCTTGGCGGACTGAACACACCTAAGGACAAGGTCGCATTCCTCAAAGCTCTGGGCATGAACCCTGCGGCTATGATAGCGACGCAGGGCTTGCTGGTAGCGTGCAGCACGCGTAGCAGCTTGGAGACGGTTCTCCTCAAGTAGCACAGTGTCGTCACGCCGGTGTTGTTCCTGCGCTACTTCATCGTAGGCAAGCACTCATGGTGATATGTATATCAGTTCCATGGGGATCATTGCTTCTGCCCCATAGCTAGGGAGAAGGGAGTCTGCCCGGTAGCTCGATTTGGTGTCGTACGGAGGGACCAAAGAACCACCGGCAGCTCGTCGATCCATCGCCTGCCGCACTTCTGCATCCTATCAAATGTATTGTCTTGAGTCCTCGCAGCACTTCAGCGTTTGCCCTCTCAGCATGTCCGTTGCTTCTGGGATGGGTAACAGAGGCAAATGAGACTTTGCTTCCGAGGGCATGAACGTATTGCATGAAGGCGCGACTTGTGAATTGGGTGGCATTGTCAGTGATGATTCTGGAGGGTACTCCGAAACGGCACACCAATCCTTTCAAGAACTTGATAGCTGACTATGCGGTCACCTTCCTCACGGGCTCCACCTCCACCCACTTTGTGAACTTGTCGTTAGCGACGAACAAGAACTCAAAGCCCTCGGTAGCATGGGGGAAGGGGCCGAAGATGTCGAGCCCCTAGACCAAAAAGGGCCATGACAAAGGGATCGTCTAAAGAGCTTGAGCAGGCTGATGGATATTTTTGGAGTGGAACTGGCAGGCTTCACATTTGGTGACTAGCTCAATTGCATCTTGGAGGGCCGTGGGCCCATAAAAACATTGCCGGAAGGTTTTTCCAACCAGGGCCCTCGATCCAATGTGGCAGCCGCATATACCCTTGTGTATCTTAGCCAACAGTTCCTTTCCTTC